>JAGXJF010004526.1:0-343883 GCA_019208055.1 Stipa capillata | reverse complement strand
AACAGGAGGTTAGCGATAAGGTAATCTTACTTAGCTTGTACTGACCTTTTCTTTTTCCAGCTTGCGCTTTCCCAGATCGTTCCACTCGAGAAGGCGCAAGAGGAGCTGGACTCGACGCGCGGCGAGTTGAAGAAGCGCCTTGACGAGTCCAAGAAGCAACGGGCGGAGATCGAGATGCTGCAGAAACGCCTCGAAGACTCCGAGAAGCTCCGGGCGTCGGAGAAGGAGGTGCTGCAGAGGAGTCTTGATGACTCCGAGAAGCGGCATGCGGCGGTCGAGGCTGATCTCTCGTCCGCAAAGGCACGCCTCTCCGACGTCGTGCCTTCCTTGCAGCAGAGCCGGTCCTACGCGAAGAAGCTGGAGGAAGATCTCGAGCGGGCCTTGGGCGCGCTCGAGAAGGCGCTGGGTGAAGTTGGTGTGGTCGTCGCCCCGAGCTCTTCTTCGGCCGATCGCCTGGCTGGGCTGATGGCGTCCGTCCAAGCTGAAGCCTACCGTCGAAAAGCTACTCGAGGATGGGCTTCAGCAAGGGGTCCGCGACGCCTTGGGAGTTGCCCTGGCCCTTTTGAAGCGCGAGCGCCCGGACTTACCGCTGGAGGCGCTCGAAGCGGACTTGCCGGAGGAGGAGGCGGAGAGTCTTGTCGGCGCCGTGCAGGCGGCCGCCGATGCCTTTGGCGACCGAGTCCAGCCACCTGGCTCGCAGTAGGTCTAAAATAGGAAATACTTATGCAAATGCAGTGATTAGTAACTGTGCTTTTAACTGGTGTGTTTTTGTCTTTTTCAAAAAACCTTGTCTGATCTGCTTGTGCGAAACTTTGTCGGATGCAAGCATAGGCTTTAGTCGGAATCGATCGTCCTTTGTCTCCCTTTGGTGCGGGTGTACGAATAGGGCCGTAGGTCGCTCTTTGCTGCGATTGACCAGTCCTTAGGTTTAGTCGGATGGAGGGCTTCGTGGCTCCTCGTCATCAGTAAACGCGATAAGGGGTCTTTCGTACAGCTTGTCGTGGCCGTGGCGACATCTTCGTATCCCTAGCTAAGAGAAGACTCCGGCTACTTGGCTAGTAAACCCTATGCTTGCCTGATCAGCAAAGTTCCACTCTACCCGAGATATCCTCCGCTCCGAGTAGTCGGAGGCGTGGATGAGCGTGTGGGTTCCGTCGATTTAGCCGTAGCCATACTTCCTTCCCTTCCTTTACTCTGGATTGGGGGACTGTGCTACGGAACTGGGGAGCTTAGTCAACCAGGCCTTAGGTTTGGTCAGGTGGGGGGCTCAGTGGCTCCCCTGTCACCTGCAAACGCGTTAAGGGGTTTTCCTCGCGTCCCTGGCAGTTGCAGCGCAGAACCCTTTCTCCTTTGCGCAGGTCGAAGAAGTCGGTACTCGTACTCATATCTCGACTTCACCGTATTCTTATCCAGCCCCCGACTGTCTGTTCGAGGGATATCTCGGATAGGCAGTCTGAATTAAAGATGAGAGATATTGAACGAAGGACTCTGCATTATTTAACAAAAACTGTGTCTTTTACAGGCTACTGCAAGAAAAAATAATTCTAAGAAGGAACTAAGAAACAAAAACTAAGCCGTCCCCTCCTCATCGAGCTCGTCGTCGGTTGCCCCAGAGACTCCTGTCCTCTTGTCGTGACTTGCTGATTGAACTTTGTTGAGTGCGCGTGCTAGGCGGCGGCGCCCGGAGCGTCTTATCGTCGACTTGTTCATAGCTTGGCGACGTTTGAGGCTGGTGCTGGTGCAACTCCGGGATTCGCCGATGAGGGGGCGACGGTTGTACCTATCTTACCGATGGCGGTTTGGACTGGACCCTCTAATGGACGCGACCTTTCTACCACTGACACGAGCGACTAGGGTCGGGCGGCTTCTCCCGAGGAACCGTTGTCCTGCCCGGGGAAGGCCCTATTTTTCTCCCAGCTCCGACTTAGTCGTGGAGCTCTTTCTCCCGCTTGGAGGGGGTATTTCCCGAAGACGTCGCTCGTAGGCGTGGAGGTGGTCTTGACGATGTGGTGGCGGGAGCCTCCGCGTCGGCGCTTTGATTAGAGGGCGGGTGCTGTTCTGCGAGGTCGAGGCTGCGCTTGTCGCAGAGGAGTGCTTCTTTGGGGGAGCTCCTTATCGTGAGGACACCTTTTGGGCCGGGCATTTTTATGCACTGGTACGCGTAGTGCGTAGCTGCCATGAACTTGGCCAAGGTAGGTCGTCCTAGGATAGCATTGTAAGCTGTCTCAAAATTGACTACATCGAACAGAATTTTCTCTGTTCGGAAATTCTCCGGTGTACCGAAGGTAACCGGGAGAGTGACTTGCCCAATCGGCGTGGCCGACGAGCCCGGGACGATGCCGTGAAAAGCGTGCGTCACCGTCTGGACGGATGACCGTGGCACTTGCATTGCGTCGAGGGCGTTGGCGAATAGGATATTGAGGGAGCTCCCTCCGTCTATTAGCACGCGGCCGACCTGGCAGTTGTTGATCGTGGGCTCGACCACGATCGGGTATCGTCCCGATCGAGCACAGTTTTCGGGGCAATCGGCTTGGTCGAATGAGATTGCTACCTCAGACCACTTGATCGCTCGAGGGACTCGCGCTACACTCGCGAGGACTTCCCGGGCAATCGCCTTGTACTGCCTCTTGGACTCATAAGAGGTCGAGCCCCCAGCCGTTGTAGCCACTGTATGCCCGCGGGTGTAGATAGATCTGCCGCGGGAGGCTGTGACAGTAGATTGCGCACTTCCGCAAGTCTTCGAGCAGTTCGGGACACGTACTCCCTTGTTCCCGGGGGAGATCTCTCTCCCGCAGCGGGTAAATCTCCGTTCCAACGAGGAGTTCTCTCCCCGTCAGCGGGTAACCCTCCGTCCACGTGAGAGGCATCCAGCGTATTACGCGGCTGTGAGCCCCCGGGCAAATCTGTATCTACGGGGTCTTCTCGACCATCGTTGATCGCGAGTACCATCCGAGGTCCTTGACTGGACGATGTGTACTCGTACTCCATCGCGTGGTCCTCATCGGACACAACGCGGGTAAAGTCTTGATCGTTCTCACGATCAGAATTAGCGGGAGAAATCCCAGCCATGGGACTGGTCATTCCCGCCGGGGAGTCGTCGTTCAAGACCAACTTCCCGCTGAAGGCCCTGGCGCATTCGGTTCTGAAGTGGTCAGCCTCGCAATCCGAGTCCTCTCCAGGGGCGTATTCTCCGAAGTCAACTCGATCCGTTACCGGGTATGGGTCCATAGGGCCAAAGTTGTCGTAAAAACCCTGGTCCGAGTACCCAGTACGGGACGAGATTGCGATCGGTTTTCCTGCCGTGCTTGCTACTTCCTCCTCGGACGAGGCCGAGGAAGGCCGTGCGAACGGCGCTGGGATCTGATCGTGCCTAGTTGCGCGTCCTGCCGACTTTGAATCTTCCTGGACGGCTTGGTCCGGAGAGGTCCCCACGGTCGGCGCCATCTGTCGACGATTGGTAAACCGGCGATCTTACGGTACTCGCGAGATGATGATTACTGGGGGGTAGGGACCTCTAGGGGCCAATCACCAGGAGTTCTGACAGCAGGGAATAGCCATTTTTATACAGGTTCGGGCCTCCCTCAGGATAATAACCCTACGTCCTGTTGCTATATATTGATCGGGAACACGCTTTACAAAGGGGGTGTATGTTCGTGGCTATCCTAGGCCTGGTCGTAGACTAATCCTAGCTAATCCTCCGGGCTCGACTCCTTCGAGACTGCGGGTCTTCTAGAGCTTCGCCTCCTGACTTGACCTAGATTGACTTCTGGCTACTGGTTATCTCCTCTTCTGATCTCGATTCCTCCCCCTTCCCCGATGGGATTACTGATCCTTATATAGGGGGGGTGCCCAGGGTCGTACTGGACGTGGACTTACGCCCGAGTAGGACTCTGGCCTCCTTAAACGTCGGGATTGACTTTCCTAGTTTAAGGGGAGTCTTCTTCCCTTAGAGGAATTGCCTTATCGTCCGAGGATCCTTATCGGGTACGTGGTACCTTCCTAAAGCCTCAAGGAACTACGTACGGGTACCCCGAATACACGGGATACTGTACTACGCATCATCAGTGTGTATTGATTTATCCGAGATTACAGAGGCTATTTTCTTACAAGAGGAGCTCTTCTCTCAGAGCTCTAACCCTAAAGTTCTCCGACTGCTAAAATCGCCAACTGATCTTTCAACTGAAGAAGGGACCAACCCTTTGCATGGCCCCGGTCCTCCCCTTATATACTCGGGGGGTTACCAAAGCGGCCAGAGGGCACTGCTGGCGACGTGGGCGCTACAGGACCGCCCACGTCTTACACTTAATGTGCGGTGTAGACTTTCGCCCCGGATGTCTTCTCGCCGCGCCTCAAAATGGGGACTCTGACATCTTTATGCCCGGTGGGTCTCGCGAACGGAGACTTACCAGACTTCTTCTGACAAGGTCGGTGAGATACCTGCTCCTGGGCCCCGGGCGTCAGCGACCAAACCCGCGCACCGGAGCGCGCGGTGACGCGACCCAAGGGGGCAAAAAGGTTGACAGCGACAGGGACGTGCGGTGCGGCGCGCCCGGTCGGTCAACAAACCAGTCAGGCGGGCCCACCTTTCGGCATGGGCGATAGCCAACAGGGCTTTCACCCGAGCGGGTGGGGCCCGGCCTGACCGTCATCATGCCCTCACAGGGCTTAGGCTTTCTTGTCGAAGTGACGGGCATTAAATGCCTCTGCCAGGGCTGAGGCTTGCTGGAGAAGCTAACCGTTCGAAGACGTGCCCAGAGGAGGGCCCCACAGGGGGATCCGACGACCCCGAGCGCTCCGACCCCGAACGGCTTCTTCAACTGGGAGGGGCGCCAGCTGTCCCAAGCTGTCCCCAGGCGACCTCGAGCGCTCGGGGAGCACTCGTCAGAGGGTCACTCGGGGCCCCTTACGGGGGGAGCTCCAGGAGGAATGCTCATGGAGGCATCCCGAGCACTCCTCTGGGCCCCACACCCCTCGGGACGTTGGGCGCTCGGGGAAGGGACCCCGAGCGCTCCCTCGATTCCTGAGCCTTGGACTCTCGGGAGCCCAAGGCCCTTCCAGGTTACCTCCGCGGGTGCGATGCCCGGGGGAGGCCCCCGAGCGCTTAGGCTTAACCGCCAGGCCCACTTGACTGCCGGAGCGGGGTCTATACCGACCCAGCCGCCACATGTCTCCCCCCGTGGCATCTGGTTGGCCTCCGCCGGCGGTTCGGGGGACCCTAGGCCCCATTCCGCCGACATGCGTGATTTTGCAGAAATTAGGGGCATTAGGCCCTTCCCAGTGCTCCACGGTGTACAGGTGCTAAGAATGCCACGTAGGTGAAAAACTGACGTGGCAAAGCAATTAAGGAGAAGAGAGAGCACTTTGGTGACCCCAGGAAGAAACGATGCTAAGCGCGCAGACCTATGCAAAACGCCTATGTGGCATCTATGCATTGGGGAGTTTAGTTGCTAAACAATTAAATGAAGGAAGCTTAGCTACAAAAAGCTAAGCACCTATGCATTGGGGAGTTTAATTGCTAAACCCTTTCATGCACTTAGTACCTCATCTAAGCACCTGTGCATTGGGAGAGGCCTCATCATGTGTTATTTCTCCGCAATTGATCCATCAATGCTGGTTTTTTCAGTGGGGTTCCGTGTGAAAAAAGTAAATATATAGGCCTTTGGAAACACTAATTATAAGGCCTCCCTTGCAGCGGTCAGTCGAGACGCCTCTTCCGCACGCCATGTGACCCTTCGAGAGCCTCTCCACGTGTGACACATGGAGCAACAAAAGATAACACGTCATCTTCCTCCTCCACGATGTACGTTGCTTCCGTCGAGACATCATTGACCCCTTACCAGATGGGTCGTCGATAAAGGTTGGATTTTCCGTCGAGTCGTTCACCACCCCTCTCCCGGCACAAATGTGCCATTGACCATTGTTGTCACCATCAAGAACTTATTACTGAGGTGCTTAACGCGTCATCGATGACAACAATAATGGAGGACAGAGCACTGCCGGCGAAAGAAAGAGATGGAGGCTGTAGCGACATGCGGAACAGAGGAAAGGCGGTGGCGCTAGGTGGGAGAAAATGAAGAAAGAGGGGCGCTCTTCGTGGGACAAGCCTCACATGGAAGACTGCCCTCTTCAAGGGGCACCCCATGGGCCTCAGGCCTCTTAATTAGCCTTCAATTCAGTTGGTAATCCAGCCTATAGGCCAGTCTCCCATGCCTGCGTCCAAATCCTCCTCAAATCCTAGCCCATCCTCCTGTTTGTCCGCGCTGGCGATGAGGGGGCACTCTCCTCCAGCGCCCACAACGGCGAAGATGGCGAGGTGAGAGGAGCCGCTGCCATGCACTATATGCAGCCTGTACATTACTGCGTGCTTGGCATTTCTCTGGATCGCAGTTGGCAATCCTAGCTATTCCACAACCCAATGTTGAGATTTCATTAGCTGCTTCGCAAACGAGAATTTATTTCTTTCTTCATTAGTGAGAGGAGATATGTGATGTCAAGTTATATGGGGAGCTGTGGATGAGCTCCAGCCGAAATGTTGTACGTTAGCAACAAGCCCAAGCCGTACTATATAGAAATTCTACTGTATATGTTGGTGGACCGTGGAGGATTAATTAGTGGGTTGAAACACCAAATCGCCGTGCTTGAAGACTACCAGGAGCTCGATGGCGGCCGTATCTCGCCCTCATGCACCATTGACGAGCTCGACGACGATGCGCAACGCTCTCGAGCTCAAGCTCAACCTCACGCTTCTCTCCCAAGCTAGCCCAACTGGATCTGGTGTGTCTGATACCGGCGATAAAGACGGAGAGGGCGCGCTTGACGGTGGGCGGCACCAGCAGTAAGGAATGGAAACTGGCAGCGGATAATCCGTATTATCTGGTATTCGTATTCAAGAAAACACTAAAACAGCAAGCAATATCTGTATCCGAATTAAAAAGGGATGCAGATATGGATATTATCCGGATTTATTTCTCGGATACGGATGCGGATATGGCACTGGATTATAAAACAAATACAGATACGGATATGGATATATCCGTATTCGAAAAAAGTTATATTAGCCCATTTCAGCAGCTCTCTCTCTAAGTTTCTAACTCCTCAAGCCAATTATATATGTTGCCCAATAATCTCAATAGGCAGAGCAAAACTCTATTTCTCTATGTGAAACATATTTTTATCATCACTTATCCATGTAGAATATACTACTATTGTATGTCATCAGTTCATATACGTCGTGAGCTCATCATCATGTTCATGTACTTATCTAGTTATGTGGTTTACCATAATCTATCATTAAAGCTATATGATATTAATTTGTATCCGACCAAATTGAGTACATATCCGATCTATGTTCGTGTTCGAGTAACATCCAATCCGTATTCCTATTTGACAACATCCGTATTCATATTCGTATTCGCTTTGAAAATATAGAAATGGAAGTGGGAAGGGCACTATCCGATCGGTATCCGATCTGTTTCCACCCTTAAGCAGCAGGCAGGGTGAACTGAGATGGTGGTGGTGGTGGGACTGAGCCCTGCTCTTGAGGTCGAGGAGCTGCAGCCCCATGAACCTACGGCCCTGCAGGTCGGACATGCCCAAGTCCCTGGACTGGAGCTTGGAGTCGTCCGTGCCTACCGCTAGGGACGCCATGCCCACACTCTCCACGGGAGTCTAGGCATCAACCGAGCTAATTGGTTTTCTTCATATGGTACACGGCAGTTCAACCCAGGAATCATTTATCACCTGTGCATATTACAGGTGCTGGAGGAAATGCTCGATTGGTAAAACTCATTGTACTTTTGTAATGTTGCTGCAGATCAGGAGAACAAGGTACCAGACATTGAGCACCTCCAACCTTATACTTTTCTGTGTTGATTTATTGGATTAATAAGAATGGATTATGACTTATGATTCCCTTTCTCTAACGCGAATGTCCATTCTTTTTTCTGGAGTACTGCTCCCACTCTCTCTGTGGATGTGTGTAGCCTTTCAGGTGATTATTATGCAAAAAATAATATTTGATGCCAGGCTATGATTGGAAGTTTTTGGGTTGCTTTCGCCCATGCCACAATGGCACTATTGTACCCTGTACCCACTCGCCATCGTCGGCCCTGCCCCTCACGTGAGTGTGCACGGCGTCACTCAGCTGCGATAAGCACTCAGCTCCAATGCAACAGGTATGGCATACTGATGGTTGCAGAAAAATGAGCAACAATGGTGCCTTGCTTCCTCTAGAAATCATAGTGCATATTTTTCCTTTCAACCGAACAATAAACAGCACAATCGGTTTTTCTTTTGAATAAGAATGGGTACATCTTCCTCTGGATGATAGCTGAAAGTAGCAAATTCCCTTATCAAGCATTAGGTTTTTTAAGCTACAGTACATGGATATTACGAAAGGAATGTTTCAATCACTGATGTACATCTACATTATCATTATGATTGAGGCTCAATGCTGTTCTGGAGCAATCAATAGACCACATTGGGATCCATGTATGCATGAAATTGTAAAGATGTCCATCTTTTGTTATACCCAGATTCCATGAGATTTACAAAGTTGGAAATTTTGTTCTCAGAAATGTGCATTCTTCTGCAACTACAGTGTTTTTTCCTAAGGTAAAAGAATTTGAATGTATATGTTATGGTGCAAACCGAAGGTGTATGCTTGTGTTGACGCCATGAATCTAGAAGCTATAATTACACTATTGACATCACATTGCTATGTAGTATAGTTCAAGCATTTTGATAGACATTTGATCTGTTGAGCAAGGGGTCCCCACGCTACCCGGTTCGATGCATTTTTCGTACTTGGGAGAAATCGGTGAATCTCTGGACTCGTCAACGCCAAGACCGTGCCAACGTCAAGCTCGTGCGAACGCCAAGTTCGTGCGGACACCAAGACCGTGCGGACACCAAGCTTGTGCGAACGCCACGTTCGTGCGAACACCCAGACCGTGCCGACGCCAAGCTCGTGCGAACGCCACCTTTGTGTGAACACCAAGACCGTGCCGACGCCAAGCTCGTGCGAACACCAAGACCGTGCCAACACCAAGATCGAGCGAACGCCAGGATCGCCCCGACGCCAAGTCTGTAGCGACGGGAAGATCGTCGCTATGGGGGGACGCATGACGAGCGGAGCCCGCGGGATATTCCCAGAATATTCCTAGAGGAAAAGACCGGTTTGTCCTCGAGGGCACTAGTGTACTTAGGGGCAAGATTGTAAACGGCCCGAGGGCATTCTTGTAATTTCCTCTGCTCCTCAATTTTCCCTATAAATAGAGGGGCACCCCTCCCATTCCAAGGGCCCAAATTCTGAAATAAAACTTCATTTGCTCCTCCTCTCCTCTAGTTCGTGGCTCTTAGCCAGTTCGAGCGTCCTCGCGCCGTGCGACCCGTGTGCGCGACTGCGGTGTCTCCGCGACGTAGTTTCCCAGGCAACCCTCATAGGTTCGCGTAGCCGTGCGGGGGTGCCACAAGTTCATTGTCTAGCCTCGTTGCTACGACAGTTGGCACTGTCTGGAGCGCGAAGACGCCACCGTCAACCCGCAGGACGATCGAGCTATGCCACCTAAGAAGTGAGGAAGAACGAAGTGGAAGGCCACGGCCACCACCACAATGGGCACGAGAGCGACGACCTGAAGGACGGTACACGCTGGTGTCGTAGCGTCCAACTCGGCTCCCCATCACGGCGTCGACCTCGGCATTTCCATTGCGGTATCCCCGTCATGGCGTCGACCTCGGCGTCTCCGTTGTGGTGTCTCTGTTACGGAGTCGACCTCGCCCATCCGTCACGGTGTCGACCTCTACGGTCCACCGCGGCGTCGACTACGGCACTTCGTCATGGAGTCGACCTCGCCCCTCCGTCATGGTGTCAACCTCTACGGTCCGCCGTGGCGTCAACTTCAGGACTCCTTCACGGAGTCGACTTCGGCACTCCGCCGCGGTGTCGACCTCTATACTCCGCCACGGTGTCGACTTCGGCACTCCGTCACGGAGTCGACCTTGCCCCTCCGTCGCGGTGTCGACCTCTACAGTCCGCCGCGGCGTCGACTTCGGCACTCCATCACGGAGTCAACCTCGCCCCTCCGTCGTGGTGTCGACCTCTACGGTCTACCGCGGCGTCGACTTCAGCACTCCGTCACGGAGTCGACCTCTACAGTCTGCCGCGGCGTCGACTTTAGCACTCCGTCACGGAGTCGACCTCGCCCCTCCATCACGGTGTTGACATCTACGCTCTACCGCGGCGTCGACTTCGGAACTCCGTCACGGAGTCGACCTCGCCCCTCTGTCACGGTGTCGACGTCCCTGGCGCTCCGTCTAACGTCGAGCTCGGCATTCTGTCATGGCATCGACCTCAGCATTCCGTCGCGGCATTAACTTCCCCAGCGCTCCATCGCAGCATTGGGCTCGACACTCTGTCACGGCATCGAGCTCGTCGACCTCACAGCTCCGTCGCAGTGTCGACTGCTCAACGCCCTGTCGCGGTGTTGACTGCTCGGTGCCCTGACACGACACTGACCTCGACAGCGTGTCACAGTGTCGACTTTGACACTTCGTCGTGCCATCGACACCGCTCGACACGTGGCCGCCCACCTGCTGGCTTGTTCCTTTGGCGCCCAAGCTTGGGAATAACACACGAGGGGCTCATCTTCAGCATCGTCACCCAAAACCCCCTCGTGTCGGGAAGCCACGTCTCCCCCGCCTGAGTCAAGAAGTAAACCTCCTCGTGTGCGCTGGGAAGCCCCATCTCCCCCGCACGAGTCGAGTCAAAAGCCTCCTCGCGTTGGCCGGGAGGAACCACCTCCCCCGCATGAGTCGAGCATCTAAACCTCCTCGTGTGCGCTGTGAAGCCCCGTCTCCCCCACACGAGTCGAAAAAAGCCTCCTCACGTTGGCCGGGAGGAACCACCTCCCCGTGCGGGCCGAGCACCTAAACCTCCTCGTGTGCGCTGGGAAGCCCTATCTCCCCCGCACGAGTCGAGTCAAAAGCCTCCTCGCGTTGGCCGGGAGGAACCACCTCCCCCGCGTGGGCCGAGCACCTGAACCTCCCCGTGTGCGCTGGGAGGCCCCGCCTCCCCCGCACGAGTCGAGTCAAAAGCCTCAGGATGGCTAGAAGAAACATCCCCCGCGTAAATCGAGCATTGTCGCTCTCCGGCACGGACTTACCGCCGCATAAGCAAACAAAATGCACATTAGTACACAGGTCTGGCGCGCACGCTATCGCGTGCAGAGCGCGGAGTACTCCCCGTATTTATTAGGGCAAGAGCCCGTAATCAGCACCTAACTATTTGATACAGGAAGGGAACACGAGGTCTTGATACAACTACTTGCGCCCCCATCATGTCGAGGGATGCAAAGTTGTTTTTTTGGGAAGCAAGGTACCGGGTACCGTGCACAACACTGCAAGGGACTCCACCACCAAAGTGTTCACATGCCAGCAGCGATCCCACATGAGGCCAAGACAAGGGAACAATTTTTCAAAGCTTTCCCAGAACACCACCAAAGCAATGTATGAGCCAGGCGAACGAAGGCACCTGGGCAGATGTGTGCAACCTCGGGCCCAAAGAACTTGAGCACCTTTTCCAACAAATCCGCAACCGGGAAGCACAACCCAGCATCGAATGGCGCGGGGCGTGTCGACCCTTCGCAGAGGGTCCTCGCACCCTCGCATATGGATTCTCGTGTGCGGGAGCTCGATGTCTTGAGGACGGGTCCCGGCCTCCCGGATGACCCTCGCGATGCGACGACATCATAGGCGAGCCCTTTGCTCGTTGCCCCCGCGACCCTCGGCGTGCAACGACCTCGCGCACCAGCGCTCCCTTCAAGCGTCGCGAGGACGGTGGGGGAGCGGGGTGGCGAGGCGGGCAACCGGGATGCGAGCGGCAACCACGGTGCTCTGTCATGGCATCTTTGTCACGGCGTCGACCTCGGCGCTCCGTCGTGGAGCAAGGGACTACGCCACCCAAGTACTCCGTTGTGGCGTCCAACGCGGCGTCCGGCATGGCACTCCGTCACGGCGTCGACCACGGCGCTCCATCGTGGCATCTACCTCAGCACTCCGTCGTGGCGGCCAACGCGGCGTCCAGCATGGCGCTCCGTTACGGCGTCGACCGCGGTGCTCTGTTGCAGCGTTGACCCCGGTGCTCCGTCATGACATCTCCGTCGACCTTGGCACTCCAACGCGGCATCTAGCATGGCGCTCTGTCACGGCGTCAACTGTGGCGCTCCCTCACGGAGTCGACCGCGGCACTCCATCGCGGCATCGACCTCAGTGCTCCGTCGTGGCGGCCAACATGACGTGCAGCGTGGTGCTCCGTCACGGCGTCGACCATGGTGCTCCGTCGTGGCATCTCCGTCGTGGCGTTGACCTCGGTGCTCCGTCATGGCGTCTCCGTCGCAGCGTCCAGCTAGGCGCTCCGTCGCGGCATCGATCTCAGTGCTCCGTCATGGCGGGTCTGTCGTGGCGTCAACCTCGGCGCTCCGTCGTGGCGCAAGGGACTATGCCACCCAAGTACTCCGTCGCGGTGTCCAACACGGCATCCAGCATGACATTCTGTCATGGCGTCGACCACGGTGCTCCATCGCGGCATCTACCTCAGCGCTCCGTTGTGGCGGCCAATGCGGCGTCCAGCGTGGCGCTCCATTATGGCGTCGACCGCGATGCTCCATTGTTGCGTCAACCTCGGCACTCCGTCATGGCGTCTCCGTCGCGGTGTCCAGCTAGGCGCTCCATCACGGCGTCGATCTCGGCGCTCCGTTGTGGCATCTCCATCGTAGCGTCGACCTCGGCGCTCCATCGCGGCGTCTCCATCGACCTTGGCGCTCTGTCGCAGCATCCCCGTTGACCGCAACGCTCCATCATGGCGTCTCCGTTGCACCATCCAGCTAGGCGCCCTGTCGCGGCGTCGATCTCGGCGCTCCATCGTGGCGTCGGCAGCCTCGCTATCTTGAGCGAACGAGACCACGGTCGATGTGACGCGGTCGCTGCGATGGGCCCTGTCGCTATCGTGTCACGTCTGCTCCTCCGCTGCTCTCTTGGTGGAAACCTCGAAGACCGTCTGTGCCAGACAGGGCTATAGCTGATACGGTGAGCCTCGCTGTCTTGAGCAAACGGGACCACGGTCGATGCAACGCGGTCGCTGCGACGAGTCCCTTCACTATTCCATCACCGCTCAGCCACGACGGCTACAAGCTGGGCAAGCATGGATGTCATTCGATCTACTGCGCTCCTACAAAAAAAAGATCGAACAAGCGTGGAAGCAAAAGAATTCGTCGTGGTGTCTTCGTCATGGCATCCAACGCGGCGTCTAGCGTGAAGCTTAGTCGCTTCACAACCTCAACGAGGAAGGTCACCCCTGTCGCGTCTGCTCTTCTGCTGCCTCCTTGGTGGAGACCTCGAAGATTAGCCACGTCGAGCGGGACTATGGCCAAGACGGCGAGCACCGTTGCCGTCCTCACGTCATGTCGCATCGCTCCTCACGCCCCGAGCAGGAAGCCTCGCCAGCACGCCCTCCGCATTGCCCTGAGTGGCCACGGGGGTCTTGAGCAAATGGGACCACGATCAATGCGATGCGGTCACTGCGATGGGTCCCGTCGCTATCTCCTCGCCGATCGATCCCAATGGCCGCCAACTGGACAGGCACAAAAGTTGCTCGATCTAGAGTATACCTGTGAGAAAAATCAAACAAGCATGAAAATTAGAGGAGACGTCCTGTGGAACACATTGCACCTAGCGACCAAGGCGTATACGAACACAACGTCATCATGGCATATGCGGACGCTATTTCGTCAATCGCGCTAAAAGGAGGGAGTAGCGATGAGGCGCGGCATGCGTGAGCATGGCATTGGCGACTTTGCGTCGTTCGACCCAGCGTATACGAGTATGGCGAAAAGCGGACAAAAGCGAGAAGCGCCTCCACGTGCGACAACGGCGCACACCCCAAGTCCACCTCATGCATAATAACGAAAAAACATACAGTAGCAGTCCATTGTCCGAAATAAATACACGCTGCAACAACCCGGCACCTACGCACTATCAGAGCACGACGCATAAAATAAAGGAGCGCGGTAACAGTTCATCATACACCCAGTCCATCTCATGCAGATGACCTCAGACACGCGGCGAAAACCCCCCTCGTGCCGCGACACTGCAGCAGCTGTCGTAGCCCAATACCCCATACATCGCATGCACCACGGCGAGCAGACGACATAAACAATAATATGCACGGGCCAGAATGGTCACCCGTGGAGCGTAGAAGCCGCGGCGACGCGGCGTGGAACTGCAGCGGCGCCACTCCTGACCTGCAAGACAGAGAGAGACGAGCGGGCGACGCACAAGATAGAGAGCTGAGCGGGCGGCGCGGCGGTGCGCAGGGTCGGGCCCGGCCCCACTGGCCCATGCGGCTGTGGCCACGGCAGGGGCAGACCCTAGCAACGGTGCGGCGTCGGGGTAGGCCGGTAGCAGCAGCGGCGATGTGCACCAGTGGCGGCGCAGATGCGGTGGCAGAAGTGTGCCGTCAGTTGAGGCGCCCGCGTCTGCTGGGCAAGCCGGTGCAGCACGGTGGCCGGCTGACCGCAGCGTCAGGTGATCTGAGGCGACGGCACAGAGGGGCATGGTAACGGCGGCCCTCCCCGGAGCGACGGCGGGCGGCGACAGCCCGACGTGGTGGCTGCACAGGCCAGCTGGCGGCGAAGGCCCGAGCGGCAGTGCCAGCCCTGCCTGAGGTAGTGGCACAGAGGGGCGCGGCAGTGGCGGCCCTCCCCGAGGCGTGACGGCGGCAGCGGCCTGAGGCGAGGCGGCCCGAGAGGAGGAAGCGCGGCGGCGGACTCCGGGGCGGCACCGGCAGCGTTGGGCCTGCGGCGGGCATGGTGAGCCTCGGCCGGCGACCGAGCGCGAAGGCAGCTCCCCGAGCTGGCCCGGCGGCCAGCAGCGAGCAGATCGCGGCACAAGGCGGAGACAGCCCGGCGGCGGCGCAGAGGCCAACCGGGGCGGCGGCCCAAGGCGGCAGCGGCATCCCCCGGCGCCGGCTTGCCAAAGCAACAAGCAGCGGTAGGCAGTGTTGGGCGACGGCGCAGGCGGCGCAAGGCAGCGGCGGGAGGAAGCGCGCAGGGGGCGGCGGCGGTGAGAAAAAAAAAGAGGAGGCACAGGGGGAGGGTCTTATGACCGCTGCCCTCCCCCGGGTGACCTAGCCTGGGGCAGGCCGAGGCCCAGGCCGGCCCATTAGGGCAGTCGGCCAGTACAGGCACAAAAAAAAGGGGAGAAAAGAAGAAAAGAAAAAAAGAGAGAAAATAAAAAAAGAGAAGAAGAGAAGAAAAGGAGGAAGAGCATAGGGGGAATTTTTCGCCGGATCCCCAGTCTCGCCCCGGGATGGCGTGGAATTTTCGCCGAAGTCATAGTTCGAGCTCGGAGTCCCCGGTGAGCCCGTTCTGTGACCCCGAGCACGTCGCAACAATCTCAAGTTCGTCAGCCCGGTCAGCACGCCAACCCTACCAGAATCGGAGCGCCGGCCCGGGCGGGCGCTACTCTACCACCCACACCGGCGAGGGACTACTGTTCAGGAAGGGGTCCCCGCGCTACCCGGTTCGACGCTTTTTCCGTACTTGGGAGAAATCGGTGAATCTCCGGACTCGTCAACGCCAAGACCGTGCCAACGTCAAGCTCGTGCGAATGCCAAGTTTGTGCGGACACCATGACCGTGCCAACGCCAAGCTCGTGCGAACGCCACGTTCGTGCAAACACCCAGACCGTGCCGACGCCAAGCTTGTGCGAATGCCACCTTTGTGCGAACACCAAGACCCTGCCGACGCCAAGCTCGTGCGAACACCAAGACCGTGCCAACACCAAGTTTGAGGGAACGCCAGGATCGCGCCGACACCAAGTCCGTAGCGACGGGAAGATCGTCGCTACGGGGGGACGCATGATGAGCGGAGCCCGCGGGATATTCCCAGAATATTTCTGGAGGAAAAGACCGGTTTGTCCTCGAGGGCACTAGTGTACTTAGGGGCAAGATTGTAAACGGCCCGAGGGCATTCTTGTAATTTCCTCTGCTCAATTTTCCCTATAAATAGAGGGGCACCCCTCCCATTCCAAGGGCCCAAATTCTGAAATAAAACTTCATTTGCTCCTCCTCTCCTCTAGTTCGTGGCTCTTAGCCAGTTCGAGCGTCCTCGCGCCGTGCGACCCGCGTGCGCGACTACGGTGTCTCCGCGACGTAGTTTTCCGGGCAACCCTCATAGGTTCGTGTAGCCGTGCGGGGGTGCCACAAGTTCACTGTCTAGTCTCGTTGCTACGACATGATCATTAGTTTGCTTTGGTGTATAGGACTATTTGTGTCGTTTACGTTCAGGATGCCCAGCACTCCACTTCCACTTTCTGGTACGTCAGTTCTTAGGCCTCATTTTTCACAAGTTTTCCTTTGCCATGTTGCTACAGATCAGGAGAACAAGGAAGCTCAGTGCACTGGAGCATCTTCAGTATTAGTGGTGCAAAGCATTATCGCATCAGTCTGGAAGCATTTCAGTATTATTGGCACCCACTGGAAAAGGATGGGTGGGTGGGTTGGTGGGTGGAGACTGCAAGACCTGTGTTTTGTGCCGCAAGGGAATTCACTCCTCCATGATCCTCATCGTTTGGAAACCTTGGCTTGCAGCGGGGCCGAGTCATCACATCAGCAAAGTAAAGTACGGGGGATTCCTTGCTTGCAGCGATTACTATAGTTCATCACACCAGTAAAGCAAAGTACTCGGGGTGCTTTTTGCTTGCAGCGATTAGTTTAGTTCATCGCATCAGTAAAGCAAAGTACTAGGGATGCTTTGATAGACTACACATTTCTCTCTATATATCTCCCCTCTTGCTACGCACAAACCCCACCCTCTCTCTACCAACCCAACCCTCACAGGCGACCACCCCTGCGCGTCTACATATATACGTATTCCTCTCCTCTGGCAGCAAGCAACTACTTATAAGTAATTTCGTTCATATATTACTTACTGGTACGTGATTGTTGAAGGCAGCTGCATTTACGAATGAGTTTCTTTTGAAGTTTTGATTCCTGGATGCAGGTCTCTCTAGTATGTGGTGTGCCAGATCGGCGCACGCGAGGATGGACGCGGCCCTCGGCGCAGCGCAGTGGGCGGTGGGCAAGGCGCTGGCCTCCGTCACGGATGGCGTGCTGGAGGCTTGGGGGGCCAGCAAGAGCTTAGGACTCAATGTAGAGGCCCTCAGCACGGAGCTGCTGCATGTGCAGGCCACGCTGGAAATCGCCAACGGCAAGCAGCTCGGTGGCCAAGCCATGGAGAAGCTGCTACAGAAGCTGCGGGACTCGGCGCACGATGCCGAAGACTTGTTGGATGAGCTGGACTACTTCCGCATCCACGACGGGCTCCACGGCACCTATGATGCTGCCGACGAGCACGCTGAGGGTGGCATCTACAACCTCGTCTTCAATGTTTGCCACACCGCCAAAGCTGTTGGCAAACGGCTGGTATCCATGTGCTCGTTTGCTGCCAGCCCTGGCAATCTGGGTGCTAGGAAGAGGATGCGTGGCAATTCCTCCGCAGCGCCAAATGCCAACCAGGCTGATGAGGAGGTCAGCGGATGGATGCCCAAGTTCGGTAAACTCCTCCCTCGTTCATTCTTCCCACATGGTCATGATGATGACGAAACACAAAAGCTCCGCTTTAATAGGGTTGATGTCTCTGAAAGAATGAAGCACATCGTAGAGCAACTGCAGCCTATGCGAACAGAGCTTACCACTATTCTGCAGAGTTGTGGTCGTATCATTGTCCCAGACACTTCCCAGAGTCATACCATCACCACGGGCCAAAGTATAGAGCCAAAATTGTACGGGAGGGACCGTACGGTGAATAGCATCATACATGATATCACCAAGGGTAAATACTGTGGCGAGGATCTATCTGTGCTTCCGATTGTTGGTCCAGGGGGCATAGGAAAGACAACTATGGTACAACACATATATCACGATCAAGAAGTACGAAATCATTTTCAAGTCGTTATTTGGGTATGTGTATCACTCAGTTTCAATCTGAATAAGCTGCTAGAAGAGATTAAAAAACATATCCCTCGAGTTGAAGGGGAAAAAGAAGGTACAACAGAAGAGGTGATTGAACAGAGATTAAAATCTAGAAGGTTCTTGCTTGTATTGGATGATATATGGGAGTGTAGTAATGAGGATGACTGGAAACGGTTATTGCTGCCACTCAATAGGTCACAAGAAAAGGGTAGCGTGATTCTAGTCACAACTCGGTTTAAAAAAATAGCACAGGTGGTTAAAACAACTAACCATCCAATAGAATTGGAAGGTTTAGAATCTAAGGAGTTTAAGGAGTTATTCCATGCATTTGTCTTTGGCGATGAGCAATGTAGAAGGGATCACATTCTTTTGCTTCAGACCGGAGATAAGATAATGGAAAAACTAAAGGGTTCACCTCTTGCAGCAAAAACTGTTGGCAAATTACTGAGAAAGAACATTAATTTGGGTCATTGGAGAAGGGTCCTAGAAAGTAAAGAATGGGAGGCGCAGACCGGTAGCAATGACATCATGCCTGCCTTGAAGCTTAGCTATGACTATCTCCCTTTCCATCTCCAACAATGTTTTTCCTATTCTGCATTGTTTCCTGAAGATTACCATTTTAGAAGTAGTGAGCTCATCAACTTGTGGATAGGACTTGATATTTTACAACCTGGTGCTCGAAAACAAACACATGAAGACATAGGCTTGAGCAATTTAAATGAGTTGGTCACACATGGATTTTTTAGAGAAGAGGAAACTTATGGTCGTCCATCTTATGTTATGCATGACCTACTACATGATTTAGCATTGAATGTTGCATCTCATGAATGTTTTAGTTTGCATCATTCTAATGTGGGATCAGTACAAATTCAGCCATGCATCCGTCACTTGTCTATAGTCATAGATGATGTAGGTCATGATAATGCAGTATCTGGTGAAAATTTTAAGAGTGAATTGAGAAAACTGAAGGTTGAACACTTGCGAACTTTGATGTTATTTGGAGGAATGGATGAGTGCTTTGCCAGCATTTTGCGTGATCTTTTTTGGGAAGCAAATGCTCTTCGCGTTCTTCATTTGCCTAGAGTGTCATATTCTGTGGAGTCCATCTTATACAACTTTTCTACACTTGTCCACCTAAGATACCTATGTCTAGGGACAGAGTATAGGAGCCAGATGCATTTACCACATACCATTTCCAGATTTTATCATTTAAGGATTCTGGATCTAGGATCGTGGTATGGCTCTTGTGATTTGCCCAAAGACATGAGCAACCTTGCAAAATTGTGTCGCTTTTATACCAAAAGTGCAGAGCTTCATTCTAATATATGTAATGTGGGAAAACTTAAGCTCTTAGAAGAGTTAAAAGTATTTTTAGTCAACAAAGAAAGTGAAGGATTTGAACCAGAGCAACTAGAGCGTTTGACCGAGCTAAGGGAGCTTGGGATCTATAACCTTGAGAAAATACACACAAAAGAAGAAGCAGCCAAAGCAAAACTGAGAGAGAAAAACTACTTGCAGAAGTTAACATTACATTGGGATAGTCAGCAATCTAATGCTGAGCCTGATGTGGAAACAGTGGTTCTTGAGAGCCTTCAACCACACAGATATCTTCAAGAGCTGTGCATTAGAGGACACGGAGGCCCTTCTTGTCCTACATGGTTGGGTGATGAGCTCACTGTTGAAGCTCTGGAATCTCTTCATCTGATTGGGGTTTCTTGGGAAGTTCTCCCTTCTTTTGGGAAGATGTGGGAACTCCATGAACTTAGATTGGAGCATATTGCCACAATGAAGGAGTTTGTTAGAGAGCAAAGCTTTTGCAGGCTAATAAGGCTTACACTCATTGGCTTAGGAAGTTTTGAAAAATGGGTACCTGGGGCTGTTCATCTGTTCCCTCTTTTGCAAGAATTGATTATTAGAGATTGCCCTAAACTCTTGGAGTTGCCAATTTCAAACCACATTGTTTACCCACTGAAACAAGACGGGAAGATAGATTGGTTTCCCAAGCTACAACAGCTTGAGATACAAATGTGTCCAGAATTCTCGTCAGTGATTCCTATCTCCTGGACTGAAACTCTATGTTCTGTCAAGATAGGAGGTGTAAAGCTACTAGAGAATTTTGAGTACTCAAAATCATCATCCGGTAGAGTAAAATTATACATTAGGGGAAAGGATGATCTGCACAGCTTAGACCAGGTGCTAGTTTTCAATAAAGAAACAGGTCTTGAGGAGCTGAGACTCACGGAGTGCCCACCCCTGGAGTTGAGGCACCTACTGATGCTAACCTCATTAAAGACATTGATTGCATGGAGTTGTGATGGTCTGGTTGGGCCACTAGGAGGTCAAGGTGATGTCAAATGGCAGCTTCCTGTTGAGTGCCTCAAGGTCAACTTCTGTGATGCTACTGGGAGAGAATTGACAGAGCTCCTCGCCCACCTCCCAAGGCTCTCCAGTTTGGTAATAAAAGGGTGTGGAAAGATAACACAGCTGGTCGTGGGGGTGGATCTGCAGAAAAAAACATCGACAACATCAGAGCTGGAGGAAGATGAAGTAGTAGCAGAAGCAGCAGCAGAGCTAACCGTGGAGCAGGAGAAGGAAGAAGATGGGGTGCTGCTCTTCCCACCCCATCTCTCTGACTCACTACGGGACCTGGTTATCTACGATTGCAAAGAGCTGGTCCTGATGGCTCCGCCAACTCTTCTTCCTGATGCCCACAACGAGAAGATAGGAGGAGGAGGATGGCTGCAAGCCCTGCGATGCCTACAGAGTTTAACAATAGATTATTGCCCCAAGTTCCTATCAGCCTGCTCGTTTTCCTCTCCTTCCTGTCGCCTGTTCCCATCCTCCCTGCAACTCCTCTACCTTGGTGGTGTGGAAGGCATGGCGAGGCTGGAGGTAGATTTCTCATACCTCACCTCTCTCACCCTATTAAAATTAAATTTCTTGTGGAGTCCGACGCTATTAGTCTGCTCATCCTCCCTGCAATACCTCGATCTTTGTCTTGTGGAAGGCATGGGGACGATGGAGCCCCTCTCAAACCTCACCTCTCTCACCGAATTAGTAATGTTTAATTGCGGAGAGGATCTGAGATGCGAGGGCCTGCTGCCTCTCCTTACCACCGGGGGCCACCTCAGCCAATTAAAGGTCTATGGCAGCCCCGGATTCTTTGCTGGTTGGGATCCCAGTTCTGAGGTGCTGCAGCTTGTTCCTCCTCCGAGTCCATCCACACTGCGGGAGCTCTGGACGGATGAGGCCGCGGGACTCCTTGCTGCGCCCATCTGCAGCTTCCTCTCTTCCTCCCTCACCAAGCTCTGCCTTGGGGATCCCAGATCTGAGGTTGAAGGAGGAGGAGGAGAAGAGCAGCAGCCTCCGAGTCCATCCACACTGCGGGAGCTCTGGACGGATGAGGCCACGGGACTCCTTCCTGCGCCCATCTGCAGCCTCCTCTGTTCCTCCCTCACCAAGCTATCCCTTCGTTTTATCAAAGAGATGGAGCGCTTCAGCAAGGAGCAAGAAGACGCCCTTCACCTCCTCGCCTCCCTCCAGGAACTCGAGTTTAGGGGTTTCGAAAACCTTCAGCACCTCCCTACAGGGCTGCACAAGCTTACCAACCTCAAGCGATTAACGGTTTTCAGATGTCCGGCCGTCCGGTCGCTGCCCAAGGATGGCCTCCCCAAATCACTGCAAGAGCTAAATGTCTGGGATTGTGACAACGAGGAGCTAAAACAGCAGTGCAGGGGGTTAGTGGGAACCATCCCAGAAATCTATTACTGATCCAAGGTAACACAAATATACTTCCTTGTTTTCCAGAAATCTATATAATCTGACTTGTGTTTGTTTCCATCTACTAGGCAGGACTCTGCCTTGGTGTTATACATTCTTCTAGCCTTGTAGAGCTCAACTCTCTCCCTACATGCACACTTGCCATATGCATGAGGGTCTTGTGCCCATCTCCTTCCTTCCTGTACATAAATCTGGTAAGTACATATAAACTGGAACTTCACTCCTGCTGTACCATATCAATTATAACAACTTCCAGTTATGCTCCTGCTATATTAGATCTTCATTTTTCTTCTCATCGGTAGTGAAAATAGTTACCGTTCTAAAACATTATTTAAGATGTGTTCTCCGCGCCCTTTGTTCTTCTCACTCACAATTTGAGAAAACCGATATGATTGTCAGTCAATGCCGTTGTTTCTCTTCCTGGAGGTACACGAAATCTGTGATGTATTCACCATTTATTTTTGATTCCTGTGCAGATGTTCATATGTTCGTTCTCATAATCTACATACGTTGCATTTCAATTTGGGTGGTCGTCACTCATCAAGAATTGGTGATGTACTTGCCTAGTTTGGGTGTGAGGATCAAAATATCACCATGGCATAATTGTGGAATAAATGAGACTCCGGTATTTTGCTATTGATATTAAGGTTTGCAATTTTTTAACCCCCTGCTACATGCTATTGATACCAGGTGTTCTTGCATTCACCATAGGTGTTGATTTGCATGTCACTTCAGATCTCCGGCTATCGTATGACCAACACGTTCTCCTGTTGCATCCTTATGAAAGGTACTTGTGTAATCGTGTTGTGTTTTCTTCTGAATTGTCTCCTGCTATATCAGATAGGGGCATTCAGCTGAATTTCATATTCTGTTTCTCCATTTTTCTTCTCAAGAGTAATTAAAACACTTGTCCTGAAACATTATTTAGAATTTGTTCCACCAGTTGTCTTGTCTTAAGTTGCAAAACTAATGCTATCACAATTAATGACATTTCTGAGCATATTTGTAGTCAACGACATTTCATAGTTCCTTTGTCTTCCTTCCAGGATGAAATCTGTGATGTATTCACTATTTTTCTTTGTTTGTTGTGCAGGTGTTCGTATGTTTGTTCTGATAGGCTTCTAGATACTTTGTGTTTACATTTTGTTTGCCACTCATGAAGACTTGGCGGTGTACCTGGCACTTTCAGGTTTAAGGATCAAAAAATCATCATGGCATAACTATAGAAAACAATGAGTTTTCAGTGATCTGCTACTGATTGTAAGGTTTGCAGTTTTTTCAGTTCAGTGCCACATTGCTACTGATACCAAGTATTCTTGCATTAGTCATAGCTGTTGTTGCTAAATGAATTTAGTGGTGTTTAGAAACTTCAGAAGAATACCCCGCATACCATATCAGTGCATGCATAGAGCCAATTCAGATCACACGCTATCATTATAGGTATGTCCAACATGTTCTTGATTTGCATCCGCATAAAAGGTGATTGTGTAATTCCCAGTGCTGCTCAGTAAGTTGTTGAATTGACTAGAATCTCTACATACTATGACATTGTACGATTTTAGTTTTCGCGTATTATTTGTCATTTTATCCTTTGTAGATTTTATGAAATACTGTTATCTTGGTCAAGACCCTGGCCTTGTGACATCCTTAATGATTTGTTTCTCGTTCTATTCTTCGTTGGCTGTAGTGATCCAAACCTATCTTCAGCTTACACCTGTCACTCATTTATCAGAAATTGCTGCGATGAGCAGGCCAATCCATTTACCTCCGTATGGTGTGTGGTATACTATTATCGAGTATTTTGTTCATTTGGTATCATCCCCTGGAGGAATGGTGACAAGTACTTACATTTTCTGTTGTCCCATTTAGCAGCACATGTGGAAGGTACCAGCAAAATGGTCAGTGTTTTCTTCATAACAAAGAGAATGCTGCTCATCTGGCTTGCTTGAAGTCTTCAGCGTCAATTGTATTCTGGAAATCCTATTCCTGCTCATCACGCTGTGGGCATAAAACTCTGAAGTGGTTGTGCAATTTTCACACTTCCCACTTCTTCTATTAACCGGTCAGGGAACAACAGATCTTCCTTGTATCTTAGCTCAGCTGGGCTAGAAATCTGTCCACTCTACAGCACACAGAATATGCTAAGATAACGAAAAGAATCATCAAAACATGCTAAGATATGCAACAACCGATGGTATGATGGTATGCAACAACCGAGAACAGAATATGCTAAGATAACGAAAACAATCATCAAAACATGCATACACTGTAATTCTTTTCTTCAACTTCCCAATGAACAATACATAGTTAAAGTGTTGGATCCAGTCTGGTTAGGATTCAGATGTATGCATTGAGTAGGACAGAAGTATATCCTACTAAAGCATTATTTAAGATTGTTTTCCACGCCCCTTTTCTACTCACTCATGAGCTGAGAAAACTGCGATTATCATTTAGTGCCTTTTGGTAGTTCTTTGATTTTCTTCCTGGACAAAATCACGGAATCTCATGTATTCACCATTTGTTTTGGTTTTTATGTGCAGGTGTTCTTATGTTCATTCTCATAGGCTTCTACTTTCGTTTGCATTTAAATTTGAGTGGTTGTCACTCACCAAGACTCGGTGGTGTACTTGGCTACTGGTGTGGAAGGCATGGGAACGCTGGAGCCCCTCTCAAACCTCACCTCTCTCACCCAATTAGAGATGTGGTGGTGCGGGGACGATCTGAGATGCGAGGGCCTGCTGCCTCTCAAACCTCACCTCTCTCAGCCAATTACAAGTCTTTTGCAGCCCCAGATTCTTTGCTGGTTGGGATCCCAGATCTGAGATGATTGAAGAAGAGCAGCAGCTGCAGCTTGTTCCCCCTCCGAGTCCATCCACACTGCGGGAGCTCTGGACAGATGACGCCGCGGGACTCCTTGCTGCGCCCATCTGCAGCCTCTCTTCCTCCCTCACCATGCTGTTGCTTGGTTGGATCGAAGAGATGGAGCGCTTCAACAAGGAGAAAGAGGACGCCCTTCACCTCCTCGTCTTCCTCCAGGAACTCAAATTTGTGTGTTGCGACAAGCTTCAGCACCTCCCTGCAGGGCTGCACAAGCTTGCCAACCTCAAGAGATTAGGGGTTGTCTCGTGCCCGGCCGTTCGGTCGCTGCCCAAGGATGGCCTCCCCAAATCACTGCAAGAGCTAGATGTCCGCCGCTGCGGTAACGAGGAGCTAAAACAGCAGTGTAGGGGGTTAGTGGGAACCATCCCAGAAATCAAACTGGCATTTAGAGACTGACCCACGGTAACGACAAATACTTCCTTGTTTGTTCCCATCACATCCCAGATCCCACCATTACACTTGCTTTTTTCCTGCATAATAATCTGATCGGTGTTTATTTCTATCTAGAGAGATTTGACAAAATGCCACGACTTACTCTGCATCCCGATGAAATGCCCCGACTTACCTCATGTTCGATAAAATGCCCCAAATTCCTCCCCCCGGTTACAGCTACAGCTAACCCATCTCCGACCAAACTAACCAAGGGGATTTGGGAGCTCACTGGAGAAGGGAGTCGACGGCAACGCAACTGCGGCTCGGAGACGAGACCGGCAGCAGCGTCGTTGGGGGCGAGGCTCCAAGGGCAGCGGACGGTGTGGCGGAGTGGAGTTCTTCCACAGTGGGAAGAACAACGGCGCCGGGTTGGGAAAGATCCGGCAGGGCGGCGTTAGCGGCGGAGCTCCAGGTCAGCCGGTGGCGAGCTCCCGAGAGGAGATGGTGAGGGCGGCGGGGACGACCTTCCCAGCGGCGGCGGCTTCGGTGGAGTGCGGAGATGGAGAGGAGGAGACGCCGGTGCTGGTGCAGGTTGCCGGGGAGCTTCGGACGGAGGATGCGGCGCGGCACTTGGGGCTGGCGGTGAGACCTAGAGCGGCTTGAGCGCGGGGCGAGAAGAAGGCGGACGGCGGCCTGGGCTCGGCGACGACTGCCCTAGGAAACGGAGGGGACGGCGGAGATGGGTGCGGCGGCAGCGGCAAGGACCTCCTCGGGAGCACGACGATGGTGGTGAGGCGCTCCGAGGAAGACGGCGGAGATGGGTGCTCAGTTTGGTCAGATTCGGGTTAGTTTGGTCGGAGATGGGTTAGCTGTAACCGGCGGGAGGAATTTGGGGCATTTTATCAAACGCGAGGTAAGTCGGGGCATTTCATCGGGACGCAGAGTAAGTCATGGCATTTTGTCAAATCTCTCTTCTATCTACTACGCAAGCCTCTGCCTTGGAGTTCCCTTGTACATTCTCTCTAGCCTCGTAGAGCTCAACTCTCTCCATACATGCACACTTGTCGCATGCATCGGTCTTGTGGCAATCTTCTTCCTTCCTGGACATAAATCTGGTAAGTTACATGTAAACTGGAACTTTACTCCTGCTATACCATATCAATCATATCACCAAATCTCATGTATTCACCATTTGTTTTGGTTTATGTGCAGGTGTTGTTATGTTCGTTCTCCAGGCGTCCAGCTCGCCGTCGAAGCAGGTGTGGCCCCTGAATGGCAGCACCCAGTCGCCGCGTTGCATCCACTCTCGTTCCACGCCGAGTCCATCACGGCGCATGCGCTACACCCCACGCTGGCTGCGGCCCTCTACCTCCTCCTCCGCATCCCCTCCTCGAGCGGGGAGGAGGGTGAGAGGCGTGGCTGCTCGTCGTGGTCGTCGTCGAGGCCCTAGCGCGGCCGCCGGCGGAGGGAGGGCGTGGTGTCGAGCAGCTTTCACCTTGAATTTCACTTTTTGTCCCTTCTTTTCATCCTAAAACAATGGTATGATGAAGAGAGAATGGGTTCGATCCTACAAATGTCACGAGTTCTTTTTCCCCTTTAGCTTTTGTAGTTGTTTGCCTGTGGAAGATACTAGTGTTTGTGCTTGACTGACTTTCAATCAGAAATTACCATTTGTTGAATGATATATACTCTTCGAACCCATTGATCAAGTATGCATATATATTCAGGTGTCTCCTGACGCTTTGGCACTCTTCACATCCTCGCTTTGGAGGGTCATGTGGCTCGATCACTCTGGTGTTAATGCTGACAAATTTGCTCCTGACATTTTGCTTCATCAACAAGAGAATCATCAAGAGCATCAGTGCGATTGCGCAATTTCTTTCCTTGTGGGAGGCATTGCATCTTGTGAACCTACAATCATCAAAACTCGTTAAGCTTCTGTTTGATTGATCGATCCATGTTTCAACCGACCAAGGAAGATGGAAGGGAATATTTATTTATAAATATAACCTCCCGTTCTTTCTAGTTGGGCCTCATGTTTGTAAGGCTAGATTATTGGGCCTTTCCCCTTCTTTTTAGATCAAAGGCCGATTCGGTGTGCCCCAAATTTCCTGTTTCTCACTGAGAGACCCAGAGCGTCAAATTGACTAGTGCTTAGTCAAGAATCTTGAACGACCTGCATTCTTAGCAAGATGATGGAAGTTTTAGTGATGTGGCTCTTTGCTACTAGATGATTTTCTATTGCGATAGCGCTCCTCTGGCCACCTTAGATGATTTTCTATTGTTGATTGTTCATTATGAGTTCTCTGATTCGGTTTGCCCATTGTTAGGTGGTATGCATTCACTGGATGTAGAAGGTCGGAGGTTGAATAAAAGCTTCCTTTTTACAAAAATACGTATGTTTTCCAGATTTGAACTTAGTGACAAACTCAACCTAAAAAACATTAATGATAGAGATTACACGTGCTCTTGGCGTTGATGGCCTATTGCATATCCGCATGGTCGATCACCTGGCCCACCCCAACTTACCCCGTCGCCAAAGAAAAAGCCCACCTAGCTAGGCCGGGAACCCTTCGTCCTCAACTGTACGAGAGATCAAAGCTCTCGAGCTCGTCTCATGGCGCCGCCGCTAGTGCTCTAAAGAGGAAGGAGATCGGGGTAAGGAGTACTTATAGCAAAATCGAGGTATGACATGTGCCATAGCTTGCCACGTTAACTCACAAAGTATCATCACCAACTTGTTTATGGCTAGCAAATCGTATCCTTATGTTCCTCCTCACTAAGATAGAGTAGATCATATTAGATGGGCCAGGTTGTCATATAATTACTGGTGAGTTAACTAGAAGGAGAATCTAGAATGCGTTTGGAGTTTGGTGAGGGGTGAGTGTCGCCCGGTCAGGAGGGAGCTTTCGATGGCCACTAAATCGAACCAACGCAACGGCAATGCGAAATTGCCAACGCTCGCTTGCTTTCAATGGTCAGCTGCCTGTCTGCTTGCCTGCATCTCATTGCCTAGTTGGACGTACGACTTACGTTGTTGACCATCAACTAGAAAAAAGGGACTGCATAGAAACTAGAAAGTACTTGAGTGTCTTCTAAAACTATAGAATAGTCTAATTCTTGCAAACAAAAAAAAACAAAGGGCTTTTAAGATCTTCGTGCAATGAATCTTCACCTTCTACTTCTGACCAGAAAATCGGATGAATAAAAGTTCTAGTGCTTCCAGTGTGAAGGGACGCTCGAATTCTCGTTAGGAAAAAAACTCATTCAGAACTTGAGTTCTCGTTAGCAAAGCAAAAAATAGAAAAAATTCATTCAGAGTTAAGAAACAAGAAATATATAGAAGTAACAGGCCTTGTAGATCTTTGGGCTATATACCAGATTTCGCTTAACTATTTAAAAGTGTCGTAGCTACGGGACTAGGCAGTATACTTTAGGCACTCCCGATCGGCTACGGCGACCTCCGGGAGTACCGAGGGAGTACGAACAAGCATAGTGTCCGTCGAGGTGAGGCACGGGTTACCGCGACCGTTGAGGCGAAAGGTGAAATGCTCGCGTCGAGGAGAAATGGAAACTCCCGTGTTGGGGCAAAGCGAAAAATCTCGTGTTGATTTCAGGAATTATAATTTATGCGGGGGAAAAATGGATCCCCTTCTCTCTACTCCCTGGAGGGTATTTATAGGTTTTGAGAAAGGAGTATGCGAGATTACAATTATGCCCTCCAGGCAATAACACACCATCAGGGGCATTTTGGCCTTTTTACAGAAATCTTTATGGAATATTCAAATACTCTAATACTTTAATATCCTAATACTCGCTACTATGACAACATGTTTTCCTTGACGACGGGGCGAAGCGCAACCTCGACGTCTGTCGGGACGGGGCGCGGCCCTGACGTCCGCCGGGACGGGGCAAGGCCTTGACGTCTGCCGGGACGGGGCACGGCCCTGACATTCGCCGGGACGGAGCTCAGCCTTGACGCCCGCTGGGATGGAGCGTGGCTTCCACGTCGTCGGTGATGCCCGCGGAATGTGTTGATGCCATCGGAGGTTATTGATGCCGGGTGAGCTGGGTCGACGCAGGGAGGGAGTCTTGACGTTGTCAGGGGGAAGCCCGTCGGTTCGGGGTAAAGCGGGGACCCTTCCCCCAACAGTAGCCCCTTGCCGGTTCGGGCGGTCGAGTGACGCCCGTTCGAGCCGGCGCACCAATTCCAATGGGTTGGCATGCGGGCCGAACCGACGAATTCCTTCTTCTTTTTTTTCTCTTTCTTTTTCTTCTTCCGTTTTTTCTCCTTCTCTTTTTCTCTCTTCTTTTTCTTCTTCTCTTTTCCCTTCCCTTCTTTTTTCCTTTTTTCTTTCCCTCCTTTTTCTCTTCACCGTGCTGCCCCCTGCCTAAATGGGCCATGGCCCATGCGGGCACAGTACGTCGGTTGCAGGGGTCATATACACCCCACCGCCGCCCCCATCCCCAACTCCGCCGCCGCGCTGCCACCGGCCCCCAACTCTCCGCCGCCGGCGCTCCTGCCTCTCCGCCACCGGGCTCCGCCCCTGCCGACCGCCTATCGGCGCTCCGCCCCGGGGCCACGCCGCCACCGGCTCCCGTCGCCGGCCCCGGCCTCCACTGGCGCCGACCGCCTACGCCGCTCCCGGCCTGGGACCGAGCCGCCGACCGCGCCGCTCCCGGCCTGGGCCCGAGCCGCCGCCGCCTCCGCCCCGGGGCCACGCCGCCACCGGCTCCCGTCGCCGGCCCCGGCCTCCGCTGGCGCCGACCGCCTACGCCGCTCCCGGCCTGGGCCCGAGCCGCCGACCGCCGGCCCCGGCCGCTTCGCCCCTACCAACTTCCAAAGCTCTGCCTCCGTCAAGACCAGCTCCACCAGCGCTTGGCGATCGGGTGTTTGTTTAATTCGCTGAATGTTCATCTCTTCAATGTGATAAGCTATTTCTCTGGACAGATAATATAGTATCACACCCCGATTTTCCAAAACCCGAAAAATTAGGGCCAACAAAAACTTTTTACTAAATAATGTAAACTAGAGTACACCCGATTAAAACCTTGCAACCGATTGATTCCGAACCTAGAGGAGAGAACCCTTGAGAGTTCCCACCACCTCTCCCCATCGGTCACCGCAAACCCTAGATCCGAGCTCCCGATTCTTTTCTTTCCTATTTAGATCTAAAACCTTCTCGAAACCGAATCACGAGACCTAGAGCTATTCGGCCCATCTAAGAATATCCAGGAAATTCACGGGACAACATAATAATACATTCAACTCAAACATAACATAGAATATTGACATCCAATTCAAAAATATCTGGACATGAAAATAATAATAATATAATAACAGCTCTAGCACTATTAACTCTCTGGCATTAAATCCCGAGTTGTCACTTCCTCCCTTCTCCTTTCTTTTCCATCTGCAGCTGAGCCAGCAAGCAGCTACAGCAACTTCCCTGCCACCAGTCGAGCTGCCATTTTCTGCGCTACCCCAAGCATGCATGTGCCCCTTTTTCCCTCGTGCAGTCAATTCCTCTCCCTGGACACGTTGCTCTACTCTATTGTTTCCTCCAGCGTGCTGTCATCTCACTCCCTTAACTTCACTGCTTCTCCGTGCACATGTCCCCTCAATCCCTTTTATTTCCAGCACCTGCATTAGCTGCCCCTCTTCCCCTCACTCTCACACGTCAATTCACTGACCGAGCCTCCCCTGGTAAATTTCTCCCCAGCCGAGCAGCTCAGCCCCATGTGCTCCTCGGCCAAGCTGCCCCAAAATATCTCTAGCTGAGTCCCATTCCTTCCCCCCAACCTATCTCATTTCTTCCAGTTCCTCATTTCTTCAAGTTCCTCACTCTCCCTACTACGAGCTGCTCAGTTCTCCTCTGCTCAGCAGCTTGAACTGCCTCTGCTCCCCCTCCACTCCCAAGCTCCAACCGCACCATGCTTTCCTCTTATCTCCCTTGCTAGCTCGCCCTGAGTAGCCAGGTGCCGAGCCAAGCTCCCTCTGCCCGCACTGGTTTCTTCCCCATCTCCCTCAATCGAGCTCCTGCTTCACCCACCGAGCAAACCCCTTCTCCTTCTCTTGCTGTCACCACGCGCCGCCGCCTCCTGGAGTCCCCGCAAAAACTCACTGCCGGCCGGGAGCACTTCCCCGCCTGATCCCCTTTGCCGCCGGCCAAGACCCCCCGCCGCCAGAGTACTCTCCGCCGCCGTTTCACCGAGTCCAGCAACACGCCACCTCTGCTGCCATCCGCGCTACCCCGTCTATCCCACGCTCGCCGCCAGTAGGTCCTCACCAAACCACCGCCACTAGCAGATCCGCTCGGGTGTCCCCAGCGACCGGCCGACGCCGCCTGCCGCTCCGCGCCCTCCGCCCGAGTCTCTCCTGCCGTGCTCCCTCGAGTGCCCCTTGGATTCCGGTACCATTGCCGCCGGTGAGGAGCTACCAGCCTCGCCGTTGCCGTCTACCGCCGGCAAGCCCCGGCCCCTCTCCCGGAGTAGCCGCCGCTGTGTTCCACTTCGGTGGCGCCGGCCACAAGCCGCACCGCCATGGGGCTCGAGATCCACCGCTGGTAAGTCCCTTCCGGCCACCGTCGCTTGATACCGGGGCTAAGCCCTGCGCCGCCCTCCCGACCGCGCTCCTCCCCGCCGTGTGCCTTCCCGCCGCCTTGGTAGCCGCCACAGGCGTTCCCCGTTCGGCCGCCGGTCCCCAAATCCTTTCTCTGCCGCCGGTCTCCACTAGCCCGAACCGCCGCCGCGCAGCAAGCCGCCGCCGGCCAACGAGCTTCCCCGGGCGCGCTCCTTTCCGTCGCCGGTCTTCATTGGCTCGAGCCGCCGGCCACGCGAGCCTTCCCCGGCCGCCGAGATTAGCTCCAATACCACTCACCGGTCCGCCGCTGCCCTCCTCTCCGTCGGTCTCAGCAGGGGCAAGCAGCCGTCGGTCATTTCCTTGTTTCCCTTGCGGTGCACAGTAGCCCGAGCAGCCAAATCTTCTAAGCTGCCGCCAGGTGCCCTATTCCCCATCTATTTCCCTTCCGTGTCACCCCTGCTCCCTTGCCACCCTAACCGTAACCTAGCATTTAAGTTAGTCTACTAGCTAATTGCCACTCACCGACAGCCGGACTCTCGGCCAGTTTAGTGAATGCATGCCCAAGCCATCGACTGTACTCTTCTCCATCCTGTACCTGCAAAGACCGAGCAGCTTAGCCCTAACCCTCCCTTAAATCGGCCAGTAATGACCTACCTGCGGGGCCCATATGGCAGTGTCTTCAATCGCAGCTGGTAAGACTCCTCCGAGATCGGTTACTTGACCTTATAATCCGATGTAGCTTTTGAGGGGTTTGGAATTTAGATGCTTCTCAAACGCGCATGTCTATGTATATATATGCACAATTAAGTTTGCAGCAAATCGAGTAATGTTCAGGCCTCCTACTCGAACCATTTGTTAGCTTAATCGACCAGTTCCAAACCTTGCGAAGAATCCTTAGGTCCCCTTATGAGTGCGATCCATCAATTCGTGTGAACCAAGATTTAACTAAATACCTAGACGATGACCAATGATTTATAAGTAGGGATCCCGACGTTTCTGTTAGGAACTAAAGACCTCGAGGGACTCGTGAGCTAAGCTGAATAAACCTGAAACCATTTAAGTTATTATTATTGCATGCTAGGAGACAATTACTCAGGGTTCCACCTTTCTTCCCAAAATCGAAACCCTAGTCGTATCCTTTCGAACCATAACTAATAATTAAGCTAAGTTATCCAGAACCCCAGGGTTATTGCAAGCATAAAACCCCGGACGACCTTAAAACCCTAACGGCAAATACAAACATATAATCTCCGAGAACCCCAAAACCCTGAACCCTAACGCGATAAAAACTTAAGGTAGATGTGATGACAGGATAACCTAAAGCACCCGATTCTATTATCCTAAAAAGCCCCTGCCGCCACGGCAGCTATTTCTTCTATCGCGGCAAGCTACTGTCGTAGCTCCCTTGCCCTGCCGTGGCAACCTCCTTCCCCACCGCGGCAGTAATGCGGCAACTGCCGCTGCCGCCTCGCTCTGCTGTGGCAACCCGCGGCAACTCTTTTTCCCGCCGCGGCAACCACGCGGCAACCTCTCCGTCACCGTGGCAGCACCGCGGCAAGCCATTCCCTGCCGCGATAAGCCAGTTCCCCGCCGCGGCAAGCGATACCCTACCGTGGTAGCGCCGCGACAGCCTCTCTCCCGCCGCGGCAAATGCCGTTGTCATTTCCCTCTGCCACGGCAAGCCTCTATCGTCGCCGCATTGTTCCTACCGCAGCAAAACCTTGTCTCCGCTGCCTAACTCCTGCTGTGCCAAGCCATCGCCGCTTGCCACCTTACTCCCACCGTGGCAGCAAGCCATCTCTGCACCCTTTATTTCTTGTAGCCCCTTAGAATCTAATAGTTGGTCAAGCGCGTTATGATTTCATGTGTTGAAGTTTCTGATTCAATGTTATTTGGCTCTTCCTCGCAACGTTGATTTATTCGTCGTTCTCTCGACGTGTAGATACCGACGTTAGGAGAAACCGCACGGAGGATTCCCGGACGATTGCCACTTTTAGATCGAGATCGAGACTCGGCCAACTTGCCAGGCAAGCTCTTCTTCTTTGATCATGTTGAATCCCATGATTGCGAACTATTTACTTTGTTTGCAAAACATGCATGCTATGTGATAGAAAATGATATTTTATGTAGCAATAGTTACATCCGATATGGCAGAAACCCTAGACCGATCCCGTTCATTGTTGCCTTTAAGGAATACATTTGTTCCGAAGATATATCGGAAACCTAGGGGTAGTTTATACATATTTATTGCTTAGCCCCGCGGTAGAAAAATCTAGGTTTTGCAAAAATAAACAGATCCCGAAATTCTCGTATGAGATAAACTTGGGATGGATCGCTGTGACCAATGGAGGAGAGGTCACGGTATAATCCACGGGTTGGATGTTCGAAGGGTAGCTTTGTAGGGCAAAAACAAAATGGAGATTCTTTGGATTCGGGATAGAAATGAAGGGCGTGAGCAGGAAGGAATAAAAGCGAGCTAAGACCCAGTGGGGCACTCGCGGTCCGTGCGACGGACGAGGTGTGAAGTCTTTCTCGGATCACTTAAGGACCGAACCTACCGTGCCGCTAAACCAGGTTCACCCCGTACGACCACATGCCCTATGTGGGTAGGGCTTGACCAGTATTCATGATAGTTCTGGTGTATGAACCCATAGGCGTAGGGTGAGTTATGTGCAGGTGAGGCGCTCCTCCAGGATGAATGCCCGGTGTGTAATCCGGAAGAGTACTCCGTAGAGTTGAATAGGCACTCACTTGAGAGTCAGCCCAGTGGTAGTTCTGGGGTGTACTCGTCATGAACGGGAATGCGCTGCCAGGCTAAGCGCCGGGGCATCGGTAGGCAAGGTGGAGCGTGGTAACGTTCCCGGGTGGGTTCATTCGCTATACCTGTCTTGAAGAAAGTCTCGTTGTACTAGCTCTGGTAGTATACTGGGCCCGGTATGCCCAGGGTGACCTACATCGTGTGGGTAAAGCCGTACAACCTCTGCAGAGTGTTAAAATCTATTCGAATAGCCGCGTCCTCGGTCATGGACACAATCTGGTAAGGCCACACAACCGGTTAGACTATATGATGATAACTGGGTCATGGATTAAGGACGCATCGCCTGATGGGCATGCAGAGTGAGATATGAGACCCTCGTGTAATGCGATTACACGGGAGGTGTGGTTATGAGTGGGACGCTGTTCTACCGGAGTGTAGGAACAGTTATCTGAGGAGAAATGAGGTATTATCGGACGCTGTTCTACCGGAGTGTAGGAACGGCTATCTGATGAGAAAAGTGGTATATTCGGATGTCGTTCTACCTGAGGGTAGGAACGGCTATCTAATGCAGACAAATGGCCGCTCCCTGGGCGGACGGCCGAATTGCAGGCATGTTATTATGACTGATTGATATGACTCGGCAGGGCCGAGGTTGTTTTCAAAAATGAGCTTTTATCATCTATTTAATTATTTCAAATAAAAACTTACATTTCTGCACAATTTCGAAACATAGGTTAGAGCCTCTTTATTGATCTCCCCTGTGCATGCATATATCTGTGATATTCACCCTGAAGGGGAGCTTGCGAGTACATTCAATGTACTCACCTGGCTTGTTGATTTGGCCAGACGAAGAAGACATCAGTTCTGAAGATAAGCTTACGATCGCGAAAGTTAGGGCGTAACCCCAGTCAGTTGCCTGTCGGGTATGACATACTGATGGGCCACATTCCGCTGGATTTTCCGCTGCAAGTTTATAGCCGTTGGGCTACAGGTATCAGATTATCGACCTTACCGGTCTATTTAATTATTTACGCATGTATGACAATGATATACAGGTTAACTCGTGTGTATCGGCTACTGATCCAGGGACCGGTACAGTGATCACGAGGGAGTATCCGGCTTAAAAACCGGGTACGCCACAGCTTGGTATCAGAGCCGTACTGACTGTAGGTTAACTCTAGTCAGCACGGACGTTAGATACAAACCCTAGGTATAAACGGTATTTTTGGAAAATATATCTAAACTTACTATAAGTGTGGATTCTATTCTCTTATCCTTCTTAGTTTCCCCTCTTACCTATGTTGCTCTGAAAGGAACACCGAGTTTCCTCTATTCTCTCATCTATTTCAAATATTTAGACTATATTAACAAAGTAAGTCACGAGACCCTTACCAATGAAGCGAGATTTGCCAACCCCACCGAGAAATCAAGACGGACTACATCAACGCAAGACTCAAGAAACCCGCCGAGACTCGCTACAATCAGGTCAAAGCCTACCGCATGACCTTCCAACTCATGACGTCAAGAGTTTGGAAGTTCGTGAAGAAACACCGCGTTATGTGAAAGAGACTCGTCAGCATGTGACACTGATGCCCCTTCAAAGACAGCGACCCCAAGCAGCGACCGAGTAGATTAAACCCCTAAGGTTAGGTTACTAGACCTCGCTCGTCGCGAACAGCGAGATAGGTACCCCTCCCTAGTTAGAGTGCTAGATGTCCTCTGCGGTATATATATGATACCCTACGATGTTCTTTGCGACGCATTTGCTATTTCATGTTTTCTTGTTTGTTTGAAAAATGTGACCGGCACATACGTCTTCCGACGCATGTAGCAGTCACCTCCACTGTTGAGTAGTCAATAGGCCTTACCCCATCTTCCAACTAAACAAGCCATGCCGTCCCATCCGTCAAACCCCTTTTCCTGGATTCTCGCTGATGTCACCTCTCCCTGTCAGCCTCGCGTCGATTCGTTTTGACGACTTTGACCTTGCTGTGCCCATAAGCCATCAATCGGACAAAACGCGAGCCTCCGTCGTATCCCGAGGCAATCCTTCCTTGGAATCCCCGTTGACCTCCATGTTGCCAAGAGGCTATATAAAGCTCCATCTCCGCTCTTGTGAGGCACACCCGTGCCACTTCCCCTTTGTCATTCAAGCACCCAATTTCGCCAGCGAAATACCTAGCTCGTAGTGCCCTTTTTCCTACTCAACCTTCCTGATAAGCATGCCGTCCCTTGGCGCCGTACTTCAACAGACTACCGCCACAGAGCTCACCGGATTTCTAGCTATTCTATGGACCATGGCTCAGCAGAACCTTGGGGCGACACAACGCCCCATATACCGTGTGTACCTGGGAACTGCCTCCTATTCCTTGCATGAATTCCGGGCAGAAGTTTATGTCTACCTAGCCGTCAACCGCCAAGTTTTTCCCCTTCGCTTCGTCGGAAAAACCGTGCCTGCTTCAGAAATGGCTATCCAAATGGCCGCGTGGGAAGTTGTCTCTCGCCTTCACCACCTGGTTCCTGGCATGAACCAACGTGCTTTTCTCCTCTACCCCAGTCGTGCTCCTGAAGAAGACGCCATGTTCGCCGAAACGCATCAAGAAGAAGACGCGGCAGTGATCCACGCCAACCGCTACATCGCCGCCCAACACAACTTGCTTACCCAGCTGGTGGACTCCTGGATCGTGTCGCTCAACAGCATTGATTCCCCGCCTTGCCCCGGCGACCCCTCGGTGCCGTCTACGCATGCTCCCGAAGCCAACGAGTTGCCACCACCAAGAACGACGACACCCGGAGGAGGCCTCCGCCACCGCAGGAACAACAGCACCTCCTAGAGCTCTTCCCCTTCCTCGGAGGACGAAAATCCCCGTGGTAGAATGGCTCCGCCCCGTGCTACCCGTCTAATCTAGGCCAGATAGTCGAGGCACCCCGAGATTGGGTTAGCCCCCTCCGTGCCACTAGTTTTATGTGTGTTTTTATTGTTTTAATGCTTGCCCGAGAAATTTACTCCCTGCCCTTCAGTATTAAGGTGCGCCTGCTCGATACACTCCTAGGCGTATGGATAAGTGTCTTGTTGGTTTCTCATCGTTTTATTGGCTTTCTGATCGAGCCCTTCGGCTCTTGCAATGTTATTCGCGTTTCCTAGTTGTGCATGGTGTGAGCTACACATCTGTCCTAGGATGCGTGTGGCAGCCACACCCGTATGACAAATAAAGAGTCCTACCATGTTCCCGATCGAAAGAAGTGCTAGATCATTTCACCTCTCCTGATCTACCTCGTTTGCCCCGCCTCAATACCCTCCTGTACAGATGCTCAAAACAATTCATTCAAGTTGGATGGCGGCATTATTGAGCGATGTCCACTCTGCTGCAGTTCCAACTAGCTTCACAGTGGCTGCCCCGGGAGAGGGTCGGTCAAATGTGGCTGCCCAAGGTGAGGGTGCGTCAAATGCCACTGCCCCGACTGGTGATGTTGGTGGCAGCAAGGCTGGAGATGAAGCGGCTGCCCCGGGAGAGGGTCGGTCAATTGTGGCTGCCCAAGGTGAGAGTGCGTCAAATGCCACTGCCCCGACTGGTGTTGATAGTGATGTTGGTGGCAGCAAGGTTGGAGATGAAGTGGCTGCCCCGGGAGAGGGTCAGTCAAGTGTGGCTGCCCAAGGTGAGGGTACGTCAAATGCCACTGCCCCGACTGGTGTTGATGGTGATGTTGGTGGCAGCAAGGCTGGAGAGGATCGCAGCACCGGGGACAATGGGAGCATTGTCAGAGAGGTCGTGGGCAAGCTAGCATACTTAGGCATCGAGCATGATGAAACAAGCAAGGATGAAGCAAGCGAGGCTAGCCCGGACCGCAACAGTGCAGCTCCTCCTTCTCCAATCCCATCTCAATCAGCGGGTCCTGCAGGTATCTTTCTTTTTTGTGTTTTCTTTTTGCAGCTGCTTTACATCCTTTTTTTATGATGCTGAGATGCCCTACACAGATGTGAGCATCGGTCAAAGCACCTATGAGAAGAAAACTAGGCACAAGAGGTGTGCCAAGCAATTGGACACTGCACCCAAGCTGAAAAGGATCAAAATTAATGAAGTGGATGACATCTACAAGAAGTATATTTTGCATAAACGCATCGCCCACAAAGCCCAAGAAGAATGAGGAACCGTGAGACTTTCTTCTGCTCACACACCTATGTTGCAACCACAACCTAGTAATGTTACAACCGTCTAACAGCGGGCTTTGTGCAGGTCTCCTTTTATCAACATTGGGGGTTACTTTGTGTCGTATGAGGAATTCCGAACATCCCTCAAGCCCCGTGGTGAGATGAGCAATGAGGTTATGTACATTTATACCGAGACCTTCAATATGGAAGCACAACTTTCAAAGCACGGATGCAAGAAGTTTGCATTTTCTCAGATGATGATAGTAAAAAAATTTCAAACTCTTTTTGTTTGTCAACCATTCATTACTTCCATTTCCTGCTTGTTTGTTGTGTTTTTTTCATATTGTTTTCCGTTTTGATCTAGGGACAACTAATTGTGGATCCAACAAAATTCCAAACCAGTACTTGCTTGAATGAATTCAATAAGGTTTGGCACATGTACAACCTTGCCAAAGCTGATCTGGTTAGTTTCTATGTCTCAACTATTTTTTCTGCATATTATATATGTTGGGATCTTTTATCACAACCACACAACTCTAATGCTGCAAACATCTCTGTTTTATGCATCAACCATTTTTATATGATAGCAGTTTCTTATATGTTCCGCACCAAATGGCAGCTCTTATTCCCAATTGTTCACAACAAGCACTGGATTCTTTGCTGCATAAATCTGCTGCACAAGCAAATTAACATATTTGACTCCATTAAAAGCAGCGACGAGAGTATTGTGCGTGATGCAGCAAACAACTTGGTTAGCGCAACGAGGTTTGAGTTGTCGCGGAGTTAGCATCGAGCGGTCTTGGCATCATGACGAGGTTGGAGTTGTCGCGGAGTCAGCATTCAGCGGTCTCAGCGTCACGATGAGATTGGTGTTGCACTGATTTCCTCTAAGTACGAAAAGCGTCGAAACCGGGTAGCGCGGGGACCCCTTCCCCAACACTTATTAAATCCTCCCATCCGGTTTATGAAGAAGCTGTCGACATAATATCTTTATGATAGCACGACAGCCTGAGCTAGCTCGATTATGCTGGTTTTGATGGGTGGCTTTGAGCTGTCTTCACTCTTCAGGTCATGGGAAGCTAAGAGGCCCATCCTCTATAACTAAATAGTCAGTCTCCATCATTTATTTTTGCTGCCTTGACATTCAGACACGTTACCAAGATGAATTATACGCATCAGATCAGATTCGGATGTCCTAGATTAGTTGTTGCCTTTGGCTATGTCAATATCAATCCACGATACCTGGGGAGAAAATCCTATCAGAAAAACACCCAGGGAGAAAAAGAAAGTAATTTTTTACATCGAGGACGAATGTCTATTAACCTTATAGATATTATTAGTTCTGTTGGGCCTTAGGGGCGCATAAACAGGGTATAGGGTAGATGTTACTTTTTTCCGATATTGTTTTCCAGGTCACAGCCGCACTAGTATTTTGCAAGCCGGAGGCATGTCTAACATACGATATATATTCTCTTTGTCTTATAATGTAAGACAAATTTTAATTGGTTAAGATAAGATTTTGACTAACAATTACTTCATTAGCATGTAGTTTATGTGATACAAAATTGATATTATTAGATTTGTAGCAAAAATAGATAGTGAAGAGTAGAACTCAGAACATAAACTCTGCTCAGAGCAGTGTGCTATGACTGTTGTTATTGGACGTACTAGAGATCCGTCAGCTAATGACACTCAGCACCAGCTGCATTTGTTTGGGCTAGGCCAAAATCAACTCTATCTAGACAAGGCTAAAAGGGGCAGAGAATCAGTCCTTACCAGGCGAGCCTAAAAGTGATGGGCCGTTTTTCTGGGTCGTAGTTTCACAACCTAACTCGGCCCGACACGACAACCCAACATGCCCATCCAGGATCCAAACTTGAAAGTGAAAAGTCGTTACAGAAAAAGAAGAACTGAAGAATGAAAAGTAGATCGCCCCAAAACTGCATTGTGAATGCATGCATTGTCCAAGGAATTAACACTTCGCCGAGCATGATCATACTCATAGTGACGTTGGAAGCCGAAACAGCTCGGGGTGAAATGCTTTCCCAGCTGCGCCCTCCCGCGCGCACAAAACCCCTCGTCTTCCGAGGTGGGAAGCCCCCGCGCACAAAACCCCTCGTCTTCCGAGGTGGGCAGCCCCCGCCGCTTCAACTCCCCGCACAAACCTTTCCCACCGTCGTGCACCACAAAACGACCCGCCTCCCGCTTTAGCCAGCACGCTCCTCCCAAGTCCCAACCACCCTCGCCGTAGCTCCAGACATGTCCTCTAAAAAACAAAAAAAAGCTCCAGACATGTCCAAGAACCTCCAAATGGTGCTCAGCGACTGCAAGGGCGCGACCGCGGCCAGCGCCGTCACCGGAAGCGCAATCGCCGCCTCCTACAACGACCAGATACGCCCGCTCCTCGATGCCGTGGACCGTCTGCGCCACCTCAAGGTGACGCAGGAGGGCATCCAGCTCCCGACGATCGTCGTCGTCGGCGACCAGTCCAGCGGCAAGTCGAGCGTCCTGGAGTCGCTGGCTGGCATCAGCCTCCCGCGCGGCCAGGGCATCTGCACCCGCGTGCCGCTCGTCATGCGGCTCCAGGACCACCCCTCCGCCGACGCGCCCGTGCTGCAGCTTGAGTACGGCAACGGCCGCGTGGTGACCACCACGGAGGCCAAGGTCGCGGACGCTATCAACGCTGCGACCGCGGAGATCGCGGGGTCTGGAAAGGGAATCTCCGACGTGCCCATCACCCTCGTGGTGCGGAAGCGGGGCGTGCCCGACCTCACCCTCGTCGACCTCCCTGGCATCACGCGAGTGCCCGTCCAGGGGCAGCCCGAGGACATCTACGAACAGATCGCCAGGATCATCAAGGAGTACATCGCGCCGAAGGAGAGCATCATCTTGAACGTGCTCTCCGCAACCGTCGACTTCCCCACGTGCGAGTCCATCCGCATGTCGCAGCAGGTGGACCGCACCGGCGAGCGCACGCTCGCGGTGGTCACCAAGGTCGACAAGGCCCCCGAGGGCCTGCTCGAGAAGGTCACCATGGACGACGTGAACATTGGCCTTGGGTACGTCTGCGTCCGCAACCGCATCGGCGAGGAGACGTACGACCAGGCGCGCGTCGAGGAGGAGCGGCTGTTCAAGTATCACCCACTCCTGTCCAAGATCGACAAGTCCATGGTGGGCATTCCGGTGCTCGCACAGCGACTCATGCAGATACAGGCGACCATCATCGCCAAGTGCCTCCCGGACATCGTCAAGCAAATCAACGACCGCCTCAGCCGCAGCAGCACCGAGCTCGACCAGATGCCACCTGATCTTAATGGCATTGCTGATGCGGTAAGGGCGTTCATTCACATTGTCAAGCAGGTGTGCGCTTCCCTGGAGAAGATACTGGTGAGGGGCGAGTTCGACGAGTTCCCTGACGATATCTATTTCCATGGCACCGCCCGTATCGCCGAGATGCTCAGCGGATACGCGAAGAAGCTTCCAGCAGAAGTCCCAAGGCGAGGCAACGATCTTTTTCTGATGGAGGAGGTTCGAGTTCTGGAGGAGACCAAGGGCATCAATCTCCCCAACTTCCTGCCGAGATCGGCGTTCCTGGTCTTCCTGAAGAAGAAGGTCGAGTCTGTCATGCAGGTGCCGCACGATCTTGTCAACGAGGTCTGGGCGTACGTCGAGGAACTAGTCTTGAAGATACTGCTGCAGCACACGGACAACTTTCCTCAGGTGCAGTCGTCCTGCCGCCGCGCAGTCCAGGTCCTCATGGAGAAGGCGCAGGCGCGATCGGTGCAGCACGTTAAGGAGCTGGTCGAGATGGAGCTTGTGGCCGACTACACGGCCAATCCCGACTACATGAAGACATGGCACGAGATCATGGAAGGTCACGAGAAATTTATGGAAGCCGTGTCGGACAACTCCAAGCCCACCATTGTTAAACTGGTAGGCTTCGGAGAAGTGGACGTGTCACATCTGAGGGCGAATGCTGACATTGCAGGGCAGGCGTTCGACCTGAACGCGCGGCTGACGGCGTACTGGAAGAGCATCGTTCTCCGGCTCATTGGTGGCCTGGCGCTGCACGTCCTTCGTGGCGTCAAGCGGCTCGTGGAGAGCGACCTTGAGACAGAGCTCTCCAACGAGCTGTTGGGTAACAAGTTGGCCGGAGTGGAGCGGATGCTCATGCCGTCGCCTGTCACTAGCACCAAGCGTGAACGCCTCAAGAAGAGCATCGTGCTGCTTCGGCAATCCAAGGAGGTTGTGGCGAACGTCATGGACAGGATTAGCGCTTCCGGTGAAGTCTAGGCAGCTGCGATGTGCTTGCTTAGTTTGTGGTTACTTGCTTTTGGTTGTGTCTGATCTTTTGGATGGTGCGCACTTTGCTGTGGTGCTTAGTTAGCACGCGATGTTCTGAACTTTCATTTCTCTCAAACAATGATGTTCTGCTATGGACCCTCGGTTATGTGCTTCGTAATTTCTAATGTGTCTGCGTAGTTAATTAACTTAAATTTTACTTGTGTGCATAGTTATCTTAGGCCATAAAATGCTACTTTTGTTTTTCCTGTTTTATTATTTATGCATCTGCTAAACTCAACAATCGCCTGTCACAATCCAGTTTTCTGGGCTAAATTAGGAAAGTTGTACAACATGAGAGATGCAGCTTAAGTTTGCTATTTTAAAGAATGAAATAACTTTCTCCTTCATAGCTTTACTCCAAAACAAGAAGTTTGATGCATCACTTTAAGTTCAGAAGATACAAGAAACAATTGCTAGGAATATTTGTAGTTTGTTATGGAGATTGATCCTAGTTTAGTGAGGTGTGTCTTATCCTAACTGAATAAATTGAGTAGAACTTTATTAGAACCTGAAGCTTAACGCTAGTTTCTGCAAAAACCCATTTCAGTAATTTATTGATGGTAAAAAGGTAGCACGTACCAGGCTAGAATGCGCCCAAACACAATAGTTCGCTTCAGGAATCTACTGGGAGCATTGTACAATAGGCACTTAGGCAGCAACACTTTATAATAACAGTGGCATTACCGGTGCCGGTCTCCACAAACGATCTACTCCTGCGAGGCGTACGACTCGATGACGTTCGTTGCCGAGGCCGACGCGCACGTGTTCATGTGTTGACAGAGCTGACCAACACATGTGTAACATCCTCTTCTTTTAAGGGGTTCAATTTTTCCTTTTTAAGTAAAGGATGTTACATCATGTTATTTTCACTTATATTTTTTTCTTTTATCCAAATTAATTCAAGAGACTTTGAATTAATTTTGGGTTATAAGAAAGGAGATGTGAATTTCCAGTTGGTTTTTCTCTTGGATTTTTCCCCTGGAACCTTTTTTAGTGGATTCCTTATATTCAGATTAAGCTATGCAATTTTTCTCATAAATTTTGGTCAGCTGTTGGTTTGATTTTAATTCCTTTTTTTTTGTTTTTGGAATAAATCAAAACCCCTCTCTGCCATGTTGAGCCGCCGACAGGTGGGCCCCGCATGTCGGGGTTGTCTTCAACCTCCAAGCGGACTGGAGCCCCACTCCAGGACGTGCTGCGCTGCCGTGTCTGCACCCGAGCCGCCTTCCCGCGCCCATTCCTTCGCGCCTACGCCAAAAAGGAGTCCCCCGCACCCACGGAGCTCGAGTCCATGGCGGTTGCGCCCAAAAATCCTGGGGTTTTGGTCGTTTGAATCCTACCCGAATCCGCCTCCGGCACCGCATCCTTATCTCTCGCCCCGGACCCCTGTCTGCGTCCTTCTCTCCCCAAAATCAAGCTCCACCGAAACCCCAACACTGTGAGCCCTAATCTCCCCAACATTCGGCGAATTTCTCCCATCGTCGCCGCCACCGCCGCCGCAGTCGAGGTAAGCCTCCCCGGCTAATTTCTCTCGCCTTCGCCCTCCCCTCTACCGCACCGACCTCCTAGACAAGATCCTGAGGCCGACCAAGCCCTCCGGCCGCAGCTGCCATGACGCCACGCCAGCGTGGCCGGCGCACATCCGGGAGCCGCCCGACCCCACAGACCGCGTGACGGGCTCTGCCCCAACCCCAGGAGCATGTATCCGTGCTCGGCTGGGCCGAGAGACGACTGCAGCACACCGCGCCAAGCACCCCACCATTGGCCGACGATGTCACCGCCGGTGATCGGTATCCGGCAACCTCGACACCTCGCCAAACCCCTGGGTATGGTTGGTTTTCAAATCCGGTGGATAGATTTTAAAGTTATATCAAAATCATGTCAAATTTAACCAAATTTCAGTAATTTCAATCTAGTTTGATTCTCTGGTATTTTTTTAGCATATTTTATTTTTCTGATGATATTAACATGTGTAGAAATTGTCTCATGCATGAATTAGCCTAGGATCATGCCTTTATATCATGTATATGGTAGATGCATAGGATAAGCATGGTTTTGATTTCTTTGATTCATGTAAAGCTTGGTTTGCTACAGTTCCTAGCTCGCTGTGGGAGGCAGGCAGTGCACCTTGTGAAGCTACCTACGACCATCTAAACTCGTTAAGCTTCAGTTTGATTGATCGATGCTTCAACCAACCACGTACATGGTAGGGTTTTGAGTAAAATTCACTAGTGATCACTTAACATCATGGTACGTTTATTTTTGTCATTCAACTTTGAAAATATCCATCTACAATTACTTAACTATTTAAACGGTTCATTAATGGTCCAAATCGTTTAAATGTAGTTAGTAAGGCTTATATGCAGAAAATCAGATGAGTAAAACTTCGAGTGCTTCCGATGCTCGAGTCCTCGTTAGCAAAAAAAAACAAGAAAACAATCATTCAGAATTAGGGAAATAAGAGATAAATAGAAGTAACGGGACATACCGGGTTAGTTTAGAAACACCCCCTGTTAGAGGCCGGTTTATCATTATACGATCTCGCATTCTTTCTGGTTTGAGGAAGCCAGTTCTAGTGAGACCCTCACCTCGATGTCAAGCAGGCCATAGGGCCAGATGTCAGTGGCATGTTCGCATTTTCCAACTCAAGCAATCTTTGTGATGCTGTGCGACGAGCGCGCCGCCACCATCAGCGCTGAAAAGGCGGCCGTGGACGCCGCCACCGCTGGCCTCACCGGTATCTCCGCCGCCGGCGTCCCACCGCTTTCCCGCCGCGCTCCTCTCCATCGTCTGCGGGTACCCTTTCTCGACCACCACTCTAGTAGCTCCGATGCGCTCATGCAAGTATGGTTGTGCTTGATTTTGCGGAAACTAGGGGCGTCATCGTACGTCCTTTCTCCGCAATTGATCCATCAATGTTGTTTTTTGAGTGGGGTTTCGTGTGAACAAAAGTAGAGCTTTTCTTTGAGGAATTCTGTGGAGATGAATAATCTGGTGCTAAGTCATAATTTTGAAATGTTACAGAAAATGGATGTCTCATGGAACATGCTTAATGATTTTGACATTTTTATGAAGTGTTGTTATCTTTGTCAAGTCCTTTGCCTTGTGACATCCTTAATGATTTGTTCCTCGTTCTATTCTTCCTTGGCTGCAGTGAACCAAACCCATCTTCACTTCTTCAGCTCACACTGGTCACTCATCGATTAGAAATTGATGTGATGAGTATCCAATCAGGCCAATCCTTTTTACGTTCATATGGTGCATGATATAGTATGATCTTGTATTTTGTTCACTTGGTATGATGTATCGCAGCGTATTTACCCTGGCGGAGTGGTGACAAGTACTTACATTTTTTGTTGGCCCCTTTGTCAGCACATGTAGTATGGAAGGCACCAGCGAAACGGTCAGCGTTTTCTTCCCAACAAGAGAATGCTGCTCACCTGACTTGCTTGAAGTCTGCAGGGTCAATTGTATTCTGGAAATCCTATTCCGCATGCGCTCACAGCGTGCAGTTCTGTCGCTTGCTGTTGGAGCAGTATGGAATTAAGACGAAGAAGAGGGTGACGGCACACTCCCTAACAGCGATGGCCTCCTTCCTCCTCCGCCGAATCCTCGATGGGTGATTCATCACGCCATGGTGAATGTAGAGGAGGCTGCGAGGCGGCGGTGGTGGGTGGTCGAGACGGCAGCAGAGGGTGGAGGAGGGGCATGGTGGCCACCATGCCACCGGCTGCTGCTAGCGGAGGAGGGGAGGTGGGCCCCGGCTGTATTTACTGTAGTTTGAGATGCTTTCTTCTTATTTCTCCCGTTCTTTCCAGTTGGGCCTCTTGTTTATAAGGCCAGTCTATTGGGCCGATTTGGGCAAGCCATGCATTGCTGCTACGGTTGGTGTGCCTCAAATTTTTGTGTGTTTCTCACTTCTAGGGAGAGACTCAGAGCCTCAAATCGATTTGTGCTTAGTCAAGAATCTTGGGACGATCTACATTTTCAGACAGACTGAGTACACCTTAACATTCACTAATAATTGTGTAGGTACAATGTATGTTTTATGTAATATACATCGCATGAAATCCTATATTTAACCGAGAGGAAAGACATATACTATACAAAGTATTTACTGACATATACAATCAAGAGAAAGGGCCAGGAAGAACACCGTGCGTAACAACACAAGCTGCAAAAGGAATAGAGAGAATATGATGGAATATGAAACATCGAGAGGATATGAAAGGCAATTAATTGGTAATAATTAGGGAGTAATTTTACAATTTAGAGCGTAATTAGTACGTGAGTGATTATAGGATGCAAGATTCTAACTTATTTTCTCCAATTCTTTTTGGATGGTTTAGATTAATTAGATCAAACCTAACTCGTGTCTTTTATTTTGGTATAGAAATGCAACTTCGACTCATAAGTATCACCACCACCATGTTTATGGCTAGCACATACGGTCCTTATGTTCTTCCCCACTAAGATAGATTAGATCATATTAGATGGGCCAGGTTGTCATATAAGTATTAGTGAGTTTGAAGGAGAAGCAAGAGTGTGTTTGGAGTTTGGTGTTTGGTGACGGGTGGGTGTCGGTTAGGAGGTGGGCCTCGTGCTCTTTCAAATCGAGCGATCAGAAAAAGGAGTGTGTGGAGAGTACCTAAGTGTCTTTTTTATCTATACCGAATATTTAAATTATTGCAAAGAATGAGCTTTTAAATCTTCATATAACGAATCTCTACTCTCCACTTCTTAGCGGAAAATCGGATGAATCAAAGTTCTAGTGCTTCCGATGCAAAGAAACACTCTAAGTTCTCGTCAGCAAAAAAAAATCATTTAGAATTAGGAAACAAGAGATAAATCAAGAAAGTTTAGAAAAATCTATGTTATATTCCGGTTTATCATCTGTACTACTATAAAAGCTACGAGTTTTGTGAAATCTAAACAATCTTAATCATCTATCTAATCAGATTCGATGGCTCATCAATTAAATTTGACTCTTACAAATTGACTCATAATTGTATATATAAGAGAGTTAAGAAGAGTTAATCCTCATATAAGTCTTTTTCTATTCTCCTCTCTTCATAAATTCCTCATGACATTGACCAATAGAGACGGCGTCATATAATATATATTTGTAAAATGTGTATTGTACGTGCTAAATTACTAGTTACTGGTAAAATAACATGCTAGCCTGCAGTTGTCAGATGAAGCCCCCACTGTATCTTCTAAGTTGGAGTGGCATTTACTGGAGTTTGAGATGTTTTCTTATCGTCGAGCAGTTTACACGTTGTATTTCCGTTTCATCCTAAACAATGGTATAATGAAGAGAGAATGGGGGCGATCCCACGGATGCCCACCACCAGCTCTCTTTTCCTTTAGCTTTTCTAGTTGTTTGCCGGTGGACCATACAGTAGAAGAGCAGAGTGTGTTTGAATTGCAATCAGAAATTACCAATTGCTCAACGATAGATGCCCCCCGAACCCTGACGCCTTTGGCACTCCTCACCTTGCGAATGGCAGTCAAATTCTTCCTGGAGGGGTATGCATGTGTGGCGTTAATGCTAGCAAAATTGCTCCTGACATTCTGTCTCATTAACAAGAACATCCATCGAGAAACAGAGTCGTTGTTGGAATACAAATTTTTAGATAACAGAAAAGATTAAACTCTCGATGTATATAGCCAATTATTACATAGTCATGATCATAAAAGTATCAATTTTTACGCCTTCTACATTCGAAGATACATACAACCAATTGTTATATAATTATGAATATAAATATATCAGCAGATCAACAAGATGCGACAATGCGACAAAATTCTTGGCCGATTGCTTGCAATATGTGTGGATTGGTCTTTGATTTTGCAACATTTATACAGTGATCTGAACTTCCTAAGTTCTTCTCACTTCATAATTTGTGTTGGCCAAGTGCTTATATAGTTTGGACTTTCAAGTCTTGCTTGGGCAGTATAATGTTTCAAAGGTAAAGTTTGAGTTTTTTGGGACAAAACATGGAATTGATGGATTTATATTGAGCAGGTGTTGTTCCAAAAAAGCAAGGAAGACCGCAAACCACAAGGACGATGCCAATCTATTGCTGGGAGCTTTTGTGGATACTCTCCTTCTTGATCTTGTTCAAGTGATTACAAAGGTAGATTTAATGCACCTCGTGTGTTCTGAAACACATTGCCTTCTCATGGATCGAGGTTGATGACAAATGTTATTTTTCCAGGATATTTACGCACTGCTGAATCTGTAGAATTACTGATTGTGATATGGTGGCAGTCATCGGATCAATGATGCCTCAAACTTCACATCTGAAAGATCCAAAAGCATCCAGATCTAAAAATGTATCTCCAATTCTCCATTGAAGTATGTTCTTGATTCAACTATTTTATCTTATTTCGTAACCCCCTTTTACTATATGCATGATTCGTGCTTATCCCCAACAATTTGACCCCAAAAAGAAAAACTTTTAACTTGTACAATTGCATGGTGCTGGTTCGGAACGTAGATTTCAAGCATAAGATCTGATGTTAGAAACTGACGCATATAAAATGACCTAAAACTTGTTAAGTCCCCATCAGAATAGGCTAGGTCAAGAGCAGCATCAGGTTCTTATCAAAAGAATGCCATAGATATGATAACTGAATCAAACAATATAACTCATGTACTGAACTGGTTAGCTCTGCCATGCTAGGAAACTATCGCAGAAGCACATCTAGAAACTGAGATATAGCACTTAAGCACCCTTCATGATAATGTGTCATCATTGCCATGCTTGCGGTGAATAAGAATGACTGTTTGTCAGGAAGCATAGCAATTAGTTAAGTGGCATCAAGAGGGAAAGAGACTATTCTAGGATTAGAGCCATGTTAACTTAGCCACTGGGACAGAAAGAGTCAGCACAATAGCTAAGCCACATCACAGCTATTCTGAGCTGATTGATCCATCAACGGGTAACTGGGATCATGGTCTTGTGCACTCTATGCTGGGCAATCAAGATGCACCTTTTGAATTCCTGTGAGGGAGCACATGAGAGATAGTATCTCTTTGCTTCGATCCCAAGGGGAAATTCTCTGTTAGGACTTAGGACAGCATATAAGGTGAGCAAAAAAAGAGAAAAGCATGTCGCCAGACCAGAGGTGCCTTGGCCAGAGGGTAACAAGCAACACATAAATTGGTTGGAAATTTGGAATCTCAAGTGCCCAGCAAAACTGAAGGTCTTTATCTTGCATAACAGTCTGCAGGTGCAAAGGAATTTACAAAAGGTGTGGTATGAAGGTCAACACACTATGTCCAGTCTGCAGGAGGCTCGATGAAGATGGGAGCCATGCTTTGTTAAAATGCAAGTGGGTTAACATGCGCTGGAAGGGAAGTGGTATGGGAAGTTTAAGAGAGCAACTGTGTACGTGTGTTAATGCAGAATGTCTGGTTAAATCCTTACTAGACTTAATCGAAGAACAAAAAATGCTTTGTGTGATCCTTATGTGTAACTGGTGGGACAATAGAAATAAGGTTAGTGCAGGGGAGAGCATGAGATAGCCGAGTGAAATTGTGTTCAGAACCAAAGAGCATGCTGCTGAGTTCAACAAGTATTTTGCTGAGAAAGAAAAGCAGGTACCGATGCAAAAGTGGCAAGGTCCGGTGGATGGCGTGTTAAAGGTTAACAGTGATGGCTCTTTCTTCCCTTCGTCAGGATCTGGCGGCTGGGGATTTGTTATGTGAGATCATACAAGCACAGTAAAGCTTGCTGGAGCTGGTAAGTTGCAAAATGTGTATGATGCACTCCATGCTGAGGCAGAACTAGGAGTACATGCTTTACAGGCAATAGGAGATTGGAGTGCTGGATGATATGTGATCGAAACTGATGCTACTAATCTGGCACCGGCATTGAAGACCAATGATTACGATTTTGCGGCTGCTGGTGTCTCGTTCAGGGAAGCAAAATCGCTGATGATCGTGCAGGGCTACCTGTTCTGATGTTTTGTACTGTCCTCACTCGTGTAACCAAGTGGTTCATGCCCTTCAAAGTTCGGATCGAACTTGCCGAATGGCACGATCATGTGCTGGGACGATGTGTTGGCAGACTTTGTAAGTCGTCTGGTTGCCGGGCCAACAGTCTAATGGAATGGTTATCTGTTTCTCTAAAAAAAATGCCACATCACAGCTACTATTCCAATTTAGGCACAACTCAAAAACAAACAGTTAGTATTATTGCACTTAAGTACTAGGCTAGGGAAAATCCAAACCACACTAACTGGGTTTAAATGTATATGTTATCTTAAGTTGTCGAACGCCATAGCTCTAATTGAAGCTTGGGATAGCTCCGTGCCAGATGAGGGTGTGGCAATCAGGCCAATCTGCAATTGCTCAAATTTTTTTAACAGTAGTACAAAAAGCTTGGTTGTTACCAATTGAACAGATGATATGTTGCCAGAGAGGATGTCAAGTTTGCTCTTTACTGTTGTCTTGAGGTACTCATGCAATGAAATCTGCCTGACTGTTTGTTGACGTTCATTTCAGGAGTTGACACTAAATTCTACATTGCCACCACTGTCGTGTGTAAATGATGCTTCCGTGTTGCTCGAATTCATCATGATGTCTGTTACTTCTATGGAAGAAACCACAGGCATGAAAGTCTTTGAGCTAGTAGCTATGTGGGCTGACACCATTGCCTATTGGGACTCTTGGGAGGAAATGGAGGATCAGGGAGTTTTCAATGCAATCAAAAAAGCTGTCAATCCATCAAAGATTTGAGTCCCCCAGTTTCTTTGTGAAAAATGCTTCCTTCCCAGTCCGCAAATGGCTCACAAAGTTCAGTCCTTGGTCGGGTTTCTAATTTTGTAACTAGGGCCATTGCACCTTACCTATCTGCTGCATGGAGAGCATGCTCGTGCATCCATACACTACTGCATGCTCCAGATTTCTCCTTTGGAGCAGAAGACGCTAGAATGACTCTTGCTGTAACCTTTGCGCAAGCAACATTTTCCTATTTCAAGGTTTTATCTGACAGCACTGCTGGGACATGGAAACCACTACTGTTGGCCATTTCCTGATGCTACGTTTGCTATCCAGATGCTATTGAGCAAGTTTTATGTAAGGATGATGGTAATGGTCATACAGTCTGGGCATCTACACTGGCACAAGTCTCAAGTAGCTCGTTTGCTCCTGGCCTGTCATCTGAATCTGAGATCAAACTGTGTGGTAAGTATCTATGTATTGATCTCTTGTTGATGTTTGCTTTGTTGTCTTACAAAGACGTGCCATCTTATTGCTGTTTGCTACCATCTGCATTACTAACATTAGCAACTGTTATTGCAATAGTAGGTTTAATGCACTTCATGTGTTATGGAACACATTCCCTCCTCATGGACCGTCGTTGATGACAAATGCTCTTTTTCCAGGATTTTCTGCTCGCTGCTAAAGATATTTTCAGAAGTACCGATTGTGATATGGTGGCAGCGAGTTTTGATCAATGAAGCCTCAAACTTCACATTTAAAAGATCCAAAAACATTCAGATCTGCAAATGTATCTCCATTAAAGTACGTTCTTGAATCTCGATTCAACTATTTTATCTTATTTCATAACCCTTCTTTTATTACATGTATGACTCATGCATGCCCCCAATAATATGATAAAAAAAACTTTTAACTAGTACAATTGCATGGTGCTGGTTTGGAATGTAGATTGCAATTAGCTAAGTGACATCAAGCGGGAAATAGGCTATTCTAGCTAGGATTAGAGCAATGCGGTTTGCGGTTGGCCTAGATTTTTTGCCCCCTATATATGTGGTTCATGCTATGCAACTACTCACGGACTGTTTGGTGAATTGGGCATTCAATGGCTGTTTGCCCTGGGACCAGTGGGAGCAATAATGCAGTATGCATCGCCAAGCCTGAGCCAGTCGACAACTCTGTGGTTAAAAGACCAGTCCCTCTTAAATGGCTCCATAATAGAGCTCAGTGTACTGGAGCTCAGTGTACTGTTATCGTCCATGTGCTGAAGCATCTTTCAGTATTACTGGTGCAACAGTGTTGATCAGGCACCCACTGGAAAATGGGTGGCTTGAATAAAATAAACATTGTTGCCGCTGTCACGCCTTGAAGACTGCAAGACCTGTGTTTTGTTTTCTGCGGAGTCTTTGTTTTAACAGTTCTGCTCCACGGGATGCACATAAAGTAATCGACAGGCCATCTCTATCTTTACCAGGGATACACGTACACACATAGGCCGCAGGTGGGTCCCCTAATCGCACAGGGAACCAGTACCACAGCCCCGTGAATTGCGCTGGCTATTCCGTGCCTCCATGATTGTCTTCCGCAATCACCACCAACCTTTGGCTGCCATCACCAGCCACTGATGCCGTCTATGTGTTTGAAGCATCTTCGGTATTATATTGGTGCGTACCATCATCCACTGTGGAACAACAGTGTTAATCAGGCACCCACTGCAAAAGGATGGCTGGGTGAATAAAACAAGGGAACATTGTTGCCGCTGTCACGTTTATCGCAGCTATTAGCTTAGTTCACATCAGTAAAGTAAAGTAAAGGAATTGACGCCTGTCAAAAAAAGAAAAAGTAAAGTAACCGACAGGCCATCTCTATCTTTCAAGACCAGGGATACACATACACATCTCTCTATACTATTATCCATTCATTTTCAACCATATTTTTTCTTATACAAAATGACATGTTGGTTTACTGAACCCATAAACGAAGTGGAAGACAGCCAGACAACACGGTCTTATACTAGCGCATGTTGTGGCTAAACCTAACTCGCGAGCACTCGGAACGAACTCAGAACACAGGACGATTTTGGTGCCGCGTAAGGTTGCGACGTTTTCTGTTTTCTCTTCTCTTATTTATAGCCTATTACATGCTAACAAACTTGGAAACAAACCGAGCGTATAACCGCGCCATCCCACGATTTACTCGATCTCTTCCATACTCTAACAAACTTACCTAACTTAACTAACTTGCCGGTCAAGTCATGAACAGACTCACGTTTCCTGACCGGACTCTATAACCCGAGCAGCAGGATTCATATCTCAACACACCCCCTAAGCATGCTGCTCGGAGCTCACTTCAACGACGCCGAGTTTCTACCTCATCTCGATGAACTTGACTCGACCCAGCGCCTTGGTGAGGATGTCGGCAAGCTGTCTGTCTGTACCGATGTGGTCGACTTCCACCTTGCCGTCTTCAATGCATTCACGGATGAAATGAAACCGAGTGTCGATGTGCTTACTTCGGTCGTGATGCACTGGATTCCGACTGAGTGCGATCGCCGACTTGTTGTCAACACGCAGTTTCACTGTTGTTGGTGCGCTGCCGACTAACTCCCCGAGTAGCCGACTGAGCCAGACGCCTTGGCAAGCCGCTGAGGCCGCAGCAATGTACTCGGCCTCGCAGGATGAGAGTGCGACTACCTTCTGTTTCTGCGATGTCCACGTGATGATGCTAGAGTCGAGGAAGAATGCGACTCCAGTCGTGCTCTTGCGATCATCGACATCGCCGGCGAGGTCGCTATCGCTGAAACCCTGCAATACAGGCTCCTTCAAGTCGCCTCTCTTGTAGCAGCAACCATAAGCAGTGGTGCCGCTGATGTAGTGCAAAATCTGCTTCACCACTGCCCAGTGTGCCGTAGTCGGTGACTCCATGTACCGACTCGCGATCCCGACTGCATACGTGATGTCGGGTCTGGTGTTGCAGAGATAACGGAGGCTCCCGACTACACTCCGATACCGAGTTGCGTCCACGGGTTCGCCGGAGGCCGACTTGCTTAGCTTCAGCCTATTCTCCATTGGAGTGTGAGTGGGGTTGCAATTCTTCATGCCCGCCGCCTCGAGGATCTTCACGGCATACGCACTCTGACAGAGCGTAATCGTGCCGTCCTTCTGCGCCACCTCGATCCCCAGATAGTAGCTCAAGAGCCCGAGATCGCTCATGTCGAAGAGACGATGCATCTGGTCCTTGAACTCCTTGATGTCGTCGTGGCTGGTGCCGGTGATGATCAGGTCGTCGACGTAGACGCCTACCACGAGGATTCCGTTGCCGTTGCTTCTGCGGTACACGGCGTGCTCGAGTGGACTGCGCGTGAAGCCGAGTGACACAAGAGATGTGTCAAGTTTGGCATACCACGCGTGAGGTGCCTGACGCAGCCCGTACAACGCCTTGCGTAGTCGGAGCACCTTGCCTTCGTTGTCAAGTTCGACGAAGCCGGGTGGCTGGTGCACGTAGACTTCCTCCGTGAGGTCACCGTTGAGGAACGCCGACTTGACGTCCATGTGGTGCACCTGCCAGCCTTTATGCGCAGCGAGTGCGAGTAGCAGGCGCACTGTCTCCATGCGCGCTACCGGAGCAAAGACTTCGTCGAAGTTCACCCCCTGTCGCTGAGCATATCCCTTAGCAACTAAGCGAGCTTTATGCTTCACAACGTTACCTGAGGGATCCTTCTTGACCTTGAACACCCACTTGAGCCCTATAGCTCGGTGCCCAGTTAGGAGCGCCGCCAACTCCCATGTCTTGTTACCGTGGATTGATGCGAGTTCGGCGTCCATCGCCGACTTCCAGCAGTCTTCATCCAACGCGTCTTGCACACTTGCGGGCTCCTCAGCTGCGACGAGGCACAAGCCGACTTGTTCAGCACACAAGTCGACTTCCTCCTTCCCCTCGTCGAGTTGTGTGAGGATGTCCGACAAGGTGCGGTAGCGACGTGGCGTGTGGTCGAAGTCGTGCCGAGCGAAGTCGGAACTCGGTGATACTCGGCCAGCGGAGTCAGAAGTCGGGGCCGACTTCTCGGAACTCGGCGTGTCATGGTATTCGTCCACCAACGGGGCCGACTTCTTGGTACTCAGCGATGCTCGGCCAGCGGAGTCAGACCTCGAGGCCGACTTCTCCGAGTCGGAAGAAGTCGGGGCCGACTTCTCCGAAGTCGGTGTGTCGTGGTACTTGACCACCAGCTTCTCGTTCAGAAATGGTGAGATGCCGTGTGCACCCGTCGACCAGTTCCACCTTCGTTGTTCTTCGAACGTGACGTCACGTGTCACGTGAAGCTTCCTCGTAGCCGGGTCATACACCCGGTAGGCCTTGGAGCCTTCCTCGTATCCGACGAAGATCATTGGCGTCGATCGATCTGCGAGTTTGTCGATGCCGGGGCCGAGTCGCTTGACGTGAGCAACACAGCTGAACGTGCGAAGATGGTGCACCACAGGCTTACGCTTGTGCCACGCCTCGTAAGGCGTTTTGCCGTTGACACTACAAGTCGGTGCACGGTTGAGCAGATACACCGCCGTCTTCATAGCTTCATCCCAGAACTCGGATGGCACTGCCATGCTTTTCAGCAGACAACGTGCCATTTCGACCACCGTTTGGTTGCGTCGTTCCACCACACCGTTTTGCTGTGGTGTGTAGGGCACGGTGGTCTGGTGCTTGATGCCTTCATCCTCGCAGAAGTGTTGGAACTCGCCCGAGTTGAACTCGCCACCACGGTCTGATCGGAATGCCAGAAGTCGGCACTCAGACTCGGCCTCGGCGAGTGCCTTGATCTTCTTGAAGCGTCAGAACGCCTCATCCTTCGACTTGATCACCTTGAGCCACATGTATCTGCTGTAGTCGTCGACGATGAGGAGGAAATAGCGATTACCTCCCGCCGTCGCAGGTGTAATCGGCCCACACAAGTCGCTGTGGACCAACTCGAGAGTGCGTTCCGCGCGGTACGATGACGCTTGCGGGAACGGTAGTCGGTGCTGCTTGCCGAGTGCACAGCCGTCGCAGAACTTGGCGACTCGGTCGATGAGTGGTACTCCTTCAGCCATGCCGAGTCATCCGAGGTTGTGCAGCGCACGAAAGTTCAGATGACCGTAGCGTGCATGCCACAGCCATGCTATGTCATCCGACTCGGCCAGCATGCACACCGGCCTCGCTAGAGTGAGAGGCAGCATGTACAGTCGGCCGTGGTTCCTCCTGACACGTGCGAGTAGTCGGCCAGCTGGGTCACGAAGTCGGAGCCAACCGTGACGAATATGGGTTTCGCAACCCAACTCGTCCATCTGCCCAATGCTGATGATGTTGCTCCGAAGTCGGGGAATGTAATATACCTCTGAGACCTGCAGGTGTTCGCCGTTTCTGCACTCGAAGAGGATGATCCCCTTGCCCTCGATCTGGACCTCCGTGGCATCCCCGAGTTTCACGAAGCCCGTGACGCTGGTGTCCAACTCGGAGAAGATCTCGCGTCGCCCGGACATGTGGTTACTCGCCCCCGTGTCCAGGTACCACGAGGTGTCGCAGCGATCACCATCCTTGGCAACTCGAGCTTGCGAATGTTCCTCGTTGAGCAGCACGTGTTGAGCTGGTTGCTCAGTCAAGTCGGCGTGCGTGCACGTCGTGGCGAGGAGGAGCGCGGGTTCGTTGTCGTCGCCCTTCGCCAGGTTAGCTCGCTCCTTCCGTTCACGACGCGGCGCCTTGCAGTTCCTGGAGAAGTGGTCGTATTTGTTACAATTGTAACACTTGACCTGTGACATGTCGCGTTCGCCACCGGATCTGCCTTCCCGTGTACCACCGACTTGATCACCACCTTCCCGTGCGCCGCGGCTGTCGTTGCCGCGTCTACAGTTTGGTGCCTTGCCGAGTTGACAACTCGGACTGCCGTTGGAACCTTGCCCCTCGGCACGTTCCTTCCGTCGCGCGTTCCACTACTCCTCCGTGAGCAGTAGTCGGCTGCCGTTGCCGACTTGAACGTCGTCGGGGAAGTAGCGTTCTTCGGCCGAACGTAACCGCCCCATCAACTCGTCGACCGTCATGTCGTTCAGATCAAGCAAAGTCTCGATGGACAGTGCGATCTGATTGTATCGTGGAGGAAGAACTCGGAGGATTTTCCTCACGATGTTCACGTCCTCAACGATATCGCCGAGTGAACGCAGATTGTTGGCGATGTTCGTGACGCGCATCCCGAACGCATCCAGTGTCTCGCCGTCGCGGAACGTGAGGTGCTCGAACTCGGTGCGTAGTCGTTGCGTCGTAGACTCACGCACACGAGCAACACCCATGCGCATGATCTTCACCGTGTCCCACGCCTCCTGTGCCGACTTCTTCACTGCGAGCGTGCCGATCATCTCGGTTGGCACGGCCCGCAGGATTGCCGCGAGCGCCGACTTGTCGTCGCGTACGCTCGCCGGGTTGCCTTCCACCGCATCCCACAACCCCTGAGACTCCATGGTGATCTGCATCACCAGAGCCCACTCGATATAGTTCGTCGCAGTGACGGTCGGGTAGACGGCACTGCTAGTCGGGATGTAGCGCTCCTGCACCACGCGCTCGTGGACGACGTTCTCGTTGCCGCCCCTTCGCGCCCGACTACGTCCGCGGCTCTCACGTGTCCGCGGGGGTGTCTTGGAACCATCACCAGCGCCGCCATCCATGATCCCGGAGATCTCAACATGCTCTGATACCAAATGTTGTGGCTAAACCTAACTCGCGAGCACTCAGAACGAACTCAGAACACAAGACGATTTTGGTGCCGCGTAAGGTTGCGACGTTTTCTGTTTTTTCTTCTCTTATTTATAGCCTATTACATGCTAACAAACTTGGAAACAAACCGAGCGTATAACCGCGCCATCCCACGATTTACTCGATCTCTTCCATACTCTAACAAACTTACCTAACTTAACTAACTTGCCGGTCAAGTCATGAACAGACTCACGTTTCCTGACCGGACTCTATAACCCGAGCAGCAGGATTCATATCTCAACAGCGCAGCCCCAGTGCAGGCTTCTTCAGATGAGATGAGAGCGTGTCCTATGAAGCCCAGCCTCACGAGGAGGTCGACTTCTCAAGATCCCACGGCGCACTGCCGGCCTTGGGCCGCGACCTCGTCTCAGTCGCCACAGTGAAGGCAACGACAGCAATTGCATGCGCCTCCAAGCTTCCCGGCGTTCTGTATATCTTCGCTCCTGCAACGCATCAACTCCACCCACTCGTTCTGCGGAACCCAGTCCTCACCGGCGACCACCTCCGTGCGTCTACATATATACGTATTCCTCTCCTCTGGCAGCAAGCAACTACTTATAAGTAATTTCGTTCATATTACTTACTGGTACGTGATTGTTGAAGGCAGCTGCATTTACGAATGAGTTTCTTTTGATTCCTGGATGCAGGTCCTCAAGAGATCTCTAGTACGTGGTACGCGCAAGGATGGACGCGGCCCTCGGCGCAGCGCAGTGGGCGGTGGGCAAGGCGCTGGCCCCCGTCACGGATGGCGTGCTGGACGCTTGGGGGGCCAGCAAGAGCTTAGGACTCAATGTCGAGGCCCTCAGCACGGAGCTGCTGCATGTGCAGGCCACGCTGGAAATCGCCAACGGCAAGCAGCTCGGTGGCCAAGCCATGGAGAAGCTGCTACAGAAGCTGCGGGACTCGGCGCACGATGCCGAAGACTTGTTGGATGAGCTGGACTACTTCCGCATCCACGACGGGCTCCACAGCACCTACGATGCTGCCGACAAGCACGCTGAGGGTGGCATCTACAACCTCGCCTTCAATTTTTGCCACACCGCCAAAGCTGTTGGCAAACGGCTGGTATCCATGTGCTCGTTTGCTGCCAGCCCTGGCGATCTGGGTGCTAGGAAGAGGATGCGTGGCAATTCCTCCGCAGCGCCAAATGCCAACCAGGCTGATGAGGAGGTCAGCGGATGGATGCCCAAGCTCGGTAAACTCCTCCCTCGTTCAGTCTTCCCACATGGTCATGATGATGACGAAACACAAAAGCTGCGGTTTAATAGGGTTGATGTCTCCGAAAGAATGAAACACGTTGTAGAGCAACTGCAGCCAGTACGTAGAGAGCTTGCCACCATTCTGCAGACTTGTGGACGTAACACTGTCCCAAACACTGCTCATAGTCGTCCCAACACCATCAGTCGAAGTATAGAGCCAAAATTGTACGGGAGGGAACATACGGTGAATAGCATCATACATGATATCACCAAGGGTAAATACAGTGGCACGGATCTAACTGTGATTCCGATTGTTGGTCCGGGGGGCATAGGGAAGACAACTATGATACAACACATATATCAAAACCAAGAAGTGCAAACTCATTTTCAAGTCAGGATTTGGGTATGTGTATCGCTCAGCTTCAATCTGAATAAGATACTAGAACAGATTGAAAAACACATCCCTCGAGTTGAAGCGGAAAAAAAGGGTACAACAGAAGAGCAGATTGAACAGAGATTAAAATCTAAAAGGTTTCTGCTTGTATTGGATGATATATGGGAGTGTAGTAATGAGGATGACTGGAAAAGGTTATTGCTGCCACTCAATAGGTCACAAGAAAAGGGTAGCGTGATTCTAGTCACAACTCGGTTTAAAAAAATAGCACAGATGGTTAAAACAACTGAACATTCAATAGAATTGGAAGGTTTAGAATCTAAAGAGTTTAGGGAGTTATTCTATGCATTTGTCTTTGGCGATGAGCAATGTAGAAGGGATCACATTCTTTTGCTTGAGACCGGAGATAAGATAATGGCAAAACTAAAGGGTTCACCTCTTGCAGCAAAAACTGTTGGTAAGTTACTGAGAAAGAACATTAATTTGGGTCATTGGAGTAGGGTCCTAGAAAGTAAAGAATGGGAGGCGCAGACCGGTAGCAATGACATCATGCCTGCCTTGAAGCTTAGCTATGATTATCTCCCTTTCCATCTCCAACAATGTTTTTCCTATTCTGCATTGTTTCCTGAAGATTACCATTTTAGAAGCAGTGAGCTCATCAACTTGTGGATAGGACTTGATATTTTACAACCTGGTGCTCGAAAACAAACACATGAAGACATAGGCTTGAGCAATTTAAATGAGTTGGTTGCACATGGATTTTTCAGAGAAGAGGAAACTTATGGATTTTTAACTTATGTTATGCATGACCTACTACATGATTTAGTATTGAATGTTGCATCTCATGAATGTCTTAGTTTGCATCGCTCTAATGTGGGATCAGTACAAATTCAGCCATGCATCCGTCACTTGTCTATAGTCATAAATGATGTAGGTCATGATAACACAGTATCTGGTGAAAAATTTAAGAGTGAATTGAGAAAACTGAAGACAAAACTGAAGGTTGAACACTTGCAAACTTTGATGTTATTTGGAGGAATGGATGAGAGCTTTGCCAGCATTTTGCGTGATCTTTTTTGGGAAGCAAATGCTCTTCGCGTTCTTCATTTGCCTAGAGTGTCATATTCTGTGGAGTCCATTTTATACAACTTTTCTACACTTGTCCACCTAAGATACCTATGTCTAGGGCCAGAGTATGGGACAGAGTATGTGAGCCAGATGCATTTACCACATACCATTTCCAGATTTTATCATTTAAGGATTCTAGATCTAGGATCGTGGTATGGCTCTTGTGATTTGCCCAAAGACATGAGCAACCTTGCAAAATTGTGTCATTTTTGTACCCAAAGTAAAGAGCTTCATTCTGATATATGTAATGTGGGAAAACTTAAGCTCTTAGAAGAGTTAAAGGTATTTCGAGTCAACAAAGAAAGTGAAGGATTTGAACCAGAGCAACTAGAGCATTTGACCGAGCTAAGGGAGCTTGGCATCTATAACCTTGAGAAAATACACACGAAAGAACAAGCAGCCAAAGCAAAACTGACAGAGAAAAACTACTTGCAGAAGTTAACATTAGATTGGGATAGTCAGCAACCTAATGCTGAGCCTGATGTGGAAACAGTGGTTCTTGAGAGCCTTCAACCACACAGATATCTTCAAGAGCTGTGCATTAGAGGACACGGAGGCCCTTCTTGTCCAACATGGCTGGGTGATGAGCTCGCTGTTGAAGCTCTGGAATCTCTTAATCTGATTGGGGTTTCTTGGGAAGTTCTCCCTTGTTTTGAGAAGATGTGGGAACTCCATGAACTTAGATTGGAGCATATTGCCACAATGAAGGAGTTTGTTATAGAGCAAAGCTTTTGCAGGCTAATAAGGCTTACACTTATTGGCTTAGGAAGTTTTGAAAAATGGGTACCGGGGGCTGTTCACCTGTTCCCGGATTTGCAAGTACTGATTATTAGAGATTGCCCTAAACTTTTGGAGTTGCCACTTTCAAACCACATTGTGTACCCACTGAAACAAGATGGGAAGATAGATTGGTTTCCCAAGCTACAACAGCTTGAGATAGAGAAGTGTCCAGAATTCTCGTCCGTGATTCCTATCTTCTGGACTGAAACTCTATGTTCTGTCAAGATAGAAGATGTAAAGCTACTATGGCAGTTTGAGTACTCAAAATCATCATCCAATAGAGTAATATTGTACATTATTGGAAAGAATGATCTGCACAGCTTAGACCAGGTGCTAGTTTTCAATAAAGAAACAGGTCTTGAGGAGCTGATACTCCACAAGTGCCCACCCCTGGAGTTGAGGCACCTTCTGATGCTAACCTCATTAAAGAGATTGGTTGCATGGAGTTGTGATGGTCTGGTTGGGCCACTAGGAGGTCAAGGTGATGTCAAATTGCAGCTTCCTGTTGAGTGTCTTGAGGTCCACTCCTGTGGTGCTACTGGGAGAGAATTGACAGAGCTCCTCGCCCACCTCCCAAGGCTCTCCAGTTTGAAATTACATGGGTGTAGAAAGATAACACAGCTGGTCGTGGGGGTGGATCTGCAGAAAAAAACATCGACAACATCAGAGCTGGAGGAAGATGAAGTAGTAGCAGAAGCAGCAGCAGAGCTAACTGTGGAGCAGGAGAAGGAAGAAGATGGGGTGCTGCTCTTCCCAGCCCATCTCTCTGACTCACTACGAGAGCTGTATATCCACGAGTGCGAAGAGCTGGTCCTGATGGCTCCGCCAACTCTTCTTCCTGATGCTCACAACGAGAAGATAGGAGGAGGAGGATGGCTGCAAGCCCTGCGATGCCTACAGAGTTTAAGAATAGATGATTGCCCCAAGTTCCTATCAGCCTGCTCGTTTTTCTCTCCTTCCTGTCGCCTTTTCCCATCCTCCCTTCAAAACCTCAACCTCCGTGGTGTGAGAGGCATGGGGACGCTGGAGCCCCTCTCAAACCTCACCTCTCTCACCCGATTAGAGATGGGGTCGTGCGGAGAGGATCTGAGATGCGAGGGCCTGCTGCCTCTCCTTACCCACGGGGGCCACCTCAGCCACTTAGAAGTCAAGGGCAGCCCCAGATTCTTTGCTGGTTGGAAGCAGCTGCAGCTTGTTCCCCCTTCGAGTCCATCCACACCGTTGGAGCTCATGATACATGAGGCCGCGGGATTCCTTGCTGCGCCCATTTGCAGCCTCCTCTCTTCCTCCCTCACCAAGCTCTGCCTTCGGGGGATCGAAGAGATGGAGCGCTTCAGCAAGGAGCAAGAGGACGCCCTTCACCTCCTCGCCTCCCTCCAGGAACTCACGTTTTATCATTGCCTCAACCTTACCAACCTCCCTGCAGGGCTGCACAAGCTTACCAACCTCAAGAGATTAACGATCATCATCTGTCCGGCCATCCGGTCGCTGCCCAAGGATGGCCTCCCCAAATCACTGCAAGTGTTATATGTCTCCTCTTTCAACAACGAGGAGCTAATACAGCAGTGCAGGGGGTTAGTGGGAACCATCCCAGAAATCAGAATAGACTGATCCAAGGTAACACAAATATACTTCCTTGTTTGTTCCCACCTTGGAGCTCCCTTGCCTTTTCCTGCATAATAATCTGACCAGTGCTTGTTTCCATCTACTATGCAGGCCTCTGCCTTGGAGCTCCTCTGTACATTCTTCTAGCCTTGTAGAGCTCAACTCTGAACTCTCTCCCTACATGCACACTTGCCATATGCATGAGGGTCTTGTGCCCATTGTCTTCCTTCCTGTACATAAATCTGGTAAGTACATAAACTGGAACTTCACTCCTGCTGTGCCATATCAATTATAGCAACTTCCAATTATGCTCCTGCTATATTAGATCTTCATTTTTCTTCTCATCGGTAGTGAAAATAGTTACCATACTAAAACATTATTTAAGATGTGTTCTCCACGCCCTTTGTTCTTCTCACTCACAATTTGAGAAAACCAATATGATTGTGAGTCAATGCCATTGTTTCTCTTCCTGGAGGTACACGAAATCTGTGATGTATTCACCATTTATTTTTTATTCCTGTGCAGGTGTTCATATGTTCGTTCTCATATTCTACATACGTTGCATTTCAATTTGGGTGGTCTTCACTCATCAAGAATTGGTGATGTACTTGCCTAGTTTGGGTGTGAGGATCAAAATATCACCATGGCACAATTGTGGAATAAATGAGACTCCGGTATTTTGCTATTGATATTAAGGTTTGCAATTTTTTAACCCACTGCTACATGCTATCGATACCAGTGTTCTTGCATTAACCATAGATGTTGATTTTTTCTGGGAATACTAGGGGGGACCTTACTGGAATGTCATAGTTGCTGTTGCTTAATGAAATTTAATGATGTAGGGAACTTCATGGGTAACCCCATATCATATTGGTGCATGCGTGGTGTCACTTCAGATCTCCGGCTATCGTATGACCAACAGGTTCTCCTGTTGCATCCTTATGAAAGGTACTTGTGTAATCGTGTTGTGTTTTCTTCTGAATTGTCTCCTGCTATATCAAATAGGGGCATTCAACTGAATTTCATATTCTGTTTCTCCATTTTTCTTCTCAGGAGTAATTAAAACACTTGTCCTGAAACATTATTTAGGATTTGTTCCACCAGTTGTCTTGTCTTAAGTTGCAAAACTAATGCTATCATAATTAATGACATTTCCGAGCATATTTGTAGTCAACGACATTTCATAGTTCCTTTGTCTTCCTTCCAGGATGAAATCTGTGATGTATTCACTATTTTTCTTTGTTTGTTGTGCAGGTGTTCTTATGTTTGTTCTGGTAGGCTTCTAGATACTTTGTGTTTACATTTTGTTTGCCACTCATGAAGACTTGGCGGTGTACCTGGCACATTCTGGTTTAAGGATCGAAAAATCATCATGGCATAACTATAGAAAACAATGAGTTTTCAGTGTTCTGCTACTGATTGTAAGGTTTGCAGTTTTTTCAGTTCAGTGCCACATTGCTACTGATACTAAGTATTCTTGCATTACTCATAGCTGTTTTTGCTAAATGAATTTAGTGGTGTTTAGGAACTTCAGATGAATACCCCGCATACCATATCAGTGCATGCATAGAGCCAATTCAGATCACACGCTATCATTATAAGTATGTCCAACATGTTCTTGATTTGCATCCGCATAAAAGGTAATTGTGTAATTCCCGGTGTTGCTCAGTAAGTTGTTGAATTGACTAGAATCTCTACATACTATGACACTGTACGATTTAGTTTTCGCATATTATTTGTCATTTTATCCTTTGTAGATTTTATGAAATACTGTTATCTGGTCAAGGCCCTGGCCTTATGACATCCTTAATGATTTGTTTCTCGTTCTATTCTTCGTTGGCTGTAGTGATCCAAACCTGTCTTCAGCTTACACCTGTCACTCATTTATCAGAAATTGCTGCGATGAGAATCCAATCAGGCCAATCCATTTACCTTCATATGGTGTGTGGTATACTATTATCGAGTATTTTTTTTCATTTGGTATCATCCCCTGGAGGAATGGAAAGAGAATGCTGCTCATCTGGCTTGCTTGAAGTCTTCAGCGTCAATTGTATTCTGGAAATCCTATTCCTGCTCATCACGCTGTGGGCACAAAACTCTGAAGTGGTTGTGCAATTTTCACACTTCCCACTTCTTCTATTAACCGGTCAGGGAACAACAGATCTTCCTTGTATCTTAGCTCAGCTGGGCTAGAAATCTTTCCACTCTACAGCACACAGAATATGCTAAGATAACGAAAAGAATCATCAAAACATGCTAAGATATGCAACAACTGATGGCATGATGGTATGCAACAACCGAGAACAGAATATGCTAAGATAACGAAAACAATCATCAAAACATGCATACACTGTAATTCTTTTTGTCAACTTCCCAATGAACAATACATAGTTAAAGTGTTGGATCCGGTCTGGTTAGAATTCAGATGTATGCATTGAGTAGGACAGAAGTATATCCTACTAAAGCATTATTTAAGATTGTTTTCCACGCCCCTTTTCTACTCACTCACGAGCTGAGAAAACTGCGATTATCATTTAGTGCCTTTTGGGAGTTCTTTGTTTTTCTTCCTGGACAAAATCACGGAATCTCATGTATTCACCATTTGTTTTGGTTCTTATGTGCAGGTGTTCTTATGTTCATTCTCATGGGCTTCTACTTTCGTTGCATTTAAATTTGAGTGGTCGTCACTCATCAAGACTCGGTGGTGAACTTGGCTAGTGATGTGGAAGGCATGGGGACGCTGGAGCCCCTCTCAAACCTCACCTCTCTCACCCAATTAGAGATGTGGTGGTGCGGGGACGATCTGAGATGCGAGGTCGTCTCGTGCCTGGCCGTCCGGTCGCTGCCCAAGGATGGCCTTCCCAAATCACTGCGGTGACGAGGAGCTAAAACAGCGGTGTAGGGGGTTAGTGGGAACCATCCCAAAAATCAAACTGGCATTTAGAGACTGACCCACGGTAACGACAAATACTTCCTTGTTTGTTCCCATCACATCCCCAGATCCGACCATTACACTTGCTTTTTTCCTGCATAATAATCTGACCGGTGTTTATTTCTATCTACTACGCAAGCCTCTGCCTTGGAGTTCCCTTGTACATTCTCTCTAGCCTCGTAGAGCTCAACTCTCTCTTGTGGCAATCTTCTTCCTTCCTGGACATAAATCTGGTAAGTTACATGTAAACTGGAACTTTACTCCTGCTATACCATATCAATCATATCACCAAATCTCATGTATTCACCATTTGTTTTGGTTTATGTGCAGGTGTTGTTATGGTCGTTCTCCAGGCGTCCAGCTCGCCGTCGAAGCAGGTGTGGCCCCTGAATGGCAGCACCCAGTCGCCGCGTTGCATCCACTCTCGTTCCACGCCGAGTCCATCACGGCGCATGCGCTACACCCCACGCTGGCCACGGCCTTCTACCTCCTCCTCCACATCCCCTCCTCGAGCGGGGAGGAGGGAGAGAGGCGTGGCTGCTCGTCGTGGTCATCGTCGAGGCCCTAGCACGGCCGCCAGCGGAGGGAGGGCGTGGTGTCGAGCAGCTTTCACACCCTGAATTTCACTTTTTGTCCCTTCTTTTCATCCTAAAACAATGGTATGATGAAGAGAGAATGGGTTCGATCCTACAAATGTCACGACGAGTTCTTTTTCCCCTTTAGCTTTTGTAGTTGTTTGCCTGTGGAAGATACTAGTGGAAGAGTAGTGTTTGTGCTTGACTGACTTTCAATCAGAAATTACCATTTGTTGAATGATATATACTCTTCGAACCCGTTGATCAAGTATGCATATATATTCAGGTGTCTCCTGACGCTTTGGCACTCTTCACATCCTCGCTTTGGAGGGTCATGTGGCTCGATCACTCTGGTGTTAATGCTGACAAATTGCTCCTGACATTTTGCTTCATCAACAAGAGAATCATCAAGAGCATCAGTGCGATTGCGCAATTTCTTTCCTTGTGGGAGGCATTGCATCTTGTGAACCTACAATCATCAAAACTCGTTAAGCTTCTGTTTGATTGATCGATCCATGTTTCAACCGACCAAGGAAGATGGAAGGGAATATTTATTTATAAATATAACCTCCCGTTCGTTCTAGTTGGGCCTCATGTTTGTAAGGCCAGATTATTGGGCCTTTGCCCTTCTTCTTAGATCAATGGCCGATTCGGTGTGCCTCAAATTTCGTGTTTCTCACTGAGAGACCCAGAGCGTCAAATTGACTAGTGCTTAGTCAAGAATCTTGACTAACCTGCATTCATAGCAAGATGGTGGAAGTTTTAGTGATGTGGCTCTTTGCTACTAGCTGACGTACTTCAAGGCGACCTTGCGATAGCGTTCCTCCGGCCACCTAGATGATTTTCTATTTTTGATCCTCCATTATGAGTTCTCTGATTCGATTTGCCTGTCGTTAGGTGGTATGCATTCACTGGATGTAAAAGGTCGGAGGTTGAATAAAAGCTTCCTTTTTACAAAAATACGTATGTTTTCCAGATTTGAACTTAGTGACAAACTCAACCTAAAAAACATTAATGATAGAAGATGGCCTAGTGCATATCCGCATGGTCGATCACCTGGCCCACCCCAACTTACCCCGTCGCCAAAGAAAAAGCCCACCTAGCTAGGCCGGGAACCCTTCGTCCTCAACTGTACGAGAGAACAAAGCTCTCGAGCTCGTCTCATGGCGCCGCCGCTAGTGCTCTAAAAAGGAAGGAGATCGGGGTAAAGAGTACTTATAGCAAAATCAAGGTATGACATGTGCCATAGCTTGCCACGTTAACTCACAAGTATCATCACCACCTTGTTTATGGCTAGCACATCGTGTCCTTATGTTCTTCCTCACTAAGATAGAGTAGATCATATTAGATGGGCCAGGTTGTCATATAATTACTGGTGAGTTAATTAGAAGGAGAATCTGGAATGCGTTTGGAGTTTGGTGACATGTGAGTGTCGCCCGGTCAGGAGGGAGCTTTCGATGGCCACTAAATCGAACCAACGCAACGGCAATGCGAAATTGCCAACGCTCGCTTGCTTTCAATGGTCAGCTGCCTGTCTGCTTGCCTGCATCTCATTGCCTAGTTGGACGTACGACTTACGTTGTTGACCATCAACTGGAAAAACGGGACTGCATAGAAACTAGAAAGTACTTGAGTGTCTTTTAAAACTATAGAATAGTCCAATTCTTGCACACACACAAAAAACAAAGAGCTTTTAAGATCTTCGTCCAATGAATCTTCACCTTCTACTTCTGACCGGAAAATCGGATGAATAAAAGTTCTAGTGCTTCCAATGTGAAGTGACGCTCGAATTCTCGTTAGGAAAAAAAACTCATTCAGAACTTGAGTTCTCGTTAGCAAAACAAAAAAAAGAAAAAATTCATTCAGATCTAACAAGAAATATATAGAACTAACGGGCCTTGTAGATCTTTGGGCTACATACCAGATTTCGGTTTTATCTCGCAGTCTTTCTGGTTGGGCCACTTGCTGTGGATTGATCCATCTCCATCTGCAATCCATATCGGAAGCTGAAGATAACAATATTTGCTAAAGGAAACTTGCATATCCTTCTTGACCAGGACTGGAAGTTAGACAAGGAGATAACATGGAGGTTGGAAGGAACAGAGCAACGCCTGTCCCGTGCCGAACAGTTGTATTGCCGGTTGCCGGATGGAGAGAATGAGACAGAAGACAAAGAGATGGCATATTGAGTACACTAAGGTCTAGAGTACATTCTCCGTGCAAACCACTACCAAATATGACAAATAATTTTGAAAAAATTTGTACATGTATTTCTAAAGTCACTCTACCTATATTTGAAATTTAAGTTTAAATACAACTTATGTTAGGAGTAATAAAAAGGGAAAACCTGAAAATTTTACGGAACTTTCTCTATCAGAAATTTCTTTTTTGTTGTTACTCCTACCATAGGTCATATTTGAAATTGAAAATTTAAATATAGTTAGAGGAAGATTAGAAGTACATACATAATTTTTTTCAAAGTAATTCATGACTTTTCTAATGGATTGCACGGAGATTGCACGGAAAGAATAGATTGTACCAAATACGCGCCCGAAGATAAATGAGGAGAGTGCGAGGAGTTGGGTATAGGGAGTGCGGCGACCCACATACCATCCTCCTGGATAGTATGCCGGTCTCCGACGTATTGCAGACAAAGTGTCGTTCTGTCCCCAACACATCGCACAAAGTAGCACACAGAAGCATCGCAGCGGTCCATATATTACAAACTGAGACTACAACTTGCAACAAAATACAAAGTCTTACAAACTGATTCCCGAAAATACGGGGAATTTAAAATTGTTTATCGCCTGGCTGCAGCAAAAGTCTTTCCTACATCTCTCGACTCCCTCGACCTATGATTCTACTCAGCGTTGCTCTCGTCGCGGAAGTCGACGTAGTAGTCGACGCTTTCGTTCTCCGTCTTCGGTGCTTGTTCTTCAGGAACGTCCTCGTCGATCTCGACATAGACCACTTCTATCTCTGACGTCGGCTCACAGTCTAATCAAAGGAATTAGAATAGAGGGATGAGTACAGAAGGTACTCAACAAGTCCAGGAATAGCAAAGAGGTGTTTGATACACTATCTACTAAGAACGGCAACGTTCTCCAAAAGCAATGCAGTCTGGCAAGGTAAGAGAGTCAAGTTTTAATTTAAGAGACTACGATCTCATGTCTTACAGGCTGCTAGGATCCCCGATGGATCCCTTTCCTGCCGCGTTCGCAGTTCCGACCAGGAACATGGAGTGACTCAGCCACAATTTTTTACACTCTACAGAGGTGCGTGTGGCGCACCCGGTTTTAAGGCCGGATAAGCCCTTGTGTTTACCGTACCGGTCCCTGGATCAGTAGCCGATACCCACAAGTCTACCTGTGTATCAAATCATACACGCACTTATTAGAATAAAATACATAATCCGATCTTCAAGATCGAAAAACTAAACCTTTAGCCCAACGGCTAGAAATCTTGCAGCAGAAAATCGAGCGGTGATGAGCCCATTAATATGCCGTTCCCAACAGGCAACTACTGGGGTTACGCCCTAGCTTTCGCGGATACCGTCGTTGCTTTCGAACTGTCGACCTTCTGTCTGGCCAAATCAACAGGCCAGGTGAGTACATTGAATGTACTCGCAAGCGCTCCGCCAGGGAGTTTACCATAGATATATGCATACAAGGGGATTATCAAGAAATTGGCTCTATCCTAGGTTTCATATTGTGCGAGAAAGTAAGTTTGCATTTGAAATAGGTAAATAGATATTAAAGCAGTTTTCGCAAACCTCGTGGCATCTGACTTCCCTCCAACAAGGGGAATCAAATCCGCCATCCCTACAACAACGGGATTCATAACTATGCTCTTCCTATTCACCGAAAAGCCTGGTGGTCACCGGTTCCTCAGGGAGACAACGCTCACCCCGTACTTACGGTGATACTGGGTTTGCCCTACTGGTACGGGTCAATACCTCAGTCCAGGGCTGCCCTACTGGTACGGGTCAGTCCCTCATTCCAGGGTTGCCCTACAACAACGGGTCAATCCCTCCTTCTCCTCCATTCCCGACAAGACAGAGAATGCACGGAACCCTGCGAACACGGCGGTTCGCGTCCTTAATCCCATAACCCAGAAACCTTTTGGGGGCTTAGAAAGCCAGACTACTTTAGTGTGGTCTAACCAAGTTCGTCCATGACCGCGGACACGGCTATTCGAATAGTTTTTAACCCTCTGCAGAGGTGGTACGGCTTTACCCACACGATGTAGTTCACCCTGGGCATACCGGGCCCAGTATACTACCAGAGCTAGTACAACGAGCCTCTTCACCGCTGTGAACCCAGCCATGAACCCGTCAGAAGGACATGTCCCACGCCCAGCTCGAGTCAGTATCATCGCTATGAGGGGGCTGGTGTTTCAACTTTGTGGCGAACAACACCTCGGTAAACCCCCGGGTTTGTTCTCTACAGGGGTTACACCACCCCATCCGCACTCTACTAACTGCCCACGGGTTCATGCTAGTCCAGGTCGGCTACTAGTTCAAGTCCTTCCCACAAAGGACGTGTGGTCGTACGGTAAGACTTGGCCAAACGGCACTTAAGATCGGTCCTTAGATGATCCGAGAAGGACTCCATTCCACTCCCGTAAACGGGCAGCGAGAACCGCGACGGGCCTTACCTCGCTCTTTAACAAACTCCCTACAATCACCCTTCATTACCGACCCGATCAAAATCTTCTCCGTTTTCACTTTGGTTTCACAAAACCATTTCACGGTAGAATATCCCAACCCATGCATATCCTACCTTCCATGCACCTCTACAACCGGAAGCGACGGTCCGTTTCGACATTCCATCGCATGAAATATGGGGTGTTGCTTTCCTTTTTCTTTTTGAAAACCTAATTCATCTACTGCAGGGCTAAGCATATATATATATACATACACTATCCTAAGTTCCGATAAATTTTCGGAACACAATAGTCCTAAGGCGACAAGGATTACGGGGGCGGACTAGGGTTTCCTATCATCGGTGATATCTACTCTACATAAAATAACAGGGATAAAATATAGCATGCATGGTTCGAAAACAAAATAGTATTTCGTAAAACTGGGATTCAACATGATCAAGGGCGGAGAGCTTGCCTGGCGTTATTGGCCAAAATTTCAGTTGCAACTCTGGTACGTCGACTTCGGGAGTCCTGCGCGTGAGGTATCGCCCCGTCGCAACTACACGTCGAGAAAAACAACGAATTACTAACGGTGCGAGGAAGATCCATTTAAGATCCAAAATATGCTCAAACAATATTTAAAGCCATACTTCGATCTTAGAAGGTGGCTAGGGTTTTCAAAATAATACGATGGAGTAATAAACACCTAAGTTAAGGTTTTGCATGCGGGAAAACTTAGGGCTAAGGGTTTCTAGGGTTTACTACTGCCTTCCGCATCTTTTAATAATGCAGCTTGGGCACAAGCACGGATTTGAGTTTCTATGCTAGGGTTCCGAGGATTAATGATTTAACATGCTTGAATGCTTGGGATCCAACACTAGGTTTGGGTGTTAAGCTCAAGCACATTTATATACCCGCATGAATTGGAGGTTAGGGTTTCTAGAGTTTAGAAAATGCCACCTATACTTTTGGTTCATGCAACATGCATTCATGTTTATTTTTGAGCTAAGATTCAATAGGCTACTGCTCTGGCACAACACAAACATTGAGCTGGTTCAAGGGTTTGAAAATGATTTGAAGTGGTTTGGGTTCAAATGGGGTGTATGAGGTTTTGGAAACCTTGCTCACTAATCCATCATGGCACAAGGGGAATTAGCAAGCTTTAGCTGACGTGGCACGGGTGCAAATGAAGTTGCTCATGTATGCACGTAAGTATCTGTTGCTGGATCAAGGAAGGGAGAGGATTAGAGAGGAGGACGGCTTGGGCTACTGGGAGGAAAAGAAAATGGGGCTGCCGCAATGGGTGAACACTATCGCGGCAGTGGCGAGGCGGCGGTGACAGAGATGACAAGCTGCCACGGTGGTCGAAGAGACTGCCGGTGCTTGCCGCGGCAAGAGAATGGGGCAGCAGTAGGAAGTGCTGTCGTGGTGGAGGAGTTCTGCCGCGGCAGGGGGAACTGGTTGCCGCTGTGCTGAGCGGCTGCCGCGGCAGGAGGAATAGCAGAGCGGCACTGCACTGCCGCGGCAGGGAAACGGTGGCGCGACAGTAGAAAAAGGGTGGGGCGTTGGCGCGGCAGAGCTTGCGGCAATGGCTGTGGCAGTGCTGCCACGGCAACGTGCGGCAGAGGAGGGCGCTACCGCGGGGGTGTAGCTGGGCGCGTCGGCTGGCGCGGCAAGGAAAAGGGGTGACGACGGTAGGCTCGGCAGTGGCAGGGCTTAGGGGGTTGCCGCGGTGGAGGCAGCTGGCAGGGTGGCTGCCGCGGTGGAGCAAAAGGCCAAGGGCGGCTGCCAACTGTTGACGCGGCAGGGGTTGGCGGCGACTGCAGAAGCGAGTTGCCACGGCGGACGAAATTGATGCGGCAGGCTGCTGCGGCAGGGATTAGGCGGCGGTGGCAGAGGCTTTGGGCTGCCGCGGCAGCGCGCGGTGTAGAAAGTGGCGGCCGCGGCAGAGAGTTGCCGGACGCGGCAGCAGGGCGGGAGCGGGTGGTTGGCTGGCGGCGGGGCGACTAGGGATGAACTCGCCGGCAGCCGGAGGTGGCCGGAGCAAGAGGGCGGAGCGGCAGCTAGGCCGTGGTGCTCGCCGACGGCGAAGTCCGAGCCGAGATGGGGAGGAGAGCTAAGGAGCTCGGGAGGGAGAGCAAGAGGAGAAGGGGCAGCTTAGGAGCTCGAGTTGGAGGGAAGAGAGGCAGGTCCAGAAGTGGACTGAGCTCAGGTGACCGAGGCCAGGAGTGGTTTGGTGCTGGCGTTGGCAGAACGGGTGAAAGAGGGTGGCTCGACCTGGGGCAATGCGTGAGCTCGTGTAGAGAAGGAGAAAAGATGGGCAAGGAGAGTAGGGCTCCTTAATTTGTTTGCTCGGGAAGAGAGGGGCCAGGGTGAGGAGAAGTTCGGTTTGGGAGTAGCACTGGTGGTGTAGGGCTTGGGGCGGTGCTCAGCTTGAGGAAGAAATGGTGAAAGTGAGCTCGGGAAGAAGAAGAAGCAGCTTGGGAAGAGCTCGGTTGGACTGAGGAGAGCAGCTCGAGCTGAGACCTTGGGGAGAAGTGGGGGTGGCGTGAGGGAGAAGAGGAAATGGCAGAGGAGACATGTGGCGGCTACTGCTGCTGGGTGGCATGAAGAAGAAGGAGCTCGTGTTTGCTGCTGGTGGTTCTGCCGCTTGGAACAAACAAGAAAAAGAAAAGGTGAGGGAGATGGGATGGCTTGGTTGACTAGAGTGTAGGCAGTGGAGCAGCTTTGGCAGTGGAGAGAGAGGTGTACTCGGTTTGGTCTTAGGAGTAAAGGGGGGCAGCAAGGTTGGGCTGCAGGGTGCGGTACTGCAGTGGAGGCGTGGGGAAAAGTGAGACGTGCCTGGTTGTGTTAGCAGGCGGTGCAGCGATTTAATATCGCTCATTTGTTGTACTCACGGTAGTAAGGAAAGAAGGCATGCAGTTGACTAGGGGAAAGGAGGAAGAGACTGCCCGTGGGTTTGGATTGCCTGGTTGGAGATAAGGTTCAGCTGGCTTGAGCAGAGGGAAAAAAAATAACACAGGCAGCTCGTGCGGTTGGAGTTCAATAAATTAGCTCTGATTTGGGGCTGGCAAAGTTGTGAGTTCACAAGAAACAGAGCACTCGTATCCGAGTCCTGTAGGTTCTTGGTACGATGAATAGATGAGCTTACATTGGTGACATTTCATTTCATCGCAGGTTTGGTGCGGCACAGATAGATAACAGGGTATGGGACTTGGTGATCTCGAAGGGACAGTAGGATTTCTTTGGATGCATGTGCACCTACGCGGGTATGTCGCATAGTGGCACAAAAGAGCAGAGCGGAGGTGGCAAGAGGCCTCTGGGAATACGTATGTTTACACATACATATACACATGCGGTCTTTATTAAATATTCACATGGTGGAGATTGCCAAGGTATTTAGGAAGTATTCTAAAGGTATTCTGAGGAGAGAGAAAAGGTGGCATAGATCCTGGGGGAAATATGTACCCATATACATGCCCAGGGGTTGACATAACACTCGTGTCCGAGTGAGGGATGAGTATGGCGAACGGTAAATAGGGTTTTGACTGAAGCAAGAGATAAATGGGTGAATCGGTGAGATGGTAAACGGTTAATTGGTAGAAAACTACTGGGACAGATATTTTTCTCCCGGTACGGTAATCTGGTAAAGGTGAAAAGATATTTTGTGTTGCATGGTAAAGAGGGAAAGAATTACCACGGTGAAGTAATTATTTGAGGTTTTACCATGCAGAGAGATAAAAGGTGACAGGGTAGGAATAAGGGATACGGGTGCCGAAGAAAAAGTGTATATATGTATATATATTTACATGGATATACATATATTCTGGCAATGGACAATGGTAAGGTACCCGATGATATTTTACTTGGTTCTGTGGTCAAAGGATTTTTACCGAGGGGCGTAATTTAGGGTTTGGTGTGCATGTGCCCACATACACTTGGTGATCCTTGCACATACGGGGTTTGCATGGAGGTGAAATGGACGTGCGTCGTTCTGGTGAGCTGTGGTTGGATTTATGCCACTGATGCGTTCACATATATATATACATGCATGGGTTTTAATGGCAGAGCCGAAGGTTGAGTTAGGGTTTGACCCGTAACTCGAAATTAAAAGATGGATTTAGGGTTTTGCGTATGTGCATACACGTAAAAGCAGTATATTTTTGCACATGCTCGCGATAGGGCATATCGAAGTTGGTGGCAGAGTTTCAAGTCATTCAGAGGAGATTCAAGATAGGTATATGTTTCAATTTCGCAAAAGTACCGAATGGGCACTTAGCGGCAGGTGCGTTTTTAGGTTGCACCGACGAGGAGGGAGGGGAAGAGATGCCGAAGGTGTATTCGTGGCGGGATTTCAAGATGGTCAGCCACGTAAGGGGACAAGGTGTAGGACAGGGTTTGCATTCCTTGCCGAACAGAGTTCCGACAAAGCAGAGATCAAGGAAACAAGAACAGAGGGAAGAGGATTTTGGTTGCCGAGCTTTAGGGTTACCCGAAACATGTTTTGATTAACATTTTTATTATGGTGTAATTTAATCAGCATTATTATCAAAAAGTTTTTTGTTGGCCCTAATTTCCAGGTTTTGGAAAAATGAGGCGTTACAAATCTACCCCCCTTAAAATGAATGTCGTCCCCGAGATTCGGATAGATTAGGGGAAGAAAACAGAGACAGGACCGCCTGGTCTTCTATAGCGAATGGCCTTCGTCGTTCCAGCGCAGGATCTGCTTCCGTTATTGATGTAGGAAAGAGGGAAAATAACACGGGGATGAGAGGGACAATCCCAGGTTTTTAAACATTGCAGACAGACAAGACGAACAACAATTGATAACGTCACTAGGGTTGGAAGACCCACTGAAAACATCCATAAAGCATCAAAAAGACCAACATGACACGCAGCCATGCGCATACAAGAACATCAAACAGGGTCGCCTGAGTGCTGAGAGGCACAAGAAAAACCCAATCGCAAAGATCAATGCAACACAAGCACCCACGCAAATGGATACACAGAGTTGGATAATCCACACTCGACGTGCATCGCTGGCTTGGCTTGGCTCTAGCTTGGGGGCTTGGAATGGAATGAGGTCCTCCTGAGGGTGCTGATCTTCTGCCGTAGCTGGAGTGGGCTGAGGGGCGGCACCGCGCCTGCGTCGGCGGACACCTCCTTCGGCTACTGGCGCCCTTGACCTTGGATGCCTCTCCATCTCTGAAACACAAGCGGGCATTGCCAGGGAAGTTGCTGGATGTGGGCGAAGATTGCCGGAGTGGGTAAAGATGAGGATGGGACGGGGCACTGAGAGCAACAAGCACGCTTGGCGTGGGGAGGGGCACTGGACAAAAGGCAAAAGAGCACAAGGTGGGGTGCAAGACAAAGCCGGCTTCGTATAGCCGTTTGACAGCTCGGTAGCGAACACGTGGCGTGCTACCCTAGTTTGGGCCACACTGTCCACGTCTGACAGATAGCCGATGATGGGATAGAATCGAGACTGAGTAAAGATAGGTATGTGGTCGACAACAAGGAGGGATCATCGGAGAGCCATGCCGTTGATCCAATAGATTCAACGCTTTGTGGGTATCCATCGGCTAACACCATCTTCCCAACAGTTGACCTTATAGGCCCAACTTTGAGGGCTTCCTTTCCCGGGGGCGGTATGACCTAGGGTAAAGGGTACTTTGGCTTAGCCCCGCCCATATAGGGTATGTGGTTTGCGCGTTCGCTACGGCGCTTAAGCACAATCGATCGTTGGTTGCATTAACCTTATGTGAAACAAACCCATGTGATGAAATCCGCCTTCCGATGTGCCTTCGGCACCTTCCCAGGATTTCATCACCCACCATGCCATCGCCCAAGAACCGGCGATAAAAACAAAACAACAGTTGCTTCTCTTTAGAAGATAGATTTCTCATTTCATGCAGGTTATAGACAAGAGGGAAATTGTGGATCATTCTCAACGGACATGAACAAGAAACTGGACTTGCCTGGTAACGAGAAGATAGTGGAGTTCGACTGGTCTGCTGGCTGAACTCCGGCTTCTGCAGAAAGCAATAAAGTCCGATAAGGACTAATCCAAAAATTCCAAGGATGAATGCAAATGTCATGACAATATATGCATGAAAGAATTTCCCATGTTGGAATGTCTTAAGGAATTTTAGTCATAATTTGTTTAAGTACTCCCTAAGAGTTTCACATCACCTGAATAAATAATTAAACCTTAATCATGATTAAAGTTCCTGTTAATTTCAATTTAAGTTAATTTAACTTCATCACCCTTTTCTATTCACTTAAGGAACCAATTTAAGTTAGAATTCTCTTTTCCAATTTAGTTAGGATAACTCCTTACTTTATTCAAGTTTTGATTTCCTTTTAAATAGATATTTTAATTTAAGAAACTTTCAATTCTAATTTACTCCTCAGCATATCTATGTATACATGTTTTTAACATAAAGAAGAGTAGACTTAATTGATTTTATTTCTTATTTCAAGGAAAGAAAACTAATTAAATTGGTCTATCCAAATTTTATTATGATTATTATATATATATATATTTCTTTAACCTCCTTTTTCTTTTCTTAAATAGGCCCTAATGGCCCAAACCTAACTACCCTAACCTAACCCAACCCGATTCCAAGCCGGCCTCACACTCTCTCTCCTCCTCACATCACTCGACCGGGATCCCCCATTCTCCTTGGGTGCCGCCGCCGCCTTGCTCCCTCTCGGCGCCGCCCTCGCCGGCTCCTCGGCCTCTGCCTGCCCTCCAACTTGGGCCTCACCGCCCGATGCTCCTGTTGCCACCGTCGCCCCGCTCGGACTCGCCCGAGGTGGCTCCGGTCACGCACCGCCTGGCCCGCCTTGCCTCGGGGCGGTCCCACCTCGGTCGCCTTGCCTCGGCCGCCGCCCGGGACAGCCGTGGCCGGCGTCGCAGCTCCTTCCCGGGGCTCCGTCGGTCCGCCTCCCGCCGGTGGCGAGCCGGGCATCCCTGCCACCCGTCGCCTCTACGGTAAGTAGCCCCTAATCCCGCTTTCCCCCATTCCAATTTTTGGGTTCATCAATGGCTGGCTTGATTTGGGGGATTTTGGTAGGCTCAGCTAGGCTTGGATGCTATGCTTGATTTTTGCTATAAGGGAGACTATTACCTTGTTCTTAGCTTGTTCCGATTTCTGCCTCTATACACATATACATTATGTGCCTATAAAAGAATTAAAGAAAGATGCTACACCTACACTGTTTTTCTAAAAACTGATGAGAGCAATACACCTGATCTTTGCTTAGCTAGAGATGAAGTTTTGTATCTGAAACAATAGATGTATATGTGGCAATATGCTTTGGAAACCTGATAAGACATTTGTTTCATTTGGCTTAGCTCAAATCTGTGGTGACCTTCCTCTCAATCTGACATGAACAGATACTACGCTTGACCTTAGTTATTCTCTGTTGTGATGTTTTGCCTGAGTAAAGGTTTTAAGAGTGGCACTACTAAGAACAGATACTTCACACGATGCCTAACCTTGAATCTCAGTACATATATCTATGTACACTGATGAGAGCAGATGCTTCTCTCCTTTTTGTTTGTGTGCATCTCTATATAGGTGCATGTCGGATTCTTGAGTTGAGGGATCATATACTACACTTGTTCTTAGCTTTTCCTTGCTGGTCCCATAAGCTCATGCGTGCATACCTATTAACCCAGCAACTAAGAACAGATGCTATACCTGGTCCTATGGGGTTGTTCTTTAATTCTCATGCATATACCTATACGCCTTTGTTCCCTATGTATGGTATGCCTACATTTTTCTTCAGAAACTGATAAGAGCAGATCTACTATACTGTTGCCTTTTTGGTTGCCTTAATGTACATGCGTACTGATTTCCCTAAGAAATCTGAGAAGGGTCTATGCGAAATCTGGTAAGAACAGATTACTCTACACAAGTTGCCTAATCTGCTGCCTTAAGAAAACCTAATGATGAATCTATACCCTGAGGGCTTTTTATTTGAGACATTCCTGGGCCAAGAAAATAAGAACAGATACTACCCAGTCTCCTATAAAATTCCTATGATGACAAGATAGATTCTGAGGGTTCCTCTATCCATTTCATCCAGCTGGTACTCATGTGTATATGCAGCTAAGATGGTCTTTGAATGGGGTTTTTTTTACCTTGTTTCTAAGTTGTACAATGGCAGGTTTGGTTACTTGTCACACCCCAATTTCCCAAAACCTGAAAATTAGGGCCAATAAAAACTTTTCGCTAATAATGACAGTCAAACTACACCTGACCAACACGTTACGCCAAATTACAGCTCAGCTAAAAACACCAGCACGTAGAAACCCATCGCTCCCATTTTTCTCGATTACCGCTTTAGTCAAAACCCTGCTCTCCCAAACTTAACCTAGTCCGATGACTGTAGCTTCATCCCCAGCTGACACTTCTGAGAAGTCGACGCGCATATTCACTGCAAGACTCCTCCGAATGAAGGGATCTTCCGCCACCTACGTCGCCACGACCCATCGCAAGTATGACCACGTGTGTACCCCCTCCACGCACGCATATGCAAACCCATTCCTTCCGAGATACAAAACCCAAACCCTAATTCCAGCCCGACCCTCGTTCCCAATTAAAACCAACTCCCTTCAGAACGCAAACACTGCGTATACACCGTATACGTCAGTGCGCTTACGGCACCCTGGAACCGACCAGCCCTAGGTCGAGGAAAAGGACCTCCGAGAGTTCCCATGCACTCACCTCACCCCGCCGTACGCCCAAAAACCCTAACCGTAACTCCTGACTATTTTCCCGTATCTAAATTCCACCCCGCACACACGCACTATCTACGCGCCTAAAACCCTAAAACAATGCACGCACCGTATCCGTCGCCGTGACGACGGTACCTTACCACCAACCCATCTAGAACCCAGGTAAAAGAATTATCTCCAGCATCCATACCCTTGCTCCGCTCTACCACACTCGGAAAACCTAAATTCCCTCCTTCCGACTAAACCTCAGCGTAGAACACCTCACCGCAATACGTTTCGTATCCACCGACGTGGTTACGGCACCCCGAGACCAAGAGCCCCGAGACCAAGACACTAATGTCCTGAAGCGTCTCATGCGTTTTCGTCACCTTGCCGTACCCTGGAACCTTAGCCCTCAGTTCGATACCCTGTCCCTATTGAAATTCATATTTCCTCGAAAACCCTAATCGTGAAATTCATCCATCCCCGGCATCCCTATTAATTATGAATAAATCCATGTAACGACCTGATGTCATATGCAATGCAAATAGAAAATAAATACGCAAGCCGGTTCAAAGATAATAACAATTGGAAATAACAAACCCTAGGGCAGAAATGTGCGTTGTACTGCAATCTATAAAAGTGTAGATCAGAAAAATCTAACTAAATCGCGCAATGGTCTCAACCTGCCCACGAATGCAGATATACAACAACACAGCCATGCTTAGCTCAAAAATCTCCCCACCAGCGTCAAACACCCTGCACGTGTACACTTCATGCATGGAATAAAAAGACAAGTCAAAAGGGAAGGTCACGAACAGCTGGAGGGTCCTCTTCCCGATTCTCCCAGCATGCCTGAGCTCTGGACACAGCCGTGGCTGCACAAGTTTGTCACCTTCCTGCTAGCTCTATCCATTGACACAACGTTTCAAGCGTGAGTTGTCATCTCTTCCTTACAGCACCTCGTGAATCACACTGCCAAAACCTTCGGACACCTCTCCTCTTCACCCTGGCGCAAGGGACACGTACACACTCACCTGAGCAGGCTGGGGCACGCGGAAGCCAGCCATTGGCATGAGATGGCCACGCCCGGAGCTGGCATCAGCATGCCAGCACATGCACGACCGCGCCGCCCGCCGCCCTTTGCGTCGTCCAGCTCGCCGGAGTCTGCTACCTCTGCCATGACCCGTCCCCTCGCCGCTGTCCAGCTCGCCCAGCCAGCTGTGCCTCGGGAGCATCCCTCGCCACGCCGCTTGCCTCAGCGCACCGCCCGCCGTTGAGCTCGCCACCTGTACCTGCCGCGCCCTGCCCTGAGCTGTCCCCTTGCTCCGTCCAGCTCAGCACCTCCTGTAGGTCCTCGGGAGGGCTTCTCGCCGCGAACCCAGCGCCGTACCCGCGCCGCCCGTCGAGTGCTTGCCGCGCCGAGCGCCGGAAAGCCGCGCCGCACACCGGTCCGGCACCGTCCCAGCTCCCGGCGTTTGCCACGACACCTCCACCCTCCTGCAGCCTCGACCACGCCCCGGACCCGTCCCATCGCAAAGCTGCAGGCCGCCGGCCAGCTCACCTCGCCAAGCCCCTATAAAAAGGCGACCCGAGCACAACCGGAGCCCCCAAGAACCTCAGCTCCACCTCACCTCGCGCCCCCTTCTCTCCTTCCCCAGCTCTCCTTGCTGGTCCCCGTCGGAATCACCTCTGCCAGCCCGAGCCCTTCTCCCATCCAAGCCAGCTCCCTCCTTCCCCTAGTGACCAGCAGCTACTCCCGCTCTTCTCCAGAGCTCAAGCCTCTCTCTTTCCCAATTTAGTTTCCGCCTCTCCCCTGTTCAGCAAAGATCCCAGTCATCCGAAACCCCCAAGTCTCCAAAACCATAGAGAAAAAGGCCTAGAAGCTTCCCCTAACCCCTCTGGAGTCCCTTCCCAAGCTCAGATCTGAGGACCTCACCGCCGGTAGCCTCCTTGCCCGCAGCGCCGCCGGTGGTCTTTTGTCCGAGAAGCTGCCGCTACTGGGTTCTTTGGTCTAAGCAGAGGAGAAGGGAATTTGTGAGGAGCCTGCCCAAACACCGACCGGAGCAGGTAAGGGAGTAGCAACCGACGGGTGGGGGCCACGGGTAAGTGCCCTGATGCTCATCCAGTGAAGTCGCCCGTTAGTTTTCCGTTTCCGACCGCGTTAGGGCACAGTGAACCGGTAAGAAGCACGATTAATGCAGTAGTTTATTTTAAAATCCTAGCGCAGCTGATCCGATCAGTGCATGCTGCTAATGATCGGTTTAGTGAAGGATAGTTCCGGTTCCAGAGAGCTAAAAGCAAATAAAGACGTTTGGTTCAAACATCTTTTTAGGTTTAATCGTTTTGAACTCAAAGAATAGGAATTTAGTTAGGGCATTACGTTTATTCATTAAAATTACATATGCACCGTATGCGTAATGTCCAGAGCAAGCAAAATACGTAATTTATACCATCAGTACATTAACACAACTCTAGCACCCACTATTTCACAAAAGCAGTAGAGGTTTAAGCTAGGGCGTTGTTTTTACTTTATTCTTGTTTAAACCACATATACCCTATATTTGATCCATTTCCAGAACAATCAAAACGAAATATTCCGTACCACCAACATGCTTAAATATCACCAGTAGGTCAGATTGTTCAGATTTCCATCTTCACATAATTTCGAAGTTTGAATTCGTTTAAAACTCTTTTAGTAGGAATCAAATTAGGGCAAGAGTTTATTTTCTTAAAACACCACATATACACTCTATGCATATCTGTCAGAATAATCGAGGCAAAGGTCCTTCACCCCCAGCACGTCAAAATATTACTAACAACCTTGAAATCGTAAGAGTAATAGGTTTAAACACGCAACCCTAATAACACGATGCTTCCCGGAGTTAGGTTATCGTCATTTCATGTGACCGTCCTGCATGTTCTTGGATTTTATTCGAAGTTCCGTCATTTGCTTCTTATTCGCCGCTCTCTTTTTCGACGTATAGTTAACGGAGTGCCGTACGTGCCGCGAGAGGATCCGACGTCATCTCCACGTCAAGAACAGGAACAGGACCCAGAGCTGCCAGGCAAGCTTTCCCCGCCTTGAACATGTTGAATCCCATATTTGCTACGACTAAGTATTTTGTTTGCGAAAGATTGCATGCTATTTTGGTATCACCGGTATTTTATGTTAGTGAAGATACGTCCAGTAGATGCATGTGCCGTAGGGTTGGGAATCCGTCCCTTGTAACCCTAGGTCTAGTTAGTCGGTCGGGAACGACCGGCAAGGTAATAGGACTATAAGCAGTAGTTGTGCTTAGACCTGCTCTAGTTAAAACAAATTTTACAAAGTGCGTGGGGTATGGGATGAAAACCCTCGGCTTGCTTATGCATGTCGAGGAAATCTTTTAAAAAGGAAACATTTGTGAAATCCCACATGAAATGATGGAGAGTTTTGGATTCGGGCGGGAATACTAAGGGTGTTATGAGGAGGTGGAGTAGCCGGTAGCTACTTGAGGAAGGAATGGTCGGATAGCCGGTCGCTATCCGTGGAGTGGTTGGTTATGGAGTCCCGCTCGAATCGGTTAAGGACCGAACCTAAGTGCCGCTGAATCAGTTCCCCTCCCGTACGTCCACAAGTCCTTTATGGGAAGGACTTGACCTGGTACCCCGCCTAATGCCGGAGTTCAGAACCGTGGGAAGTTAGGGTGAAGTGCTAGGTGAATCTGGGATTCCTAGAGGATCTCCACGGGACTGCGTAGGGGGAAAGTTCTTCGTGGGTCTCACTATGTGTGGGGGGTAAAGCCCGGTAGAGTCCTACACAGTACGTGGAACATGGTCCGACACAAAGGGGGAGAGTCCCACTTTTGTCATCCGGGATGCCAAAAGGTCGGGTGGTCCTCCTAGCGAGTCCGGCTCTGGTGTGAACGTGGGAGAAGGGTCTCGTTGTAATAGCCCTGTCAATATACGTCGCGAAGTATTCCCAGGGTGACCTACATCTTGTGGGTACAGCCGTACAACCTCTGCAGAGTATTAAAATCTATTCGAATAGCCGCGTCCTCGGTCATGGACATGAACTGGTAAGGCCACACACTGGTTAGATTATGTTTTGGTTGTGAAAGTTGGGAACCGGGATTAAGGACGTGGGCATGATGTGCCCACAGGGTGCAATTTACGCTACCCGGCTGATAGCTAGGAATTGCTGAAGGAAAGGCTAGCCACACTGCCCGGGGTAGTGTGAGCGAAAGCCGAAAGGAAAGGCGGTGATGAGCGTGGCTATCCCGCTGAGATAGGAAAGGAGCGGTAGCAGGGACTACCTCGGATACAGACGTGTTACATTGTGATCGCCGATTTTACAAATTCGCTTTGAATCTACTATTGCTATTTAAATTAAAGACTTACATTTCCGCACAACATGCAACATAGGTTAGAGCTTTCCCCTTTGAAATATCCCTTGCATGAACTATGCCGTATTACACCCCCAGAGGGAAAAGCTTGCGAGTACATTCAATGTACTCACCTGGCTTGTTGATTTGGCCAGATGAAGAAGAAAAGTGATGCTCTGAGGACGATATCAGCGACCACGAGGAATAGGACGATCTCCCCAATCAGTTGCCTGTGGACGGGCATATTGATGGGTCAATAACTGCGCTTTGCTATTTTCCGCTGCTACTTTTTAATTCAGCCAATCGGCTATGTTGTTGAATAAAGACCATAATGGCATATTTTTGTGATATACTCGGTAATGTATGTGAATGCTATCAAGTTCTTGTGTGTGCCGGCTACTGATCCAGGGACCGGTACAGTAAACACGAGAGACGTATCCGGCCCTAAAACCGGGTACGCCACATTACTTCCCCTCTACTTCTCCTCCTGACCTCCTTCTTGATCTTGATGCTCCCTGGTCCTTGCTTGAGGCGGCTGCTCCTCTCCTCCGATCTTGGCGGCCTTCCTTCTCCTGATGCGTCCCTCCTCTGGCTCCTCTTGTTCTTGTCGCCTTGGTCTCCTAGAGTTTAACTTCTTGATGGCTCAGGGTCCTACTCCTTTTCCTTGCACTGATGATTCCTATGAGAGCTATAGTGATGCTGGCTGCTGCTCTGGTTTCCTGGAATGGTGGTCTTCCGGTGAACTACTACTATGGCTGTGTTGCTTCATTTGGACTAGTACTGTTGCTCCTCCTGCCGTTGCTCCCTAAGTGCCTAACGTGTGCCTTGGTTTCTTCGGTGGTGCTTCCTGCCACCCCATGCTGCATGATTGCTACGTGGCTGCACTGCTCTTTTTCGGTTGCCAGGTTTGTTGAATGGATATTTTGCTTGCACTTGATATGTTATGCAAGCAGTGGCTTTTGGTGCAGCTGGTTGCCTCCTCGGTTAGGGAACATTGACCTTGGTCAAATACTGTTGGCTGCTGGATATGACTTTCAACGCTTGCTGCCTTATATACCCCTTTTGCTTTGTAAAATAGCTTCTTCTTTTGAAATTAAAATTATGGAGGCAAATTAGTTTGTAGGGAAAATAAAATTATTTTATCCCCTCACCTCTTTTACCAACGAGGGTCTTAGCCACGTGGCCCTCGGACAACCTTTTAAAATAAAATTGTTTTACAAAATTATTTTCAAATTAAAAATTATTTAGGACATCGGCACGGCTTTGCCCCCGCGGCTAACTCTGCGGATGTCGGCGGAACTGTGCCGGTGCCTGTAATGACCCAAATCCTAAGTTACGACACTAGTAAAGATTTTGGTGAATAATTAGGAGTGCTTCTCTTCACATGCATGCATTTACGCCATCTAGATATGACACCGATTAAAAACCTAAACATATGATCCGAAAAACAATTTTAAACAGAACTCTGCATCTAGTTTCGCTTAAACTTCGTCCTATTAATTCTTTATAAGAACCAAATATCCCAAAGGGCTAACATCAAAATGTTCAAATCATTAAACTACATTTGAATATTTAATTAACGGATTGTTCAAAGCTGTTCTCTCTTGAAACAAAACTAAAGGAGTCAACCAGATGAACACCCTTTCCCTCTAGATTGTGTAAAAGCTTCTGCTAAAAATTCATTATGTTTTTAAAAGGCCCAGACAGGAATTCTTAAAACGGAATTTCGAAGATTACTTAAGCTAATCCAAGCTCAAACCTCAATTTGGACTATCTGATATAAACATATATATTAGTATAGCAGCCCAAGACAAAAACTAATCCAATTTCTAAAGAGCATACACGTTTCAGTAGAGTTATAAGATTCTCTAAAATCTGCTAAACATGTTTTGGAAAGAAGTTTTGTTTCTCTTAAACCCCAAGGTTAAACCAAAGTAAAAATAAAATTCTTCTCCCCTTTTTCCCGTACTGGGCCACCGGCCCAGCATTCCCTTGTCTTCTCCCGCACGCCCAACAGCCTCGGCCCGCTTCTTCTCCTTTCCTCTCACAGTGTTGCCTCCTCTCTCCCCAAGGCGCGCCGCCGCACCAACCACGCTGCCAGGCGGGACCCGCCTGTAGAACCGCGCCGCCGCGTGGCCGGGGCACGCGTCCGGCATGCCTCGCCGGCGCCCCGCTCCCGTCCCCTCTCTCCTTCCGGGACAAAACACCTCGGGCGCTCCGGCCTCTTCTCCCCTTTCTGCGCCCTCAAGCTTGCCGCTGCCACCGCGCCCAAGCCACCGCCTTCAACCGCGCGCCCCGGGAGCTCCCCTATCTCGCCGCCGCTTTGCAGGTCGCCCTTGAGCTCCACCCCGCCCTTGGTCGCTCCGACGCGCCGCCACCAGTGCGCCTCCGCCGCCTCTTCCTCGGTCGTCCTCACGGGTGCGCCGCCCTCGGCATTGTCGCCGCCCCAATGCCGCCATCCCCGCGCTTCGTGCCCACCTCGGGACCGACCGCCGCCGACGACAGCCCCGCACCAGCTCCCCCTCGGGTTAGTTCCCCATCAACACCCGCATCGCCATCTCGCCTCCTGGCGCGTGCCTCCGCACCCCGCGCCCAGCTCCTCCGTCCGCCCTTTCGCCGTCGCCCCCGACGGGCTGCTCGTCCCGCCGCCGAGCGCTTCGGCCTTCCCCGCCTCGACAAGCGCCGCGCCGCCGACCTCCCCCTCCGTGAAGCCTGTCGCCGCCAGCTGCCCTTGGAGTCCCGCTCCCAACGACGCCGCTGCCGGTAGGGCTTCGTGGCCGGTGAGCCACCCGGGCAGCCGATCTCCCACCGCTCGCCATCATCGCGGTCGTCCTTCCCCTTCCCGGCACATCTCCGACGCGCCGCAATCCGTTGATCTGGTGGGCTCCTGAACTGAACACATCCCTTCCTGTTAACCGTGGTGCTCGAGATGATCAATATCATTGATGCTTTTCATGAGTGGCTCAGTGTAGCTTTTAGACTCTCAATTAGCGCTAAGACCATTTTCAGTTCTAATTCAGGCTACTGCGCTATGCAATGATGAGCTTGTCTAGTTAAATGCTAAATTCGAGCCAGGCTATGTTCGGATGGAAACATGCTTAAGTAAAATAATCGAGATACTTAGTATACTGATGATTAGTGTTACGTTGATGGCAAAAATCATCAACCAGTAAATGAAACTAGGACATTCTTAGTGCACTAGAGTTGTAATAATTAGCTACTTACATGAGCTAAGTATCCCTTTGGCTTTGGTCCCAACCAAGTTAAAAGGGCGACTACGCTGATGCATAATCAGTAAACTGATTAGATTCATTCGCTAATCAAAATGTATAGTGTCCTGAGACCTCTTTTGCATGATGATTTAAAATAAATAAACATTAGCAAAGTCTCGATACCCATAATCATAGCAACTGGACAAATCATACGCTCCACCTCTGTGATTAGAGCTAATTAGTTGAATTTGATACCGTTAATTATAACAGCTGATTAGTGTTAAGGCCATTTTAGTATTTGATGATTTGTGTAACCAAAGAACCGGTGGTGTTGATGCCTTGGTGACCAGAATTAATCTTAAGAATTTTCAATTGAGCAAGTTAACTAATCAGTTGTTAATCACCCAATTAAAGTTAGTTAATCTAGTTAGCCTCTGTCCAATAGGTCTTAGCTGTAACAAATCCAACTTCACATTTAATTATCGGCATGGATACATGTCAATACTAATCATCAGACATGCTTGGGCACTAGCCTGATGGATTAAACCGTTTGGCTCACTAACTTAATTAACACATGGTTAATCGGCTGGTTTCCTAAACCTGCCCCTGAGCATCCTATGTATTGCCATAAAAGCTTATTCGAGGACTGTGATCCATATACTCAATTACTTCAGATAAGCAACGTAAGGACAAATTATCCCGACCTACTAAGCATTTTGAATAATTACTGTTAAATGTAGAGCAGTGACAGAACTAGTTAAAAGTTAGTTCTTATTTAGTAGATGTAAAACACTAGGTATGCTCAGACAAGGCTTAACCACTGTAGTAATGCTGGATATAATTAGCTAATTACCACTATTACATGCACGATAAGCTAGTTATTGAGATTTGCCAAAGAGACATAACTAATGCGTATACTTTTGGTCATTTAGTGAGCTTAAGGTATGTCAATGCACTCCTAACTTTAACACCATTATTGGTAACCATACCTGTTAGTCATGCTTAAAATACTGATGATTGGTTAGTAGTAAGCATAATTATTGTAACAAATTGCTAAGCGTAACTAATGGCAGGTAAGCTCCGCTAAACAAGAGGTCACCTCAGAGTTATTGTATGCAGCCGCAACCATGACTAGTACACCTGAGCACTCAAGTTAATAATGCTAAACTAAGTTGATGAACCATTGACATACTTGATATACTAAGGAAGCATTATTAGCTTCTAACTGGAACTAATTAAGTGATGCCTAACATAATTAATATACAAGAATTCACTAGCCAAGGATTAGCTGATTTAATAAACACACTAATTAGATCATGAGCATACTTCTGCTGTCCAGATTGGATTAACTTAAATTTATGCAACCTTAATCCATGTAGCCGATGATGACAATGTGATAAGTGAATTCACACCTGTTATGCGTATATTTAAACCATGCTATATGCATATCATACAAGCCTGTGAAGTAGACCCATGATACACACCATAGCATTCTAGTATCTCAATGCAGTCCGTGTATAGATCATAATAAACCTGATTCATCTTAGTAGCATAACCTTGTCAATATTAAATCACAATTAGCGTCATACAATGTATGACCTATTTTTTTTTGTATGCTATTACTACGATAATCCAAATTTTATTAAAAATAAGCTAACATTAATCGATCAAATCTGCATGTTGTTTAATCTTGTTTAAATGATATCCACATCTGTCTTAGTTGCATATCTCGAAGCATGAACGCATTCATGTTAAAATCTCAGTCATATTAAGGTTATAATACAACTAAAATTGCAATGAAATATAGAAGTACTAGCATACTCATGTTAACTCGATACTTCCTTTTTCATCGTAATTACATCCATGCATCCTTGCCATGTTCCAATTAGCTGCTTAGGTTTGCTTTTCCCTTTTTGGAGGTTATTTGCTTCTTACCGGCCTTTCAAATGTTCTGGAATTCTTGCAAATGATCACCATACTTCTCCAAGCAATGAGGCAAGTTCACAAAAATACTCGTAAAGATTCCCTTAAGTTATTTCATGCCTTGCTATTGATTAGGGTTAATTGCTTGCTTGTATTTTGGAAATGGTTGCAATGTGATGGTGATGGCGAATCACTAGTATTGCTAGGTTTGATTGTGTTGCAAGATCAGCGAGGATCTTTTATCGGACTAATGCAATATGAAACCCTTAATGGTGAGATGCGAGTGCCGGGGTACTGTCACCTACTGATGGATCGAGGAAGAGGGTGATCTTAAGCACCATAGCTATTCCTTCGATACCGGTGTCGTAGGGCTTTACCTGTCACCCACGGTGGAATGCTTATCGGAATGTCGGGTAGTCGTGGTCGGCCGGCTACGAACTAACGGCAGTTCTGAAAGTACTTCCCTTGGTCAAACCTTGTTTGGTTTGCTCAGAACATTTGATATAGTCTTGTTTGACTATCTTTAAATCACCCCAAGCTTGTTTGACTTGATGTGATTATTGGATATGAGATTCTTGGTTGAATTGATTCATATTTAGATCTGAAAAATAAACTTGTTCATGTGATATTTGTTGATATTGCTTTATCAATATTATCCATGTTGTTGTTTATCATGCTATGCCAGAGTACTTGTTAGCAATTGATTTTTAATTAATAGCCTTGCTGAAATTTACGTGGGATGAGTATATAAATGTGACTTGCAAGTACGAAAGTACTTACGGAATTCAATTCCGAACTTGTTGCAGGTGAGACTAGAATCGAAGGTTTTCTATAATGCTGATTTTGCGCAAATGGATGTCTATTTGCAAGTTTGTCCTTCGCGGTCACACGTCTGGGTTGCGTGTTTCTCCGGAAGATGGCTCGGGCTGCCATCTCAGGGTTTATCTTTTGAGTTGCTTGCTGTTTTACACTTCGAAGAACTGTACCCAGTCTTCGAGCTGTAGATTATACGCTGTTTAACCTCTCTCGGGTAAGAGGAACTTATGTACCTTTAACTCCTTCCCATTAGAGTTTGAACTGTGATATAAAGTTGTTATCTGTGATCGAACCATATACAGTGCGTGTATGTTTGAAGTTTATGGAATCGATCGTAAAGGAGTAATGCTTTCTCTTAGTGCTCATTTCGTGAAGTGTTATCGGTCGAGTGACCCGCTAGCTGAGATGCAGTGCCGGCTAGGCAGGGTGTGGATAGTCGTATCGGGCTCTCGAGCGACCCACTGGTCTTCGGACTAGGTTAGGGTGAGGGTGCGACTGTCGGGCTCCTCCGACTTCATTTTACGTTGTGAGCTTAAGAGCGGCGTTAAACCTTTACCGGGCTTTGGAATTGTATGTGGTTCCGGGAAGTTTAATCGCTTCCGGCCGGCTTGACTAACGGTGAAGGCATACGACAATGGTAAGCGTATGGTGCGTTGGTCAGGTGTCGGACCACTCCGCTTTGGTGTTCACGGCGCAGGTACCGTGCCACCGGGCCGACTGGTCTCTCGGTCCTTGGCGACTATTCGTTTCCCTAATCATATTTAATTCCGGGGTCCTGACAGTGCCCATTCGTATTTCAAAACTTCGACTCAGAAACCTACCTCCTACAGCAACGGCGAATATCCAATCGGTCTCGAGTGCATATACTCGACGACCCCGGATGTCGCCTACATCCCAAAGCTTCCCCCTCCGACTCCCGGCGTTCCTCGACTACAGTTCTAGACGCGACGACTCGGAAGTTCAAAGATTTAGGGTTAGATGCTTGTATAGCTAGAATACCATCCATGTACTTTTCTTCTTTATTCAATTATTTATTCTTCTATCAATGTTGTATTAGGATATTGTAATATTTGTTAAGTTAATACAATTTCAATTTTAGTTGTTAATTTTTACATGTACGAGTGACGAGTGCTATGAATGATGTGTATGCCATGAATGCGAATGCACAACAGAAATTCCCCCCTCTCTCAACTATTCTCGATGCAGCTCGACAGAATCGGGTCAACTCAGCAGCGCGAGTTGACCTGATCTTCACCTTACGCCCCTTCCGACTATCCTAAAAACTAGGGTTCTCATAGGGAGGCAGTCTATGTCGATGTCGTACTACCATTTGGTGCTAAGTGGATGCCATATCACCTGACAAAACAAATCCAGACCTAATTGGATATACAAGTCTAGGGACGTAAAATTAATGCTTTCAAGTTTATGGCATGTTTTCTTTATTATAGATACAAGAAAGATATACACGTAGACACACACCACATACCCAACCCCACGAGCGCAGCCCCTAATCACATGCTAGAACCGGTAGAGACTGAAGATAATTCTATAACCTCAACTAAATTCACATTGAAGTGCACTCACATGTGTGTAAATAGGACTACTATATGAGCATTAAGATTTAAAGCTGGGTCGATGTAGTCTTTGCCCCACGCCTCCACCATGTCATAACGAGGTGGTTCTCAAGTTTATAGCCTATTTGATCCAAGCGTGCAAGGTGCAATTTACTCTTTTTTCAAGGTGCATGTCATTCTCAGAAATTTACTATTTTTATAAGAACAGTTGAGATTTGATTTGGACGCAGTTTTTGATACTTTTGTGGAACTAATAACTCTCAAGAATGGCGCTATCATGTTAATGTAAAGGAAAAGGTTAAAAAATTATAATTTTGTCCCTCAACTATTGGTTAAATATAGTTTGATAATTAAACTTTAAAACCAGACAAACTCGATCCTTAACTTCCAAAGCTAGACAGATTTGGTTTCTCACCCCACTCAAAGTGGTTTGACCTACGACATGGCGGTGGTTTTGCAGATGTGGCAATACAAAAAATAGGAAAGTTTAGATAATTAAAAAATCACAAAATTTGGAAAAAAGAGAAAACATATAATTTTCTTAAAAAATATGGAAACTTATTGAAAAATAGAGATTTTTTAGAAATTACAAAAATAATAAATTTAAGAGCAAGGAAAATAATTAGAGTATTCCGAGAAAAACTGAAATTTTAGAAATTTTCAGATTTTTACTAAAAAAAAGTGCATGTTTCATTTTTTTCTAAAATTTTTAATCCCCTTTTAGTGCTGACTAGGGCCACTGGGCTACCACGTCTGTAAATCCAGCTTCACATCAGCGACAAACCGTTCTGAATTGGGTAAGAGATCATGTATGTCCGGTTTTAAGAGTATAAGATCAAATTTGCCTGCTTTTAAGACTTATTTAATGTACCTAAGAGCAACTCTAGCAGATTCCCTAAAAAGAGAGCCTTTAAAACAGTTTTAGAATGTCCTGTAAAAATTTTTAAAGGCTTCAAAGCAAACATGCAAACTCAGATTCCCTAAATCTCAGCCTTTATAAATTTTTTTTTCCTCTTTCCCCTGCCCCGACGCACGTCTCCCCCAACCCCACCTTCACGCCGCCCCGCTCGGGCCCTCCGCCGCCCCGCCCCGCGCGCCGCCGCTCCGGCCCTCCGCCGCTCCGCGCTGCGCGCCGCCGCCCCGGCCCTCCGCCGCCCCGCCCCGCGCTCCCCCGACGCCCGTTCCCCCAACCCCGGCCCTCCGCCGCACCGCCGCTCCGCCCTCCGCCGCCCCCCGCGCTCCGCCGCCCCCCGCGCTTCGCCGCCCAGCCCCGCTCTCCGCCGCCCAGCCCCGCTTCTCCGGCTCGAGCTCGACGCCCGCGGAAGGGAGGCGCGTGACGGCGGGGTCCTCAGCAAGCGGGGGAAGGGAGGAACGGCGGTCCGGCGGCCGGAGGTGGCAGATGGCGGCGGTCCAGTGGCCGGAGGTGGCCGGCATGGCGTGGCGGCGTGGCAGCGGGAGCTCCGGCGTGGCTGAAATGTCCGTGGCGCCAATTCTCGGATGGATACAGTGCACTGTATCTTCTCTCTCCTTCTCCCTAAATATAAAGGCTAGAGGTATGTTTTTAGAGTGCACAGTAAAAATTTTAGGGATAGAGGGAGGTTTAGGGAATCTGCTAGAGTGAAAATTTGCCCTCTATCCTTTATAATAGAAGTTTTTTTAAAGGCCAAGGGGTTTTAAAGGATCTGCTAGAGTTGCTCTAAGTATATTTAGCTTTTGTAGTAGTTTACATGTGGAACGTACTAGAAGAGTATTGTTTGTGTTTGACTTACCTGCAACCAGAAATTACCAATTGCTGAATGATGCCCTCCGAACCCGTTGGTGAAGTATGTATATATATATATATATATATATATATATATATATATCTATATATTCAGGTATCTCCTGACGCTTTTGCACTCTTCACATCCTTGTGATTTGTGAATGACAATGGAATTCTATTTTGGAGGGATATTTGGCTCGATCACTGTGGTGTTAATGCTCACAAAATTGCTCCTGACATTTCGCCTCTCATCAACAAGAGAATCCATAAAGAACAGTCAGTGCTGGATCGCAGAGATATATCCAGCAGGGGCAACCGAGCATCAGTGCTGGATCGCAATTTGTTTCCTTGTGGGAGGCAGGCAGTGCAGCTTCCGAACCTACCTACCACCGTCTAAACTCGTTAAGCTTCGGTTTGATTGATCGATGCTTCAACCAACCAAGGTACATGGCAGGGTTTTGAGTAAAATTTATTAGTGGTTATTTGACATCACGATGTGTTCATTTTGGTCATCTAACTTTGAAAATATCCATGTATAATCGCTTAACTATTTAAAAGGTTCATCAAAGTTCTAAATCGCTTATATGTGGTTAGTAAGGCTTATATTCGGAAAATCAGATGAATAAAACTTCAAGTGCTTCCGATGCTCGAGTTCTCGTTAGCAAAAAAAAACAAGAAAATAATCGTTCAGAATTAGGGAAACAAGAGATAAATAGAACTAACGGGACATCCCAGGCCAGCTTAGAAACATCCCATGTTAGACGCCGGTTTATCATTACACGATCTCGCATTCTTTCTGGTTCCAAGAAGCCAAGTCTTTGAGGCCCAGTTCTAGTGAGAGCCTCACATCCATGTCAAGCACACCATAAGGCCAGATGCCAGTGGCATGTTCGCATTTTCCACGATGCGATGCTACGAGCGCGCCGTCACCCTCAGCGCTGAGAAGGCGGCCGTGGACGCCGCCACCGCTGGCCTCGCCAGTATCTCCGCCGCCGGCGTCCCCCCGCTTCCCCGTCGCCCTCCTCTTCGTCGCCCGCAGGTACCCTTCCTCGACCACCACTCTAGTAGCTCCGATGCGCTCGTGCAAGTGTGGTCGTGCGTGATTTTGCAGAAATTAGGGGCGTCTCATCGTGCGTCATTTCTCCGAAAAAGTACAGCTTTTCTTTGAGGAATTCCGTGGAGATGAATAATCTGATGCTAAGTCTTAATTTTGAAATGTTACAGAAAATGGAAGTCTCATGCAGCATGCTTAGTGATTTTGACATTTTTATGAAGTGTTGTTATCTTTGTCAAGTCCTTCGCCTTGTGACATCCTTAGTGATTTGTTCATCGTTCTATTCTTCCTTGGCTGCAGTGAACCAAACCCATCTTCAGCTTACACTGGTCACTCATCGATCAGAAATTGATGTGATGAGTATGCAATCAGGCCAATCCTTTTTACCTTCATATGGTGCGTGCTATAGTATGATCTTGTATTTTGTTCACTTGGTATCATGTACTGCAACGTATTTACCCTGAGGAGTGATGACAAGTACTTACATTTTTTGTTGGCCCCTTTGTCAGCACATGTAGTATGGAAGGCACCAGCGAAACGGTCAGCGTTTTCTTCACAACAAGAGAATGCTGCTCCCATGGCTTGCTTGAAGTCTGGAGTGTCAATTGTATTCTGGGAATCCTATTCCGCATGCGCTCGCAACGTGCAGTCCTGTCGCTTGCTGTTGGAGCACGCGTGGGACGGGGCAGAGCAGCATGGAAGACGAAGAAGAGGGTGATGGCACACTCCCTAACAGCAATGGCTTCCTCCCTCCTCTGCCGAATCCTAGATGGATTCATCACGCCATAGTGAATGTAGAGGGAGGCTGCGAGGTGGCGGTGGTGGGTGGTCGGAGTGGCGGCAGAGGATGGAGGAGGGGCATGTGGCCGCCATGCCACCGGCCGCTGCTAGCGGAGGAGGGAGGTGGGGCCCCGCTGTATTTATTGTGGAGTGGCACCGAGGTTCAAGTTATCATCAGGAACGGACGCGGATTTTCTACTGTGCACGCTACATGTAGCAGTGGAATCCGCCGTTCAATGCATCACCAAGATTCGTGCCACCATTTTCTGTTATTTGGGCCTATTCTTTCAATATAACAATTGTAAAGTACACAATATAGAGCATCTTTTCTCTCTCCCCATTTATTCCCCTCTCCATCACGTGCTTGTGCTGCGACTTTTCCCTTCTCTCTCTCTCCACTCCAACTCAGATATTTGATATGCTGCTACTTTATCTAGATTCTCTCTCTCTCCACTACAACTAACCCATTTAATTTTTCATACCAACATTTTAAATGACTAAAATCTTTTCAACCAAAAGTCGATTTAAGTCTCGTTTGAACAGTTGTGTTTATTATGAGAAGATCTTCAAGATGAGATCAATATTGAATATATTATCTAAAAATAATTTTTTATTTGAAACTTGATGAAACCAACATGAAACTTGGTAATTTTCACTGTATGTTACTGTGTTATGTTTCACAAATATTTCATGAATTTTTATGGATTTCAGTATGGTTCTGATTTGTCAAATCAATGAAACATAAGAAAACAATCTTGATATTAGATGAAACAACCAGGAGGCATAATGTTTCAAAAATGTTTCATGAAACATTGATGAATCATTCATCAAATATTTCTTATTATATTTTACTGAAACATAATGAAATATGATGGTTTCAAAAATGTTTCATGAAACATAAAATATTTCTTACGATATTTTACTTCTGTTTCATAACATAAAACATAAATTAATGTTTGAAGTTTGGAACTCAATGAAAGATTGTAGCAGCTCTCTATGTTTCATCCTGTTTCAGTATACTTCACGCATGTTTGGTTGCTTCATACATGTTTCGGTCGAGTTTTGAGAACCAAAATGTGTGTTTTATGTCAATTTTCACGCATGGTTTACATAAATATATGTTTCTCGGAGGTTTCATATATGCTTCATCCTGTTTTTTTTAGGTACCACAATTGTTTCACGAGTTTTTGTCATGTTTTCTAGATGCTTAAAAATTTAAGACGAACTCCGTTCATGTTTCTAAGAGATTCACGTACGCAAAAGAGTTTTGCTAATGTTTCAATAAGGTTTCCTCGAGTGTTGCACATGTTTCACTCGTGTTTCGGCATGTTACATTCTAATTTGACTATTTCAACACATTTAGAAAACAAAAACAAGTTATCGTATTGAATTTTTAATGAATTTATAGTGATTTTTACCCTACTTTATAGCGGGTTTCATCGTGTTTCATATGAGTTTTACTCTGATTTACTCCAGTTTCATCGTGTTTCATATTAGTTTCACCATGGTTCATTCTAATTTCATCGTGCTTCATATGAGTTTCACTCTGGTTTCAGCGTGTTTCATTTTAATTTAACTATTTCAATACATCAAAAACAAAAGTGGTCGTATCAACAGTGTTTCAGTAATGTTTCCTATAATTTTTACATATGATTCAAACATATTTCACATCAGTTTTCACTTTTTTTCTACTTCCAAATCCCCATAAAAACGATCATTTCTATAATTTCAGACTAGAGAACTAATAACATATCAACAGAACAAGCACACCAAATTTTTTTATCTCGGTCAGGAAACTTCCATACATACATGACAGAAATCACAAATCTAAACCTCGAATCATCTTCCCATGTCCAAGCTCCAGAAATAATCTATCCACATGAAACCGACATGAAACTTGGTAAGTTGAGGTATATCCATCTTGTTACATGGATGTAAACATCCTTGTACTTGATATGAAGATCCCAAAGTCCCCACCTTCAGATCTACTGGATAGACGTAATAAGCATGAGTGAAGCTAATGTACAAGGTAAAATCAAGTAACTGGTCACACGAAAGAAGACAAGTACATAGTGTATATAAACAAGTCCAATTAAGATAAATCATGGCATGGGCACAACAGCATTGCAATTATGGAGACTAAAAGTTCAATTCAACTGAAGCTGGAGTAGAACTTGTTTTTTAGGAAAATCGGAAGGGGAGGCTCCTTCCCCACCAATTTTTATTTAGAAAAAAAACATAGAACGAAAGTCTGAATGCAGCGTTTAAACTATAGTACTGAATCATTTCTTCTGCTTCCATTCTATCCAGCCACTGGAGAGTATAGGGCCAAGATTGTAAAAGAACAGTAGTATTTTAAGAGAGGCCATCGGCACCAATAAGATAATTATGAGTTATGACAAAAGAAAGTGAGACGTGCAAGCACTCTCATGAATTCTCAATATTTCATAGTACAGAATACCAATTGCCAACAAATGCGAGAATTCTCAATTTTCATTCCATAGCAAATCAATTGTCAACAACAGCGCTCACCGGATTGCATCATTAGCGCATTTTGTACATCCAAGATAAGCATATGTTACTATTAACAGGTGCGAAGTTTATCAACAGAGGCGTGGAGAAAACAGTGAGCTATAACTAGAAGAAAGGCTAGTGAAAATTCCATGCGGTCACAGGCTTAGATCTGATGTGTGCTAAGCATTATATTTCCCATCTCGAATTCAGCTCCTCCCCTCTGAAAATTCCATGCGCTCACAGGCTAATGGGGGAGGAGGCGCGCGGCGGGGGAGAAATAGTAACCGCCGCCTCCGACCTTGCCCGAGCCGAGCTCCTCCCCTCCTCCGGCCACCGCGCGACGTGCCTCCTCCTCGCCTCCCCCGCGTCGGCCGTCTCCCCCGCGCCTCCCCTTCCGCCTGCACCTGGCCGCCGCCTCTACTTCCCGCCCTCTCACTCCCGCCGCGGCCCGGTCGCCGGCCTCTCCCTCCCGCCCGCGGTCGTGCCCGCATCCCTCTCACTCCAGCCGAGCCCGGCCTCCGCCCTCTCCCTCCCACCCGCCGCCCGCCACAGCTGCTGACACCGATAACGCAGAACGTCTTCTGCAAAGAGGTGACAGGAATTTAGAACAAACTCCAATAAAATATTATTTTTCTAGGATTTTCTTCTTACTGCTAAAGATATTTGCAGAACTACCGATTGTGTTATGGTGGCATTTAGTTTTGATCAATGAAGCCTCAAACTTCACATTTAAAAGATCCAAAAACATCTAGATCTGCAAATGTATCTCCATTAAAGTATGTTCTCAAATCTCGATTCAACTATTTTATCTTATTTCATAACTCTTCTTTTATTATATGCATGACTCATGCTTCCCTCTAATAATATGACAAAAAAAAACTTTTAACTCGTACAATTGCATGGTGCTGGTTTGGAATGTAGATTGCAATTTAGCTAAGTGACATCAAGCGGGAAATAGGCTATTCTAGCTAGGATTAGAACAATGCGAGTCTGCTGCCCATTTTACTCGCGTACTGTTTGGTGAATTGGGCGTTCAATGGCTGTTTGCCCTGGGACCAGTGGGAGCAATAATGCAGCATGCATCGCCAAGCCTGAACCAGTCGACAACTCTGTCGTTAAAAGACCAGAGTCCCTCTTAAATGGCTCCATAATGGAGCTCAGTGTACTGTTATCGTCCATGTGCTGAAGCATCTTTCAGTATTACTGTTGCGACAGTGTTGATCAGGCACCCACTGGAAAATGGGTGGCTTGAATAAAATAAACATTGTTGCCGCTGTCACGCCTTGAATACTGCAAGACCTGTGTTTTGTTTTCTGCGGAGCCGTTGTTTCAACAGTTCTGCTCCACGGGATGCACATAAAGTAATCGACAGGCCATCTCTATCTTTCAAGACCAGCGGGGCAATATGCATCGCCCCTAACGTCGCACAGGGAACCAGTACCACAGCCCCGTGAATTGCGCTGGCTATTCCGTGCCTCCATCATTGTCTTCCGCAACCACCACCTACCTTTCACATCTCTCTATAATATCCATTCATTTTCAACCATAGTTTTTCTTATACAAAATGACACGTTGGTTTACTGAACCCATAAGCGAAGTGGAAGACAGCCAGACAACACGGTCTACTGGCGCAGCCCCAGTGCAGGCTTCTTGAGATGAGATGAGAGCGTCTCCTATGAAGCCCACCCTCACGCGGAGGTCGACTTCTCAAGGTCCCACGGCGCGCTGCCGGCCTTGGTCACAAGTCAGCTCGGCCGCGACCTCGTCCCAGTCGCCACAGTGAAGGCAACGACAGCAAGTGCGCCTCCAAGCTTCCCGGCGTGCGTCCTTGCCGTTCTATATATCTTCGCTCCTGCAACGCATCAACTCCACCCTCTCGTTCTGCGGAACCCAGTCCTCACCGGCGACCACCTCCGCGCGTGCAGACCCCGGCAGGCAGGCGGCAGGAACCACCACACACAACCTTGTACGTACGTGTTCCTCTTCTGTGGGCAGCTAGCGGGAACTTACGATTAATTCCGTCCGTGTTGCTTGCGGAGGGTACTTGAGTGTCTTTTTCTCGTACAAAATACTCAAATACTTGTAAAAAGAAAGAGCTTTTAGATCTTTATCTAATGGATCTCTACCCGATCTCCAAGGTATGTTCATGGTCGCCCAGATCTCCCTTCCCTCTAATCCATCCAGTTCGTTGCGGATTTGTTTGCTTCTCGATGGAGCACTTTAGATGATTTTCCAGAAATTTTGCCCGTAGATCTGAAATTTATATTTGCAGCTTAGAATTTGCAGTTAGGGGAAGAGTCCGAGATGCATTGCGGTAGGGGTGCTTTGCTTGCAGCGATTACTATAGTTCATCACATGCACCAGTAAAGCAAAGTACTAGGGATGCTTTGATAGACTACACATTTCTCTCTATATATCTCCCCTCCTGCTACGCACAAACCCCACCCTCTCTCTACCAACCCAACCCTCACAGGCGACCACCTCCGCGCGTCTACATATATACGTATTCCTCTCCTCTGGCAGCAAGAAACTACTTAAGTAATTTCGTTCATATTCCTTACTGGTACGTGATTGGTGACGGCAGCTGCATTTACGAATGAATTTCTTTTGATTCCTGGATGCAGGTCCTCAGAGTTCTCTAGTACCTGGTGTCACATCGGCGCGCGCGAGGATGGACGCGGCCCTCGGCGCAGCGCAGTGGGTGGTGGGCAAGGCGCTGGCCCCCGTCACGGATGGCGTGCTGGCGGCTTGGGGGGCCAGCGAGAGCTTAGGACTCAATGTCGAGGACCTCAGCACGGAGCTGCTGCATGTGCAGGCCACGCTGGAAATCGCTAACGGCAAGCAGCTCGGTGGCCAAGCCATGGAGAAGCTGCTACAGAAGTTGCGGGACTCGGCGCACAATGCCGAAGACTTGTTGGATGAGCTGGACTACTTCCGCATCCACGACGGGCTCCACGGCACCTATGACGCTGCCGACGAGCACGCCAAGGGTAGCGTCCACAACCTCGTCCTCAATGCTCGCCACACCGCCAAAGCTGTTGGCAAACTGCTTTGTTTTTCTGCATATCCGTCTGCTGCCAACGCCGCTGAACCTGGAGAAGAAGATGCAGGACAACGGGTCAACTGTTGCGCTTGGCCGCTTGCTAGGCAGAGGGCACGTGGCAATTCCTCCTCAGCGCCAAACACCAATCAGGCTGATGAGGAGGACAGTGGATGCACGCACAAGCTCGGTAAAGTCCTCGCTTGCTCATCCTTCCCAGCTGTTCATAATGATGATGATGATTCTGGCAAGTCAAGCCTTTGTGGTGCTTGCACACGCAAGGCGCCACCGAGAAAGCATGCGGAAGAAACACCAAAGCTGGGGTTTAATAGGGTTGATGTCTCCAAAAGAATGAAATACGTTGTAGAGCAACTGCAGCCAGTACGTAGAGAGCTTGCCACCATTCTGCAGAGTTGTGACCGTAACACTGTCCCAAACACTGCTCATAGTCGTCCCAACACCATCAGTCGAAGTATAGAGCCAAAATTGTACGGGAGGGACCATACAGTGAATAGCATCATACATGATATCTCCAAGGGTAAATACTGTGGCAAGGATCTAACTGTGATTCCGATTGTTGGTCTGGGGGGCATAGGGAAGACAACTATGATACAACACATATATCAAAACCAAGAAGTGCAAACTCATTTTCAAGTCAGGATTTGGGTATGTGTATCACTCAGCTTCAATCTGAATAAGATACTAGAACAGATTGAAAAACATATCCCTCGAGTTGAAGCGGAAAAAGAGGGTACAACAGAAGAGCTGATTGCACAGAGATTAAAATCTAAAAGGTTCTTGCTTGTATTGGATGATATATGGGAGTGTAGTAATGAGGATGACTGGAAACGGTTATTGCTGCCACTCAATAGGTCACAAGAAAAGGGTAGCGTGATTCTAGTCACAACTCGGTTTAAAAAAATAGCACAGATGGTTAAAACAACTGAACATTCAATAGAATTGGAAGGTTTAGAATCTAAAGAGTTTAGGGAGTTATTCTATGCATTTGTCTTTGGCGATGAGCAATGTAGAAGGGATCACATTCGTTTGCTTGAGATCGGAGATAAGATAATGGCAAAACTAAAGGGTTCACCTCTTGCAGCAAAAACTGTTGGTAAGTTACTGAGAAAGAACATTAATTTGGGTCATTGGAGAAGGGTCCTAGAAAGTAAAGAATGGGAGGCGCAGACCGGTAGCAATGACATCATGCCTGCCTTGAAGCTTAGCTATGACTATCTCCCTTTCCATCTCCAACAATGTTTTTCCTATTCTGCATTGTTTCCTGAAGATTACCATTTTAGAAGCAGAGAGCTCATCAACTTGTGGATAGGACTTGATATTTTACAAACTGGTGTTCGAAAACAAACATATGAAGACATAGGCTCGAGCAATTTAAATGAGTTAGTCACACATGGATTTTTTAGAGAAGAGGAAACTTATGGTCGTCCATCTTATGTTATGCATGACCTACTACATGATTTAGCATTGAATGTTGCATCTCATGAATGTCTTAGTTTGCATCGCTCTAATGTGGGATCAGTACAAATTCAGCCATGCATCCGTCACTTGTCTATAGTCATAGATGACGTAGGTCATGATGATGCAGTATCTGGTGAAAACTTTAAGACTGAATTGAGAAAACTGAAGACAAAGCTGAAGGTTGAACACTTGCAAACTTTGATGTTATTTGGAGGAATAGATGAAAGCTTCGCCAACATTTTTGGTGATTTGTTTAGGGAAGCAAATGCTCTTCGCGTTCTTCATTTGCCTAGAGTGTCATATTCTGTGGAGTCCATTCTATACAACTTTTCTACACTTGTCCACCTAAGATACCTATGTTTAGGGAAAAGGTACAAGAGCCAGATGCATTTACCACATACCATTTCCAGATTTTATCATTTAAGGATTCTGGATCTAGGATGGTGGTATGGCTCTTGTGATTTGCCCAAAGACATGAGCAACCTTGCAAAATTGTGCCGTCTTTATACCGCAAGTGAAGAGTGTCATTCTGATATATGTAATGTGGGAAAACTTAAACTCTTAGAAGAGTTAAAGGTATTTCGAGTCAACAAACAAAGTAAAGGATTTGAACCAAAGCAACTAGAGCATTTGACCGAGCTAAAGGAGCTTGGCATCTATAACCTTGAGAAAATACACACAAGAGAAGAAGCAACAGAAGCAAAACTGATAGAGAAAAACTACTTGCAAAGGTTAACATTGGATTGGGCTAGTCAGCGATCTAGTGTTGAGCCTCATATGGAAGCAGTGGTTCTTGAGAGCCTTCAACCACATAGAGATCTTCAAGAGCTGTGCATTAGAGGGCACGGAGGCCCTTCTTGTCCAACATGGTTGGGTGATGAGCTAGCTGTTGAAGCTCTGGAATCTCTTCATCTGATTGGGGTTTCTTGGGAAGTTCTCCCTCCTTTTGGGAAGATGTGGGAACTCCATGAACTTAGATTGGAGCATATTGCCACAATGAAGGAGTTTGTTATAGAGCAAAGCTTTTGCAGGCTAATAAGGCTTACACTTGTTGGCTTAGGAAGTTTTGAAAAATGGGTACCGGGGGCTGTTCACCTGTTCCCTCTTTTGCAAGTACTGATTATTAGAGAGTGCCCTAAAGTCTTGGAGTTGCCACTTTCAAACCACATTGTTTACCCACTGAAACAAGACGGGAAGATAGATTGGTTTCCCAAGCTACAACAGCTTGAGATAAAGAACTGTCCAGAATTCTCTTCAGTGATTCCTATCTCCTGTATTGAAACTCTATGTTCTGTCGAGATAGGAGATGTAAAGCTACTAGGGAAGTTTGAGTACTCAAAATCATCATCCAATGGAGTAAAATTATACATTATTGGAAAGGATGATCTGCACAGCTTAGACCAGGTGCTAGTTTTCAATAAAGAAATAGGTCTTGAGAAGCTGATACTCGAGAAGTGCCCACCCCTGGAGTTGAAGCACCTTCTGATGCTAACCTCATTAAAGACATTGGTTGCACGGAGTTGTGATGGTCTGGTTGGGCCACTAGGAGGTCAAGGTGATGTCAAATGGCAGCTTCCTGTTGAGTGTCTTGGGGTGTACGACTGTGGTGCTACTGGGAGAGAATTGACAGAGCTCCTCGCCCACCTCCCAAGGCTCTCCACTTTGAAATTATATGATTGTAGAAAGATAACACAGCTGGTCGTGGGGGTGGATCTGCAGAAAAAAACATCGACAACATCAGAGCTGGAGGAAGATGAAGTAGTAGCAGAAGCAGCAACAGAGCTAACCGTGGAGCAGGAGAAGGAAGAAGATGGGGTGCTGCTCCTCCCACCCCATCTCTATGACTCACTACGAGAGCTGGAAATCGGCAATTGCCCAGGAGGAGGGTTCCAAGCCCTGCGATCCCTCCAGAGATTAAACATAACTCGGTGCAAGTTCCTATCCGCCTACTCGGTTTCCAGTCGGCTTTTCCCATCCTCCCTTCAACACCTCATTCTTGAAGATGTGGAAGGCATGGGGACGCTGGAGCCCCTCACCTCTCTCACCCGATTAACAATAATGTGCTCCCCCAAGTTGCTATCCGCCTGGTCGTTTTCCTCTCCTTCCTATCGCCTTTTCCCATCCTCCCTGCAATACCTCGAGCTTAAGGATGTGAAAGGCATGGGGACGCTGGAGCCCCTCTCAAACCTCACCTCTCTCACCTATAATTGCGGGGAGGATCTGAGATGCGAGGGCCTACTGCCTCTCCTTACCACCGGGGGCCAACTCAGACAATTAGAAGTCATTGGCAGCCCCAGATTCTTTGCTGGTTGGGATCCCAGATCTGAGGTGCTGCAGGTTGAAGGAGGAGGAGAGCAGCAGTTGCAGAATGTTTCCACACTGCGGGAGCTCGAGACAGTGGACGCCGCGGGACTCCTTGCTGCGCCCATCTGCAGCCTCCTCTCTTCCTCCCTCACCAAACTGGTCCTTTGGTGGATCAAAGAGATGGAGCGCTTCAGCAAGGAGCAAGAGGACGCCCTTCACCTCCTCGCCTCCCTCCAGGAACTCGAGTTTCATTGGTGCGACAAGCTTCTGCACCTCCCTGCAGGCCTGCACAAGCTTACCAACCTCAATAAATTAGAGATCCAGAGATGTGCCAAGCTTCAGCACCTCCCGGCAGGGCTGCACAAGCTTACCAACCTCAAGAAATTAGGGGTCTTCTCCTGTCCGGCCATCCGATCGCTGCCCAATGATGGCCTCCCCAAATCACTGCAAGAGCTAGATGTCTGGAATTGTGGCAACGAGGAGCTAACACAGCAGTGCAGGGGGTTAGTGGGAACCATCCCAAAAATCAGACTATAATGATCCAAGGTAACACATATATACTTCCTTGTTTGCTCCCACCTTGGAGCTCCCTTGCCTTTTCCTGCATAACAATCTGACCAGTGTTTGTTTCCATCTACTATGCAGGCCTCTGCCTTGGAGTTCCCTTGTACATTCTTCTAGCCTCGTAGAGCTCAACTCTCTCCACACATGCACACTTGCCGCATGCGTGAGGGTCTTGTGGCCCTCGTCTTCCTTCCTGTACACAATTCTGGTAAGTGCATATAAACAGGAACTTTACTCCTGCTGTACCATATCAATTTAACAACTTCCAGTTTTTCTCCTGCTATATTGAAAACAATTCTCCTACTAAAGCATTGTTTAAGATTTGTTTCTCCCCGTCCCTTATCTCCTGAGTCCTGACTCACAAGTTGAGAAAACCACCACGATTATCATTTAATGCCTTTCGATAGTTCTTTTTTTATCTTCCTGGACGAAAATCATGAATTCTGTCATGTATTCACCATTTGTTTTCGTTTTCTGTGCAGGCTTTCTTATGTATGTTCTCATAGGCTTCTACATATTTTGCATTTATATTTGGGTGCTCGTCACTCATCAAGACTCTGTGGTGTACTTGGCTAGTTCGGGTGTGAGGATCAACATGTCACCTTTGAATAATTGTGGAATAAATGAGATGTCTGTGTTACCCTACTGATGTTAAGGTTTGCAAATTTTTAACCCACTGCTACATGCTATCGATACCAGGTGTTCTTGCATTTAACATAGGTGTTGATTTTTTATGGGAATAATAGGGGGGACCTTACTGGAACGTCATAGTTGTTGTTGCTTAATGAAATTTAATGATGTATGGAACTTCACGGGTAATCTCATATCATATTGGTGCATGCGTGGCGTCACTTCAGATTTCCAGCTATCGTATGACCAACATGTTCTCCCGTTGCATCCTTATGAAAGGTACTTGTGTAATCATGTTGTGTTTTCTTCTGAATTGTCTCCTGCTATATCAAATAGGGGCATTCAACTGAATTTCATATTCTGTTTTTCCATTTTTCTTCTCAAGAGTAATTAAAACACTTGTCCTGAAACATTCTTTAGGATTTGTTCCACCAGTTGTCTTGTCTTAAGTTGCAAAATTAATGCTATCACAATTAATGGCATTTCCGAGCATATTTGTAGTCAACGACATTTCATAGTTCTGTCTTCCTTCCAGGATGAAATCTGTGATGTACGCACTATTTTCTTGGTTTGTTGTGGAGGTGTTCTTATGTTTGTTCTGGTAGTCTTCTAGATACTTTGTGTTTACATTTTGTTTGCCACTCATGAAGACTTGGCGGTATACCTGGCACGTTCAGGTTTAAGGATCGAAAAATCATCATGGCATAATTATAGAAAACAATGAGTTTTCAGTGTTTTGCTACTGATTGTAAGGTTTGCAGTTTTTTCAGTTCAGTGCTACATTGCTACTGATACCAAGTATTCTTGCATTAGTCGTAGCTGTCGTTGCTAAATGAATTTAGTGGTTTTAGGAACTTCAGAAGAATACCCCGCATACCATATCAATGCATGCATAGAGCCAATTCAGATCACACGCTATCATTATAGGTATGTCCAACACATTCTCGATTTGCATCCGCGTAAAAGGTAATTGTGTAATTCCCGGTGCTGTTCAGTAAGTAGTTGAATTGACTAGAATCTCTACATACTATGACATTGTACGATTTTAGTTTTTGCTTATTATTTGTCATTTTATCCTTTGCAGATTTTATGAAATACTGTTATCTTGGTACCCTGGCCTTGTGACATCTTCTTGTTCTATTCTTCGTTGGCTGTAGTGATCCAAACCCGTCTTCAGCTTACACCTGTCACTCATTTATCAGAAATTGCTGCGATGAGAATCCAATCAGGCCAATCCATTTACCTTCATATAGTGTGTGGTATACTATTCTCAAGTATTTTGTTCATTTGGTATCATCCCCTGGAGGAATGGTGACAAGTACTTACATTTTCTGTTGTCCCCTTTAGCAGCACATGTGGAAGGTACCAGCAAAATGGTCAGCGTTTTCTTCATAACGAAGAGAATGCTGCTCATCTGGCTTGCTTGAAATCTTCAGCGTCAATTGCTCATCTGGCTTGCTTGAAGTCTTCAGCGTCAATTGTATTTTGGAAATCCTATTCCTGTTCATCACGCTGTGAGCTCAAAACTCTGCAAAGTGGTTGTCCAATTTCACACTTCCCACTTCACCGGTCAGGGAACAACAGATCTTCCTTGTATCTTAGCTCAGCTGGGCTAGAAATCTTTTCACTCTACAGCGCACAGAATATGCTAAGATAGCGAAAACAATCATCAAAACATGCTAAAGATATGCAACAACCGATGGTATGATGGTATGCAACAACCGATAACAGAATACACTAAGATAACGACAACAATCATCAAAACATGCATACACTGTAATTCTTTTCTTCAACTTCCCAGTGAACAATAAATAGTTAAAGTGTTGGACCCGGTCTGGTTAGAATTCAGATGTATGCATTGAGTAGGACAGAAGTATTCTACTAAAGCATTATTTAAGGTTGTTTTCCATGCCCTTTTCTACTCACTCACGAGCTGAGAAAATTGCGATTATCATTTAATGCCTTTTGGGAGTTCTTTGTTTTTCTTCCTGGATGAAATCACGGAATCTCATGTATTCACCATTTGTTTTGGTTTTTATGTGCAGGTGTTCTTATGTATGTTCTCATTGGCTTCTATGTATGTTGCATTTAAGTTTGGGTTGTCTTCACTCATCAAGACTTGGTGGTGTACTTGCCTAGTTTGGGTGTGAGAATCAAAATATCACTATGGCATAACTGTGGAATAAATAAGACACCCGGTGTTACGCTGCTGATATTAAGGTCTGCAATTTTTAACCCACTGCTACATTGCTATCAATACGGGGTGTTCTTGCATTCACCATTTTTATTGGCTTGTTGTGCAGGTGTTCTTATGTTTGTTCTAGTAGGCTTCTAGATACTTTGTGTTTACATTTTGGTCACCACTCATGAGACTTGGTGGTGTGCCTGGCAAGTTCAGGTTTAAGGATCAAAAGATCATGATGGCATAATTATGGAAAACAATGAGTTTTCAGTGTTTTTCTACTCATATTAAGGTTTGCAGTTTTTTTAGTTCAGTGCTACATCCCTGGTGCTCTTGCATTTGTCATAACTGTTGTTGCTTAATGAAAGTTATGTTCTTATGAGAGCTTCAGGCTTTGATGTCAGTTGCATTCAAAATTGTGCAATTGTCACCAATAGACTCGTGGTGCTGCTCAGTAAGTCACTCAATTGACCAGAATTTCTACATACTATGACAACGTATGATTTTTCACATATTATTTGTCATTTTATCCTTTCCAGATCTTATGAAATAGTTATCTTGGTCAAAAATGTCATGCCGTTTTGGGCATGATTCACATTTCAAGTGATGCGAAAGTTATCATTTTATTGCTTAATAAGTAATTGAACTGATCAGCACCTTCACAGAGTAGTGTACTCTACAGAGTACTTATTTTTCAGTCTTGAGCTATAAGAAGCCTACTATTCCATTTCTCTTGATTCCCTTTCGATCCTGTAACATGGAACTTATCTTTCTTAAGTTTCTCATTTTCTTTCCTCGATCAGGTAAACACTGTTGGAAAATATTGTGTTACGCAATCCAAGGCAGTGTGCTATAAGACTTAAGAGGATCTCCATTTTCTGAGCATTAAACTTTTTTTTATTTTATCTGTTAGCCACAACCGACAACAGGCTACAACAACATGAAGCCTCACGGTGTAGTGTCTTGAAGACATTCTGAATGCTGGCAGGCTCTGTGGTTCATGGCTAAATCTTCTCGGATCCTGATCACTATCTGGCCTGCATTCTCCGAGGTATGCTCGAACACTCCTGTTCCATTCTTCCAGATATTCCATGTTGTTGTCATGATAGTAGCCACTTTGTCCATCCGGTGTGATGCCGGCAGGCCTGCTCTTGCCGGACGCCCCTAATCCAGGAGGTCTTGAGCTGCCGGGGGCTGCATGATTTGAGTCCCCTGATGCCTGGAAGTCCTGAGCCACTTTGGCCCAAACTTAAGTCATCTGTAGGATGAGATGAGCAGCCATTTCAAAGTGCTGAATCAACATTAAATCAGGGTGCAATTTTGTTCTGATCAGTCAACACTAAATCAGGGTGTCACTTCTGCCGAGGAGTTACTTGCTGCTCGATTGCTTACATGCAAAACTTGCCTAACTAGTGATGGAACTGTAAGTGCCTCACTCTTGTTGATCTTTTTTCTATTTTAGTTCTTTTAAAACAAATTCCGTATTTCAGTTAGACACATACTGTCGGTAGCTAATATCAATTACGATGTTTCTTTAGTTTTGTAGATCAATCTCCTTTGAAGCAAAAGACGAATTGGCAAAAGGTTTGGTTGATTCAGGCAGTCTTCTGCAACTGCAACTGCAACAGCCACACAAAAAGGGCACTGTCCGGTGGATGCGATCAGCATCCAATGAGGCCAATCCTTTTTACCTTCATATGGTGTGTGCTATACTATGATCTAGTATTTTGTTCATTTAATATCATACATTGCAAAGTATTTACCCTGGCGGAATGGTGATAAGTACTTACATTTTTTGTTGGCCCCTTTTTCAGTGAATGTAATATCAAAGGTACTGGCGAAACGGTCAGCATTTTCTTCACAGCGCGCACTCGCGCAGTCTTAGCGCTTGCTATTGGAGCATGCGTGCGGTCGAGACGGGGCGGATCAGTATGGATGGTGGCCGCGCCGTAGAAGCCCCCGTTGTATTTATGTTGGAGTGGCTAGTCAAACGGGTGCCCCGCTCTCCCTCTCTCTCTCTCTCACTCCCATCTCACTTTCCTCTTCTCGCCCGAGAAAAAGAAGACAACGGCAGTGCTAATGGCGACAGCAAATCCCGGCGATTGACAACGAAAGGAAATGAAGGCTGGGGTTTGCGACCGGTGGAAGGCATGCAAACAGATTCATATTCAAGTGTCTTCTGACGCTTTTGGCACTCTTCACCTCCTTGCGAATGGCAATCAAATTCTTACTTGTGGCCCGACCGATATGGTGTTAATGCTGACAAAATCGCTCCTGACTTGTATTTCATCAACAAGAGAATCCATCAAGAGCAGAGTGTGCTGGAACGCAGATATATATACCGGGGCAACCGACATCAGTGCGATCACGCAGTTTCTTTCCTTGTGGGAGGCAGTGCACTGAATTTTGTCGATTTTGTGTTTCTCACTTCTAGGGAGAGACCGAGTCTCAAATCGATCCGTGCTCGTCCAAGAATTAAGATAGATTTGGTTTGGATGCTATCTCACCAATTCAGATAACCTGCTGTACTAATCTCTCTCGAGGAAGGATACATTTACACAAACCTCGAATTTCTTGTAGCTTTGTACCGTCGCAAATAGGTATGAATTGGAAAAAGAAAAACTGTCCAACGTAAGGAGATGATACGCGGGACGAGTGGCATCCTGTCATTGTCTCGTTGACACATTCGTTGGATCATAGTTCTTTTTTCAACTCAGTAGTCCCGGGAGCATGCGAGCATCACTCTCCAGTAGTTGTTTCCCGCCATATACAAACTCTAGAGAGGGATCCCTTCTCCATCTTCCTCAAAACGGGAAAAAAAAACTCTTCTCCTCGTCCCCTGCGGTGCCACTGCCCATCGTGTCCTGCTGCGAACTTCTCCTCACCCCCTGCTGCGACGACGCCAATTGGTTCCGATCCATACGTACGATAGATCTGTCCAATACCTAATGGGTAGTACGAGTAATCAGCAATCGCACGCATATTCGATTGGGGCACAGTACAAAACATGCTCCTGTTAAGAACAGTTCTACTTTAGCCACTTGCTTTGCTAATCCATTAATATATCTAATCATCAAAATAGCTCGTTCTGATAAGAAAATGCCAGACAACTGCACTGGTCTCCAAGGTCACTTTGGTTTTCAATGCTGTTGGTGGTGGACTTGGCTCTGGACTTGATTCGCTGCTTTTGGAGCGCCTATCAGCAATGTATCCCCTAGTACATGTTGGATGCTTGTTCAATCAGGTATTCATGGCATGCTCCTTTTGGCGCCTGATTAGTTTGATGAGAAATCAAACATATTTGGTTCTTGCCTGAACAACAGCGGAACATACAATTATTGCCGTTGTGAGCTCTGCATTTTCGCCTTCAGTGCTTCAGTGACCTTGGGCTCTGCACTTTCGCCTTCAATGCTTCAATGACCTCGACGAGGGTATTCGGTGCTTCTGAAAAGCATCACGCTGCAGTATTTTTCCATAAAGGATCTCCACGATGATATTCATGCCGCACACTCCTGACATACAGAATAAAGTGAGCAATTCCCCGTTCCAGAAAATACGGGGCACACCCTTCAAAGAACTATATTGAATCCATACATCTATATATTGAACCCTGCATGTGTCTTGGAAGAACTACAAAAGCAAAACGAAAAAGGCTTACCCTCAAATGATTCTTAGCACATGCATTTCCCTTTGTAAGATTGTTTTAGGGCCTCATCAAACTTGGACTCCATGTTTAATCAAAGAAATGGTGCCAAGCTTCTCTGCTTCCTTCAAGGCATCCTTGTGTGTCTTCCAGAATAGAACACTGGATAGATGAGAATCTTACTTGCCAAACGCAATATGATAAGGTCTGACACAAAACTGGCTAGAATAAATTGATGCAATGCATTCTCATCTGCCTAAATTATACACCCTTGGATTGTTTACTGTCACTGCACCACAATAGATGTAGGAAGATACTACGAAGTACGAAAAGTAAAACTATGGAGTGACTCATCTACAGGGATAGTTTCTCCTGGACTCATAAAAGTAGCAACAACCAAGAATCTATATTGAAAATCCATACATCCTGGAACCGAGAAAGAAGTGGAAGGGGTAGAGTGATCCGATGCAGCAGCCGCTGCTCCAACTCCCGCCGCTTCTCCTGGCGGTAACCTATTGTGGTTATATAGGCTAGTAACCATTAGTCGAAGAACACCATGCATTGATGTGTGTTGAGGGCCCATATTGACTATTATGAGATCTTTTCTTGTAAGCGGTAGATTCATATCCTTTCTTCCTTAATTCATTATTCCATGAAAATGGATTATTCCATGAATTCCTCAAAACGAAGCTCATCAAAATGCAAAATCTAAGACTACTATAAGACTACTAATAAAATAAGAAAACAATTCGAACAATTAAATTACTGCTCCCGGATATTCAACTGACTGATTAATTTCTTATAACGTACTCTATTTCTCTTTGCCAAATAAGCCTGCAAATGTCGATGTTTTCTCAAAAATCTTTGTAGACCTCTTTCCGATGAAAAATCTTTTTTGTGTAATTCTAAATGTGAAGCAAGTCTCCGTATCTTATTGGTGAAACTGAACACTTGAAATTCAACAGAACTCCTGTTTTCTTCTTTTTCTTCTTTAACCATAAATCCAAAAAAATCTCTACCTCCTTTCTTTTTCATGTATTTTTCTGATCAGGAAAAATAAAAAATTATGTCAGTTTTTCCATGGTGGACTAGGGAGGAGGGGGTAGTTTATGATTCCTGGTGAACTAGAACCCTCATGCGTATCCTAAACTCTTTGACTTTATTTGACCGACTTTGACTTGACTTAACTTGACTTATTAAACATTTTTATGCCACTGAAGCGTCACGTAGAATTTGGTGGGCCGACCTATATAGGGTTTATTAGTATCCCAACGGTTTCAATTTTCAATTGTCCAAACTGTGGGTGGTTAATGGTGAGTTTGCTTTGTAACTTTTGAATATATACGAAATCCTGGGTCCGTGGAGCGTCTTACTGATCGCGTCTCCTAATTCAGTGTGCGTGCATGACACACGCAGATCGAGTCGCAGACTGAGAATATAGTCCAACGGTTTGCACGCGGTGCGTATTGCCGTGGAGGTCTTTGTTTGTTGACTTGTTGCTAGCTACTTATAAGTACTGTTATCAATATACTTTGGTTGCTAATCATTCTTTGGTCAGTGAAACTTACCGTGCAAGTAGTCTATAGTATTACTAGAACATATGGAGAATTATAATAGGTATAAGTATAATAAATGAAGACCTCAGACTAGCTTAAGACCTAAGTCGTTGTGGCTATTAATTACTATATAGGTGAAGGCATGGAATTCTAACGAGGCAAGTGTGCATGGTAACGTCGTTCTTGAGCATATTATCCATATCTTCTTGTTGCTATCAACAAGGAATCATGATATATCGATTCGATGCGGAAGTTGCTTCGAACTTGCAGTGAAATAGTGCTCGTTGACACCTGAAGCTTCGTGGAAATTCACATGTACGTTAGTTTGTTTCCAACCAATCAACCAACGTATTAATTGTACTATAAGATCAAGTACTGTGAGTGCCTTGCTGATCGATCGGTCGTTTATTGGCGCCGTTGGTTAGTGATGTACGTATGTACTTCAATTACATTACTAGTTTACTACGGGATACTAGTATATTACAACTTGCTAGTTTAGTAGTGTTGCTTTTTATGAGACTAGCTAGCTAGCTAGGGTGTTAAGTATGATCAATTGTCAAGATCTCCGAATTATATGCTCGTTTCCAACGGTGCATCTACTAATCGAAGACATCGGTGCCTTGTCGATGGTGGAAGATAATTAGCACCGTCATATATACGTGGAGAAATAAAAAAGAACGTACGCTTTCTGTTGTTAAGCACACCTCCAAGCAAAGCAGATGTATTGTACCTGCCCGTAGTTTTAAACTAGACCCATTCCACTTATTAACATGACGCACGTATAATTGCCACTATGATAAGTAACCATTACAAAGCAAAAGTAGATGTACGCATGCATGCGATAATGCACTCAACACTGTACGTAACAACCACTCCAAATTAACCAATCCCAATTTATCGATACCGAAGATCACTGATCATATAAACTGGATTAAGGTAGGCCACGCGTCAGTCTCATCATCATTATGCTGACCAGACAAACCGGAGGACGACGACGACGACGTCGTCGCCTCCGTCCACGTCGCGGTGGCCACGGCTGGCCTGTGCCGGCGCATGTGCCCGCCGAGTGCCTGCCCCGTGGCGAACGCCCTGTCGCATGTGCCGCACCGGTGCTGCACCGGCCTCGCGTACTCCCCCTTGCCGGGTCGCGCGCCGAGGAGGAGGTCGATGCCGTGGGCGCGCACCCGCGGCCGCTTGTGGCTGGTCCGGTGGCCGCCGAGCGCCTGGAACGTCGCGAACCGGCGCCCGCACGTCCGGCACGGGAACGCGCCGCTGCCGTCGGCCAGCTGCACCCGCTTGCCCTTCGCGATTACCTTGCTCGCCGGCGACAGTGTCAGAAACACCGTCAACTTCACCGGCGACCGTGTACTACTACTGGTGGCCATTTCCATTGTTAATTACTAGCTAGATTAACTGCGTGTCTGAAAACATGTACTTAGAGACGGATTAGCGAGCTGCCGAATGTTTTAATGTGAAGCCGATGCATGTCTTATATAGGCGTCGCATGCATGGTGCATGGCTCCATCTGAAGCTATGCTAGCGTTGACCATAGTCAAGTCAAGGTCAACCTAGCTCATTGCCCGAACCAATGAAACGGTGAAACATAAATTTCCTAGCTTTTCCGGAGTGTGGAAGGGTAGCCACTGTGACGACACGCGCTTACGTGAGATCCGTGCGAGCGCTTGTATCTGCCGTCCGTGCTGCATCGAGATTCGTGCATAAAGTTCCTTGGCAGCTGCAAGTGGAAACACTTAAGCGCGTCGGATCTTCGATTAATCTTCCACTTGTTTCCCACCTAGCACTATACTAGCTAGTAGCCTAGCTATTATTTAATCTGTTAACTCCTCCGTCCAGATATATAAGATGTATTTGATCGTTGAAGTTTAAGTTTTAATCTAAATTTTCTTGTACAGTATATTTTTAATACTTGTAAAAAATCACAATTATAAAAAATATGCTTTTGAAAGTGAGTCCAACAACATCAATTTTATTTTATGTCACATAATCTACTTATAATTGAATTAATTATTAATTAAAATTTAAACCTAGATGACAAAATACGTCTTATTTATCCAGACGGAGAAGTGGATATGAATGACCAAGACTTGCACACCGAGAGACCAGTACTTGATTAGTTAACATTATCAATTAATTAATGACCAAGAAGACTTGCATGCGCTGAGCGTCGTTTCCGGGTTTGTGGATACGTTTTTAATATAAGTGTTTGTGGATATGGAGCATAAAACCAACCAATTAGGTGAGACTTGTTAGAGCAAGTCACCGCAGAAGCTAGCTCGTGCTGTTTCCTTCAAGGAGGAAATAACCAGTTAAGTTCAGTTCCTCTTGGTCATAGATATATACTGATTAATTAATTTGTGATAAGTAAATGATGTAGTCCTCAAGTGTCTATAAAATCCATTGAGGTTTTCACATTTGTCAGAAGGTAGAGGGGAAAACCTAAAACCAATCATCAATCTAAGGGATCTAGATGTATATGCATTAACTAATACATGTCTGAAATACAATACAATGACTTGGCATAAAGTCTCTAGTAAAAAATAACTAGGCCCATCACATATATGTCGCACATGGTTTTGAAAGCCCAAGTTGTCTAACCCGCACATACATTAACTGGAGGCAAGTGAACCAAGCCAAGTTGCAGTCGTTTTCTACTAGGAATTGCATAGAAATTATACCAAATGGAATTTGTGTACAGATGAGCAAGTGGTCTAGCAGTGGAAGCGATGGTGTTCGTTCCTGCCCATCTAGATTTCGAGCTCTATATACAACGACGCGCATTTAGAGGCGTTCTTACGGAGGCAGTTCACAAAAATGCCTCAGTTACAATCTTTTCAAGGCAATTTGGATAAAATTGTCTCAATTACTATTTTTTTGAAGTCAATTGTTGTTAACGCCTTGAATTGTATTCGCATTAGAAGGCATTTCGATAAAAATGCCTCAAAATGGACGGGCCTTTTGAGACGTTTTACAAAATCGCCTCAAACCAAACTGCCTTAATTTCGAGGCGTTTTTCAAAAATCGCCTAGAAACCTGACAGAATATAAGCTGAGAAAAACACTCGATATCAAACATGGGGTCAGGCTGCTACTTATATTAGTAGAGCTGCTTCCAATTTACTCCACTTGAGAAGAACACATGTATCGACTATCCGGGTGGAAGACAGGTCGCGTGTTGGATCCATCCTGAAGCGAGTGGCAAATATAGTCATATACTGCTTAGCAAAGAGCAATTACTATTTAGCGGCGGCAGCTGCTGCTGTAGGGGGCTAGGCAGTGGTGGCGGCCGGAGCTGGCTGGCGAACGGCGCAACCGGAGCAGGAGAGGCAACTGTGGCGGCCGGAGCTTGTGGCCGATCGAGCAGCGCCGCTGGCCGCGGAAGCACTGGCGCCCAGAGCGACGGCTGGATCCGGGTCTTATAGAGTCCGGGTCGCTGGATCTCCGGCCACCGTGCCAAGGTGGCGCTGGTCGGCCGCTGCCGTCAGCATCTCAAGCGTCGGCGAGGTCGTCCGGAGCGCGCCCATACTCACGTTGTCATCCTCGTCCTCTCTTCTTCTTTTCTTTTTGTGTTTGACGTTCTGATTCAGTGCTAAATTTGTGAATTTTGTTTGAAACTTGCATATGCATAACTACTTGCATATCTATTGTTAATTAGTGGAAAATTTAGAGTGAAGTGCACCATTAGTCCAAAACTCTCAGTGTTTAGACAGTTTGGTCACAAAATTAAGAAACCGAACATTCTAATCCCTAAAATGATTTAAGTGACTCACTTTGGTCCAAAACCGCACAGCGTGGCAATTTCGTGCCACCAAGATAAGTTTTTATGCAAAAGCCCTCTGTATATTTCCTTTCTTCTCAGTCTCCAGTCCTCCAATCCCCAAACCTCCAATCGACATCACTGCTCAAATATTGCTCCGATGTACCGCTCCTTCTGCTTCGACCCCGACAGGTTGGAGCACGTCCGCGCCCTTGCCCTCGCCGACGGCGAGCTCGTGCGCTGCACCACCTTCGAGGCACTCTTCGTCCTCATCTGGTGCACGCGCGCCCACGCGCTGGGGCTTACGCCGGAGCAGACTTCGGGAACGAATCCACCGCTCGGAATCCACACACGTATACATCATCAAGTTTGAGGCTAGCATCCCCGAGCGGCAGCTCATCCGCATGTCCAACAACGCCATCATGAGGATGGTGGCGAGCAAGCTCCCCGACGACATGGCGGACCTCATCCTCGGGCCCTTCCCCATCTACCTCGTCTGCGTCTACACCCCCTCCCCCCCTCCCCCCCGGTCGTCCGGCCTCGACGCCGTGGTGTCCACCGTCCGCGCCGTCCTCCCGTCCTATCTGTCGCAGTTCTTCCCCTTGGCCGGCCGCATCGTCCGCGACCCCGAAACCAACATCCTCGAAGTCGCCTGCACCAACGCTGGCGCCGAGCTCGTGGTCGCCGACGCCGCAGTTCCCCTCGCCGCCGTTGACTTCACGAACGTCGAGCGATCGCTCGGCCTGATCCAGGGGCGGAGCCAGAAAATTTAGCCGATGGGTTCACTCATTGACTTGATGGGTTATTTTCTATTGGGTTCATAGCACATACGTATCTATATACATGTACGTGGCCAGGAAAAATCGTTGGGTTCACCTGAACCTAACGCCAGTACACTGGCTCCGCCATTGGCCTGATCCAGATACCCTTGGGGGAGATGATCCGCACGGGCAGCCTCTCCTGCGATCCCCGGTTTGACCGGCCCTGGCTCAGTCCGCGGTCCCCGCCGTGGTACAGCCCGTCTCTAGACGCCGAGTTACCGCCGGATTGCAGTTTCGTCGACCACGCCGCCTGAATTTCCCTCCTCCCCCGAGTCCGGCCGACGAGCTCGCCGACGCAATTTTGCCTCCACAGGTCGCCCCCCCTCTAATTCACCGCTGGTGAGCCGTCCTCTCCACCCCTCCTCCCTTTCCCCTCTCCTAATTTTCCACCTCCACCGCCCTAGCCTCCCCCCCCCCGAGCAACCGATGCCGGTGCCGCCGGTGCTCACCGTAGCCACGCCCAGCTCCGGCAAGCACATGGGAAGCCTCTCCGGATGCTCACTGGCCCATCTCGGTTCTCGTCAGTGCTCCGGAGTGACGGCGAGTTGGAGCTCCTAGGCAATGGCGGTGGCGGCGGCGGGTTCGTCGTCGACAGGCCAAATCCACGGCTGCATGCGACGGGGGAGAGGTCAGGGAGGTAGAGGAGCTTGAGGCGGTGCTGTAGGAGGAGGAGGCCGCGGAGAAGGAGGAGGAGGTGGAGAGGGCAGCGGAGGAGGTGGAGTAGGAGGAGCTCAGCGTCGGTGGCCACGGTTGGGGATTGGAGGTTTGGGGATTGAGAAGAAAGGAAGGAGTAAGGGGGTTTTTCCATGTATATCTGACCCCCACGTGCCATGTAAGCGTCACGGTGGCATGAAATTACCACGCTGTGCGGTTTTGGACCAGAGAGTCACTTAAACCATTTTAGGGACCATAGTGTCCGGTTTCTCAGTTTTATGACCAAACTGTCCAAACGCTGAGAGTTTTTAGACTAATGGTGCACTTCATTCAAATTTATAAAATTTGTTTGAAACGTTTGATGAAGCCGTGCAAAACGGTAGTCAACACATGTCTGGAATTTATACGAAACCTGATAAACTTCTTACAAATTGATGTCTGGAGAGATGAAGAGAGTGGCGAGTGATACATGGAGAAGTTGAGAGAGAAAAAATGATGCATGGTAGTCATAAAGCAAAGAGAGATCTGACGGTGCAGGACCTGCCATCCAAGGCGTTCCTCAGAAAAGTCTGAAATGACTTTTGGAGGCGTTTTCTGAAATCGCCTCTAGACCTTTCCCGTCCAGGCTCTCTAGCGTTTTACAAAAGTTCCTTGAAATATTTCTGGAGATGTTTACGAGGCGTTTGAAAACGCCTTCTAGTGTCTAACGTGTTGTATTTGATGTTCACTCTTTCTCTCTAAATAAATGGAATTGTCCTATTCTTTTGCTCCATATCGGTCTGCCCACATCGTATACTCTTCTGCAACATATAGAGTGCAGCTGATCATTATTATTCCACCTCTCATATATGATTTGAATTTGTAAAAAACATGAATCGATTTTGTATGTTAAGTTTCGATTGATATATAAAAAATCGAATGCAACTCCAGTAGTACTTACAAATGAATGGAGAAAAATGCAAGCTTCTGCTGCTTTTTAGAAAAGGAAATCTGTTGCTTGTTTGTATACCACATTTTGGGCCTGGGCCGACTGTAAAACGAACTGACTGAAAATCGACGGGTGGCTCAATAACAAACAGGCCCAATGGGCTTGCCGTGTACGATTTTAAAAGTTAGCATGGGTTTCCAGAGAAACATACTGGTACGGTGAAATCGGTGGTTCATTCAGCCCTCGCACCTTTCCCTTCCATGTGATAAACAAAATGCCACAAAAAAATCATCTGATGAACAAGCAGATAATTTCTAACAAATTGTATCATTATCATGTGGTCTCCTGTCTCTTATTTCTTTTCGCAGTCGCCGTCACCGATTGAGGTTGTAGAAAACAACGCTATCGTTAGGTCATCTTCTTTTTTTTGCCATGAATTAGGAGTATTATCTGGGTCTGCTTTGGTTGTGATTACTGTGGTTTAGGTGTCGTGGTTGGTCGGTAGTGTGGGCTACGGCTGTGGAGACAGTGTATGATGTATGCTGAGCATGGTAAAGGAGTTACGATGCATGCCAAGACAGAGCTTGGTCAGGGCGTCAAGCAAAGTCATGGGCATGAGTATAGCAAGCCAATGATAATGGAGCTAGTCGATGTGCCGCGACAACGTACGGACACTAAAACAAGCGCTTTTGAAGTGAGAAGAAAAGAGTACTTATTAATTACACACCTACTAGGACATGGATTATTCACCGTTGGCTAGATAACATAAATAATCTAATCTACACATTTGTACTGCTCTTAAAAAATGACTTGGGATGTCTTCATGTCTCGATCAGCTGCCGATGCCGGTGCAAAGGAGGTAATCACATATCTAGAGTGCCAAGCTCTGACGACATAACTTCAACCATAGTTGTGATAGGTTCTGTTGAAAGCTAATGGAGTTGAAGGTGATGTGCGTGCGCTCAAAAGTTTTGGTTGGTTCAAAGTTCATAGTTAATGTAATTTAATTGGCAGTTTATGTAGTTAAAAGTTAAATTTATTGAACAAAACGTTGTAAGTTATGATTTTTTTTTAATTTTCAGCCTGGTATCTGGTGGTTGCTCACCGTTGTTGACCATTGATGAAGATCGAACGAAAAGTAGATCAATAAAAGGTGAATATATAGTCAGCGTGAGAGAGTATATTCAGGACATACTTGCTTGTTGGTTTAGAGGCGGAAAAAAACCTCTATCTGCCTTGGCATATATAGCGACATTGTGTTGGCTAGCTACTTTGAAAATAGACAAAATCCTTTATACCTACGTGATACACCTGTACAATCATATCATATACATACATACACGGTACACCTATACATGTACAAAATACGCAAGCAAGCCTCCCTCTCCCATCGAGGCATCGAGCCATCTTGGCGAGAAGCCTTTCTGTCTCCTCCTCCTTGTCGTGCTTCTCCTTCCTCCTCCTCCCTTGCTCGCCCCCAAAACTCACCAAGCCAATACCACCCACGCTCTTCGTCCCAGCAGCAACTCTACATGTCCTCCTCCCTCTGCATGCCGTCCCACCTCCCGGTCGCCGCCTCCTCCGTCCCCTCGCCGCCGCCCCCGCCGCAGCCGTGACACCCCGCCGCCCGCCGGCTCCCTCCGCGTCCACGCACGCACGCCCGCCCACCCACACCCCTCGTTCTTGATTTCACCGGCTCCCCGTCAGATCACTCGCTCTTTCTTGATTCGTCCGGTACTAGCAGCCCGTGTTTGCTTGTCACGTCATGGCGCCGCTGCGCGGGGCGAAGCGCCGCAAGAAGGCTGCGGCGGAGAAGAAGGCCGCAATGGCGGCCGCGGCGGCGGGGGGCGGCACGCCCGGCGGCGACTGGTGGGACGGCTTCTGCATGCGGATGGCAGGTGCGTCACTTTTCCACACGGCCGTACGTCTCAATGAGATTTATGCAGATTGCGAGTTTTTTTTTGTGGTGATTTTTTAGATCTAATTCTGTCTCGGGCTTCAATTCCTTTAGTAATCCTGTGGTTTGTCGATCGTGTTAGGAGCTACTCGTGATAAATGCGATGGTACTGTACGATTTGGAACAATGCCAGTTGTTAACTAGTGTGTCATGCCGAGTCTTGATGATGCTTCAGTTTTGTGTGTGATTTGAACCTGCTGCGTAAGACGAGTTGTGAATTGGAGACAACTCAGCTATAAATTGTTGCTCTCTTACTCTCTGTTCTGATTATTGGGCATGATCAAAAGATTGTGTATTTTTCGTTCATGATGCATTTACAGTTATCATGTCTAGTCAATTGAGTAAAATATGAGAACAAATGCAGGCTCAAGACACCACGGACTTTAGTTGGTTTGATGACTGATGCTAGTCAGTGCTTCTTGTTTCTTCATTCAAGCTGAATATGAAAATCTCTTTTCATGTTTATGTTCTGTTCGAAGCAGCTGTAACAGTTTAAAATATTTGTAGCAAAAAGTCCATTTCAACAATTCCATTCATTTGTTCAAATACACAATAGGCTACTGATAAGTCCAGAGCATAGTCAGCTTAATTGTAGCTAATATTCCAGTAACCATATGATGCTAGTTGCATAACATGTAGTTATACATGTGATGCAGACAGGGGTGAAGCCAGCACTATGGCATTGGTGTAATCTCACCTCAATGGAAGTAAACCCTATAGTAAATCACTGTGCATCAATGGAGGATTGGAGGTGTACCTGTGGTAAATGGAAGTGACCCCATTAGAGCTCTCGGCTGGCTTCACCCTTTGCAGACATATAGCAGCAGCTAGCACCTATTGTTCTAACTAGTATAACCTGAACTGGCCTGTAAAATTTTTAGATGATAGGGCATTACACTGGTTTACTTTGTTTGCACAATACGGTCAGAACTTGTGTTGTTGCAGACATTTTCTACGAAATTGCAGGACTTCTCCATTCCTAGCTTGGTGAAGTAAGAATATAGCATGAAGGGCATTGCTCACAAATGATTTTTTTTTACTGTTGCTATTTCTGACTATCTTGCGAAAGGAGATGGCTCCTTACTAAACATGGGAAACTCCCGAACTTATTTATGGACTATCATTCAAACATCAAACTTTCTAGTTTCTAGTCCTGATTTTTGTTTACTTTAACTAGAAACAAGTTTCTAAAAGCAACGTGATGTTTCATACAACTTGATACAAATACCTGGTTCATTTTTTGCAATATAGCATGGTGGACATTACACTGTATATTGTTAGCTGGAGTGAAGCAGTTTTGTGACTAGCTTCTATTGCTGGAGTACTGGACATGCAAATTTAGTTTTAGCAAGTACTATAACTGTATGGGTTGCATAGTGGCTACTTGTTTACAATAAACAGTTTATCAATACCACTTCTTGATTTGGTTGCACTCCCGCATGTTGCTAAATATCTGTTGTTCACTTGTTCCCCTAGGTTATTATATCTTGAAATTTAATCTCCACCTGACAAACTCTTAAATGTACGAGATCTAGAGAATATTTTTAAATTATTAGATCTTGTATGTGATTGCTCGAGTCTATTGAAACACTGTCAGAGCAGAGCTCTTACCTTGCAAGATATGGATTTTCTAACCACTTTTACGTTTTCTTCTCAGGAACCTTATCTTCTACGGAGGACGCACACAGATTTGAGTCTATCTTCAAAATGCCAAGAAGAACCTTCAACTACATCTGCAGCTTGGTGAAAGATGATATGATGGTAAGGGCTAGCAGCTATACCTTTCTTGATGGGAGGGTGCTGTCTTTAGAAGATCGAGTAGCCGTTGCTCTGAGAAGGTTGAACTCTGGTGGGTCACTGGTGACTGTAGGATCCTCTGTTGGTGTGAACCACTCGACTGTCTCGCTGATAACTTGGAGGTTTGTTGAAGCTGTGGAGGCACGAGCAAGCCACCACTTGCGCTGGCCAGACTCTGATGAAATGGCGATGATCAAATCCAAGTTGAGAAGATCCACGGTTTGCCAAACTGCTGCGGTGTCGTGGACACAACTCATATCATAATGTGCCTCTCTTCAGCTGAACCAAACTGCAAGGTCTGGCTCGACCATGAGAAGAATTACAGCATGGTATTGCAGGCTGTCATTGATCCGGATATGAGGTTCACAGATATTGTGACGGGATGGCCAGGTAGCATGAAAGAGTCAAGCATTTTGCACAGCTCTGGTCTCTTCAAGCTGTGTGAGAAGGGTGCACGGTTGAATGGCAGCAAGCTGAAGGTATCAGATGGATCAGAAGTTGGGGAATACGTGATTGGTGATGCAGGCTACCCTCTTCTTCCCTGGCTGTTCACACCTTACCAGGAAAAGGACCTCTCAGACTCCAAAGTGGAGTTCAATAGGAGACATTCCGCAGCCAGAAACCGTTGCATTGAAGGCGCTGGCAAGATTCAAAGACACATGGAAGTTCCTGCAGGGAGAGATGTGGCGCCCCGACAAGCATAAGCTGCCTCGGATAATCCACGTGTGCTGCCTGCTGCATAACATAGTGATAGACATGGAGGAGGACGCAGCCATGGATGAGGTGCCTGTCTCGAGTGATCACGACGCGAATTACAGGCAGCAAGTGTGCCAGTTAGCAGATGAAAAGGCCGTGAGGGTGAGGGACAAACTGTCCGAGCACTTGAACAGCAGCTGAGAAAAGAGGTCAATGAAGACTTGCACCTAGGTGCTGCTGTTGATTTTGTCTATTGCAGGTTTGCAGCTGGGTCTGTCTCTAGCTGCTCAGTTTTGCAGAGATTTAGCCAATCATGACTGTTGAAACTCGGTTGTAATCTTAGAGCTGTAGCTTGCATGTCAATTCAATCTGGCTCATTTGGTTACTTATATATCATCTTTCTGGTGCTCACTGAAAATATTTCCATGAAAAAGAATCAATTGTAAACTTGCCCTTGCTTGGGCAAGTGTATGGAAGTAAGATAACCATCAAAATGGATGTAGAATCAACAGAGATCAATTTCTAGTCTCTTTTGCCTAGCTACGCATAACAACATAATGTCTGGTATGCTTGTATAGAGCAATTTCTTAAGCTCAGGTGAGCCCGCTCCAACTCCAAGAGGAAGAGCTCCAACTCTAGATCGTATATGATCTAGAGTTCTGAGTTCCAGTATTCCAAAATTCTTACCTTTTGTGGTGGTTTCTGGTTTTAGGTCTTGATTAGCATCCCCATTGCAAGGGCCAAGGAAAGATAAACTAAGCTGATGTAAGCACCTCTTGCTGCATTTCTATGTCTCTTCTCTCTGAATTTGTAATGCTCCTTCTGATGTTTATCAATAGGTGCATATGCGAGGTTCAATGGTCTGGATGTATTTACTCAATTCAACATATTTGTTTACACCCTGTTTGATTGCAAGAATTGAGCTTGAAATTGCAGAATTGGAATTCGTAGAAGTGAAATTCTTATGTTTGGATGGAAATGGAATTGGAAAAAAAAATTGAGGGAAAACTGTAGGAAAAGCTCCGACGGTGAATATACCAGAACAAAAGAATATGTACAAGGAATATTTACAAGGGACCACGCAAAGAGACATTAGAAGACACCACCCATTAGGGTTAACCAATCCAGGAAAAGAAGCCTAAAATCATCCTTAAGCCTAACACACTGAGCATTAAGCTCTGAAATGAAGTTACAAAGCCAACTCCTAGTAGAGGGAGCAGACCCTTCAGAAACAAAAAGATTTCTCTGTTTCCAGACGTGCCAAGCAGGAAGATTGGCAGCAGAACGAGCTAAGGCGACTCTTTCAGCAATGTCCGGATCAAGATTCCATGAGAAGCCAATTCTAGTCCGACAGCGTTGACTGAAACTGCAATTAAAGAAGAGATGGTCCCTAGTTTCTCTGATTCGTCGATCACAAAGCACACAGTTCAATTCGTAAGACAGATTGCATTGCCGTCGCTCTATCATGTCTCAAGTGTTTAGCCTGTCGGAGAACAGAAGCCAAGCGAAAACCTTAAGTTTAGGGACACATTTACAATCCCATGACCAGCCCATGTCACGAGAGTGCGGCAAAGATGAGAAGAGCAGCTTGTAGTACTTTTGCGAAGAGTAACGATCATTGCCACAGCAGTAGGTTCCAAATGTCTTTATTATGGGCAATACGACTCTCAAAAGACATGAGGGCATTGACTTGAAGAGATTCAGCGAAAGCATCCTCGGGCAAGGTGGAGGAGCTAAGGAAGTTTTCCTGAAGCCGCATGACTTCCAAAGTGATGTTCTTGTTTAAAGCGAAGGAAAAAAGGCCTTGGAAAGCGCTGAGAGAGGGGCAGGTGTTCGCACACGAACACGTCACCGTGTACCCTCGATGCCGAGCGCGATGTGCAGGACACGGAACCGGGGGAGCCTCGCCGAGAGCGTGATACGCAAGACACGTCGTCGGCGAGGTCTTTTAGGACCCGAAACCCCACACCCCCGGGAGGGACCCCGTCAGGGAGTGCGGCGGCTATGGGCTGCTCTAAGTCGGCCTGACCGCTCTCAGAGCTTCGAGGTTCGTTGCCGTTGAACACGAAGAACAGCGAAGAACGAAAAGCATAAAACAAGGATGAGAGGAAAATAGTAGATGAAAAGATAATAGATTGATTGTTTCGATTGTGTGTTGTTTTCAATCAGCCATATACCCTTCATATTTATAGGGTACGCCCGGTCTTAGGGCTGGAATACAACTCTGTATCGTACATGATATAGCTTTCCATATAAACAAAGATTGCTTCCCTAATCTGATAATTTTGCCTGCCGTAATCAAGAATCCATCTCGCACACGAGATATCTTTCCTAATCTGATCAACTTAACCGCCGCGATCTGGACTCCACCCTGTATACGAGATATCCTTCCATATGATCCGGGGAGTCTTTCCAAATCTCGTACTTTCCTTTAAACGTCATGATCAGTTACTGTTCCTTATGTCTCAAGTTAGGGTTCCTGGCACCAGAAAAGACTTCACAACAAACAACTCGGTGCCTTGACCCACCTGCAGAATAACTCGGGAGCATCACGACTCGGACGAGTCGGCACCACTGGAACTCGGATATGCTACTTAGAACCCGTCTCAGACCTACTCGGGGCCGCGAATGCTCGGAGACGTGAGTACTCGGGAACGCATGTACTCGGGGATATGGGACACGAGTACTCGGTAGCACTGCAAACCACTCGAGCACACTGCTTGGGAACGCGGGAACTCGGGAACACGAGTGCTCGAGAATGAGTACTCGGGAATACGAGAACTCGGGATCCAGTACTCGGATGCACTCGGCACCTGGGGCGCTGCCCGGGGATCGGGATCCTTTGCGGGCACCTCTGTACTCGGGGACACCGCAGGCCACTTAACGAGAGCCACGACTTGGTAACACTATGAAATATGTGGCGCACCAGGCTACTCGGGGTGCTGCCAAATTACGTCATCAACAGCAGGCTACTCCAATTATCTTTCCAGAACAGAATGGAGCTACCATCGTTGGCGTGGCAGGCGATTCCAGCGATTCCACGGATATAGAAACCTGCCCCGATTCCACGAACTGGAAACAGAAACCTGCTCCGATTCCACGAGATATTGCGCATACTTACGCGGGATTGTGCCCGATTCCGACAAACGCGCTCGGTTTTGGCCGAAATAACTTCTGGATATACTTATGCGGCTTGATGGAACTTGCAGATTTTGACTTTCTTCACATGTTTGGAGTATGCGAAATTGAAGAATTCTCAAGGCACTTCTCTGGACGTTTTTAGATGTCTCGTTCCTCACCCATGAGGACCTCGCCCAAAGAAGGTCGCTGAACTTTTGGGTGATGTATTTTTTTGGTCCTTTTGATCCCCCTGAAAATAATACTTTTATTTGGGTTATTTTCTATTTTAATAAAACTTGTTTAGGTCAACTGTGCAATAGATAGATAATTATGGAGTTAATTGCACTGGCAGTCCTTAAACTTGGGTGGTTGGTGCAAGTCAGTACAATTTTCTAAAAAACGCTCGATTGGCCCCTTAAACTGGGTTTGCGGATGCAAATACGGCCCAAATCAGGCCACATCGCCGTATTTTGCCTATGTGGCATGCTGATCTGGACACGTCGCTGTATTTCGCCTATGTGGCATGCTGATCTAGATAAAAAATTTAAAAAAAGCTACTGCCACGTGGGTCCCACAAGGAGGTCCCTTGCCCATGTAGTGTATGACAGGTGGGCCCACTGTTACATAATTTCTTTGCTCAATTTCTCACACGTGGGGCCCAGTTGTCAATGAGACAAGTTTAAAACAGTGCAGTTATGAAGCATGAATCACAGTAGTACTCATTAATGTCAATGATTATAATCGGTTAGAAATCAATAAAGCATTGATTATGTCCAAATAACAGTAATCACTCACATTAAACTAACTAACAGTGTTAATGTGCCTCAAGGGCACTCATCGGACGGTTGGGGTCAATTGGCTCATGCCGCTGCGGCGGCGAGTGGCGAGGGCTCGGGTGGAGCGGCACGGTGGTGGCTCGGGTCGGTGAGGAGGTAGCGCGACCGGGAGGAAAGTGGCCGAGGCAGGCGGCGGTGAGGCGAGCGGGGCCGGAAAGGTGGCGGAGAGGTAGAGCTCGGCGGATGGCGGGGTGGGGTAGAATGGCAATGAGGAGCGGCGGCGGTAGCTTCCGGTGGCGGGGAGGCTCGAGCGGTGAGCAAGGCCCGGGCGAAGGCGGCCGGGGATGAGGCGGCACCGGAGTAGCTCGTGACGGCGGCGGGGCAAGCTCCAACAAGCGGCGGCGCTCCGGCTCGGTGAAGCTTCTCGGCGGCGAGGCAGCAATCGGGGCGGCGAGGCAGCAATCGGGGCGTTGGAGGTGGCCGGGTGGTGGAGGAGCTGGGGGAGGCGACCGGCGCGAGGAGGCGGAGGAGCTGGGGAAGGCCGGCGGGCTGCCATGCCGACGAGCCGCGCGAGGTGCGGTGCGGTAGGAGAAGGAGGCGCCGAGGGAAGGGGCTAGGGGGGCGGCGGAGCGCGGGCGGAGAAGGGAGGCGTGGGGCGGAGGGCGACGGCCGGCCGCCGGCGGCGATCGCCGGGGCGGCAAGGGGAGGGGGAGCCTACCGAGGGAGGCGGCGGCGGCGGCGGCGGAATGGGCTGGGGTGGCCAACCCGTGGCCCCCTGGCCCTTTTAGGTTTAGGATTTTTTTATTTAATTAATTTTTTTCCATTCGGCTGATACAAAAATGGACAAGAGAGCTCCTTGTGGGACCCACATGGCAGTAGCTTTTTTTTTAATTTTTTTATCCAGATCAGCATGCCACATAGGCGAAATACAGCGACGTGTCCAGATCAGCATGCCACATAGGCAAAATACGGCGACGTGGCCTGATTTGGACCGTATTTGCACCCGCAAACCAAGTTTAAGGGACCAATTGAGCGTTTTTTAGAAAATTGTACTGATTTGCACCAACCACCCAAGTTTAAGGACTGCCAGTGCAATTAACTCATAATTATGCATTGCCAAGATGACACTACTAAAAGATCTAAAGAAAGAAGATGCAACACTAATATCCATGGATCTCAACATTACAAAATGCAGGTGAAATTACGTTGATGACTAAGAGAGGAATATATGGATGAAAAAAAAACCATAACCATTGCCATCTGCAGGACATGAGGAGAAAATGGTAGACATGACCATGAGAGCCGCCAAACACATGGAGCTCGTATTCTTATGGAAGAGTGCCATGAGAGGAGAGGTCAATCATTTTCCTTTCTTTGGGTCGTTTTTCTGATTTGGTGTATTGTTGTTGCAATGTTCACTCTTAACTAGCACGGTGTCCCGTGTAATTACACGGGAAACGTTTTTAATTATGAGTTAATTGCACTGGAAATCCTTAAACTTGGGTGGTGGGTGCAATTTAGTACAACATCTCCGAAAACGGGTAGTCGGTCCCTTAAACGTGGCCTAGATTGGACCGTATTTGCACCCGCAAACCAAGTTTAGGGGGGAAACGGAAAAATGGGCCAGGCCCGAGAGAGAGGAAGAGAAAGGGTAGAATGGGCCAAAGCTTTTGGCCCAATGATCAAATTAGTTATTGATTTATTTAAAAATTGATTTAAAAAGGAAATTCAAAAATAAAACAAATGCAGTCCAATAATTATGAGAAAATTCACATAGGCAAAACTAAATATAAGGAATCCACTATAATAATTCTAGGGGTAAACTCTGAAAAATAATATTTGTTAATAAGAGCAACAACTGATAATTAGCAACACTACCTAAAAATAAATAATTAAGTGAGAAACAAATAATTTTTTTGTTAAAAACAGATGATGTCACGACATGTTATGTTTAGTTAAATATTTTATCTGGATATTTTCTAAATTATTCAAAGATTTTCAACAAATTTTGGTTATAACAAAGGAGATGTGAATTTTTAGCTTTTATTCTTTTGCAGTAAAAAAAGGCACAAAAAAGTTCATGCATACACAGGAAAAATGCCACATTTGGCTATGTGACCGGAGTCAATACCAAAATTGGCTGCGCTCTTAACGTAGAGACAAAAATGTCACCGCGACGCACGAGATTATGACGTGTGGGCAGCGTCACGTTGCACGAACGCAACGGTGGAGAGCGTCGCTCCGGCCGAACGCGACGCCGCGACAGGCCGGGAAATTTTAAAAAAATGCACCATCGTTTCGGCCGGCCGCGACAGCCCGGAATTAAATTTAAAAAAAAGGACCTTCACTTCGGCCGGCCGCGACACAGCCCGAAATTAAAAAAAAATTGAGAACTATACTAACATTTCCAGATTTTTAAAATAACGTATAAGTTCCAAAAAAATCTAAAAAAATTTACAGTGTAACAGCACTGTAGCAGCACTGTTTTTTTTGTGTTTTATTTGATTTGTTTTTTTACACAGATCACAAATATTCATATTATTTTACGAAAATTTACATGTGTATACTTCATTCTATTATAAACCGGTATGAATTTTTTCAGATTTTTTTGGAACTTATACGTCATTTTAAAAAATCGGGGAATGTCTGTATAGTTCTCAAATTTTTTTTAAAATTTCGGGTTGTGCAGCGGCCGGCCGAAGCGACGGTCCTTTTTTTAAAATTTAATTTCGGGCTATCGCGGCCGGCCAAAGCGACGGTGCATTTTTTAAAAAATTTCCAGCGACGCTCTCCCCCGTCGCGTTCGTGGCACGTGACGCTGCCCACACGTCATAATCTCGTGCGTCGCGGTGATATTTTTGTCTCTGCGTGATCAGCGAAGCCAATTTTGGCATTGACTCCGGTCATATAGCTAAATGTGGCATTTTTCCGCATACGCAAGGGAATAGGCAAGGAACCATATTAGGAGAGGAACATGCATGAAACGAAATATGACCACGAAACAAGCAAAGCTTCCAACGCAAGTGAACTGCACCCAGAAAGCCAAAGCCGAAAGCAACAATGCCGTTTTGCACACACCACATGATTAGTATGCAGTAGAGGGCAGTCACTATGCGATGATGCATGCATGGATGGAGCAGTCCATGACTGAGGAGATTCAGACTACTTAACTACCTCTGCTCCTCGCTCACTACTACAGAATTCATTTAACGGGACGCCCCTATACAGACGGTTTTTTGAAGCCGTCTGTACAAATAGTATCACAGGCGGTTCTAAACGAAAACCGTCTGAGAAAATGAGTACAAACGGTTCCCAACAAGCGGGACGCTACAGTATAGACGGTTCCAAATTTGGAACTGTCTGTACAAATAGCACAGACGGGACCAAACTGGAACCGTCTGTACAAATCAAATAGTACAGACGGTTCTAAGTTTGGAACCGTCTGTACAAATCTGTAAACAATACGGACGGTTCTAAACTGGAACCGTCTGTACAAATCGAACAGTACAGACGGTTCTAAGTTTGGAACAGTCTGTACAAATCTGTAAACAGTACAGACGGTTCTAAACTTGGAACCGTCTGTACAAATAGATGAAGCAAGGCTAGTTGATCTCTGCTGCCGCGGCAGCAAAAACTGCAGATTTTCTTGCCGCGGCAGGAAAGTGGCAGTGTCGGAGAGGGAGTTTGACAGCTCCGATTGTCAAACGGTTTTCATGGCTGTGAGGGGGAGGCCAAACTCTACGTCTCCAGAAATTTTGAGCCAATTCCGAAAAAGTTGACGAAACGACTAGTGGAAATCCCGGCCCGAAATCGAAGATTTTGAAAACGGCGCCCAGACGAAAGTGCTCAGCAGAAGCTGGGATCAAGGTGGAAAGCAAGTTCTCGACTCAAGCTAACTAGGGAAACAAGAATCACCCAATTCGGAGTCCGGGTGAAGGAGATATGCCCTCCGCAAGATCAAAAAAAGTAACGAAAAAACTTCCGGAGCCAAAAAAGTCCTACTTAGAAGCCGAATTTTGAGGTTCAAGATGCGTACAAGTATATACACGTGTATTTTTTCAGATGCGCGTCTTCGTTAGCTTCGATTTGAGTGGTCGTGGACCCAAAACGAACTTCGTATGAGAAAGTTATGACTGTTTTACTAAAACCTCTCCAACTAGAGTTAAATTTCGACTCAAACTAGCACTTGGAGCTACAGCACAGACGGCTCCAATTCGAAACCGTCTGTACAAATAGCACAGACGGGTCCAAATTGGAGCCGTCTGTACAAATCAAACAGTACAGACGGTTCTCAGTTTGGAACCGTCTGTGCTATTTGTACAGACGGTTCCAAATTTAGAACCGTCTGTACTAGAAGCGTCCCGCTTAGTCGTAGGCATGAGTTAAGAAGAAAGCCGTCACATATATATCGCATATTCAGACTAGATCAGCTGGCAACTCCCCTTGCTGGACAACACGAGGTTGCGGGATCGAAACCCGCTAGAAGCATATTGTGCGATTTAATTTAAGCGGTTGGATGGGACTGCGCGGACGGCGGGATGAGACGCGGCTAAAGGATTGGGCACATGGCGTGAGGGGTTATATTTTTATTTTTATAACACGACATCACAGACGGGTGCTAATCGATTAGTACAGACGGTAGAACCGTCTGTACTACTCGATTTGTACAGACGGTTCTAGTTTGGAACCGTCTATACTAATCGATTTGTATAGACGGTTCAAAAACCGTCTGTACAAACCTGATTTATACATACTATTTCGTACAGATGGTTCGGAAAACCGTCCCGCACGGGAGTTCCGAACCGTCTGTACAAATGATTTATCTAGTAGTGGCTGCTGCCACCGCGGCTGGCACCGCCCTTGGAATTGTTGCTGCTGCCGCTGCTGCCATCATGCTGGGATCCCTGACGGCGTCCTGCTGACTCAATGTGTTGCAGGTCTTGGAGCAGCTCCTCATAGTGCCTCTTCACCTCCTCCGCCGACTTGCTGCCGCCCACCGCCCGCGCCACGTTCTGCCAGCGGTCCGACGTGTCCTTGTCGTACGTCGCCAGCGCGCGCTCGAACAGCTTGTTCTCCTTCGCCGTCCATGATGAACTCATGTTTTAGTGGCTTCTCAAGAGACGCTTCAAGAAAGAAGAAAAGCTAAGGTGATTTGTAATGGCTATTGGTACTACTACTACAGCTGCTGGCAAGATCACTGGCTTAGCTTGTGTTGGTATGCAACAAGAGTGAGGGCAATGGTGCAGCTTATATAGTGGGAGGAGAGGCTAGTTGGAGAATAATGCTTGGGAATGGTGGGGGTGGAATGGAGGTATTAGTAGTACCATTAGGCATATGAATGACAGGCTTGCATAGGAGCCACAAGAAGAAAGGGAGGGGTTTTATTCCATATTTTCTTTACTTTGGTGTGTATGAAATGAAATGTAGGAAATAATCAGTATCACCTCTGGTCTGTTGGGGGAGGGGGTGGCCCTTTTCATCTCTTTGTGTCTCCCTATCTTCATAGAGACTATTTGGTTCTCTTGCTCATTGGCAGGCCTCTAGTACTTTAAGCAGCCTAATAACTACTATGATTAGTAATTACCGTAGGCTAAATATACCTGAAGCACTAGCTGAATAATGCACAAATGGCAAGGTGATACTTTGTTGCACTGTTCAATCTTAGGGGGACAAATAATTATTATATATTATCACCACTTATCATAGGCAAAATATACCAAAAATAATATCATTTGGACGATGCCCAAATGGGTAGGTACCTCGTGGTTGGACACCTAATCTTCAAGCAGGAGTCCTAAACCTTACTAACATTAGTACTCATCATAGATCAAATTAATATTGCTGATCACAAGTATTTGAACAATGCACAAACAGCCATGGACCGCTCCTACCAACAGGTCGTTTCCAGTCTTCGAACCGAAGCAAAAAAATAAACACGTCCTGCTAAGTGATATATCTCCAACTTGCAATGAAGAATATTTATCATAAGAAAAAGCTGAAAAGCTGGGCATTTTAAGGTACACTGATTTTCTTTTCTTTGGAAAGCATACGTACACTGATTGAATGTCTGTTGTAGACCTGGGAACAAACAATATGCACCATCAGTTGCAGCCCAGTACCATGAACTATCTGTACTATGATTCCAGTTTGTAAAAGCAGGACCATTTTGCAATAAAATGGCTGACAATTATTGTACCTCTAAGTCAAGAAGCTAAAGAACTAGCATTTGTTGTGTTGACATTCATTCTACCCTCCAAAAGAATAAGGGATTATTAGCTGATATGCCCCAAAGTTGGGGGGCGTTTGATCATTTGCCCCCCCCCTAGAATGACGGGTGGGGTCCGGGGCCACCCGTCATTGACACAAATGGGGCAAATCATCAAACGGCGCCCCAACTTTGGGGTATATGATCAAAAGCCCTAAAGAATAAAAGCTAAAAATTCACATCTCCTTTATTATAACCAAAATTTGTTGAAAATCTTTGAATAATTTAGAAAATATCCAGATAAAATATTTAACTAAAAATAACATGTCGTGACATCATTTGCTTTTAACAAAAAAATTATTTGTTTCTCACTTAATTATTTATTTTTTATGGTAGTGTTGCTAATTATCAGTTGTTGCTCTTATTAACAAATATTATTTTTTAGAGTTTACCCCTGGAATTATTATAGTGGATTCCTTATATTTAGTTTTGCCTATGTGAATTTTCTCATAATTATTGGACTGCATTTGTTTTATTTTTGAATTTCATTTTTAAATCAGTTTTCGAATAAATCAAAAACTAATTCGATCATTGGGCCAAAAGCTTTGGCCCATTCTACCCTTTCTCTTCGTCTCTCTCGGGCCTGGCCCATTTTCCCGTTTCCCCCCTTAAACTTGGTTTGCGGGTGCAAATACGGTCCAACCCAGGCCACGTCGCCGTATTTTGCCACGGTGGCGAAATACAGCGACGTGGCCTAGGTTGGACCGTATTTGCACCCGCAAACCAAGTTTAAGGGGTTGATTACCCGTTTTCGGAGATGTTGTACTAAACTGCACCCACCACCCAAGTTTAAGGATTCCCAGTGCAATTAACTCTTTAATTATCTTTAACTTTTTATTTGTACACGTGATGTTAGATTAGTACGGGAAATAAAAGTTTAGATTGCGAGTCGGTCCGCTAGTTCGTCTAGTTAGGTACAATTATGATGATCTATCGGATGTGATCTGTCTAGGTACAATTATGATGATCTATCGGTTGTGATCTGTTTAGGTACAATTATGAAGATCTATTGGCCGTGATCTGTTTAGACACAATTATAAAGTTTTATCGGCTATGATTTGTTTAGATACAGGTATGAAGATCTATCGGCTATGATCTATTTAGGTACAATTGTGAAGATCTATTGGTTGTGATATATTTAGATACACTTATGAAGATCTATCGGTTGTGATATGTTTATGTGCAATCATGAATATCTATCGTTGTGATCTGTTTAGGTACAATTATGAAGATCTATCGATTGTGGTCCACTAATAATAAAAGGATCTACCAAATTAACGATTAATGTTTTGCTTTTTTTAAGAATTTCTAGCCTCTTTTTATTTTGAGAAGTGCTTCTATGCTCTTTCAAAAGTTTTTTGCACACATCTTAAAGCATCCATAGGTGAATAGCAAAATGGCATATTAGTCAAATTAGTTTGGGCTCGAAACTTGTGTCCAACCCGGTCTAGCCCCGCTCGCTGGTTCTCTTTCCAGGACTCACCCCACGGGATTTTGGACCAAACTAATTTGACTAATATGCCCTTTTGCTATTCACCCATGGATGCTCTGAGATCTGTGTAAAAAACTTTTGGAAGAGCATAGAAACACTTCTCTTTTATTTTTTCTATTATATTCTACTTTTTTTTTGAGATAACACAAGAACTTTACTGATTTGCGGACTCAGCTATCGCTGGCCGCTAAGGAGTACAAACAGTCAAGAACATAGTAGACACATCTTGAAGGACAGTTGTCCCACAAAGTTGCGATTTCTAAAAAGGACCCTAAGAAAAGAAAAATTACATCCAGGTCCCTAGGTAATTCCCCATTGCATTCTCCACAGCCGGACTTCCCTCCGCCGCCGCACCGCCGAAGGCGCTGAACCGAGGCGACAGCATCCGCTGCTGGGTGGCCTGCATAGGAATGATAGAGGGCAAAGCCTCGTTGATTTGCCGCAGAAGCTGTCCGCCGCGAGAGGCGGAACCTTACACCCGGAGATACCACATCGGCAGGGGCAACGCCCCAATCCGAGCAGGCACTCGAGCCGTCGTCGTGGAAGAAGATCCCCGACCCGGCCCGCATCGGCTCAAACAAGGAGAGCAACACAAGGGCAAACCCGGATACGCCGACTCCGCTGCTGGGACCGCTAAGGAAGAGACCGCCAGCGATCACCCCTGCAGATCCAAACCGAGCAACGCGAAGGCGAAGACACATAGAGTGAGAGAGAAAGACAGGAAACTCCACTAACCCCTCAACACCACTAGGAGCAGCGTTGAGCCGAGGTTGGGGTTGGGAAGACCAAAATCCCACCGCCGGCGGAAACCCCAACGAACCGCCAGCAGAACGGAGACGCAAAAGGGGGCCTAACCCGGCCCTATTTACAAGCCGGACGGAGGCCGCGTTTCCCCCCGCCTTGCGGTGCCCGTAGGCGACCGGAGGCGAGGGGAAACGGCGACCTCGCCGGGAAGAAAGAGCTAGAACTGGAGTCGCCGCTTTTACCGCCTCTCTGTACTGTAGCAGAGGAAGGGGGAGGCTCGACTGCAGTTTTTTTTTATTGTATTCTACTTTTAGTATATAAATAGATAGATTGACAGACAATGCAATAACCGAAAATTTGAGTACTCTATAGTCCATGACAAAAACAGTACTCGCCAAACACTCGCCATGAAACACCACAACAGAGTTGATCACTAGATGATTTTTTGTTAAAATGCTACCGTGGAACGCCAATTATTTAACAATGTTGAGCTGTTGGATTAGGAGCATAATTAAGCAATCTGTTTGCTTTCTACTGATCATCTGAAACAAATGAGGAAGTTGGAGCTACGCGCCATTTGAGCCGATGGACGTACGCACGCTTCTTTGCATGCACGCACGCCTTCGTTGCTACTTAACCACCACATTTATTTTCCTTCTTATATATGAACCTGTATGATCAGTGCATGACATCAACACTTGAGTTGTAATCCACCAGCCAGGCAGCCATGGCCGCCGCATCCAAGGCACTTACTACCTTGGTGCTCGCCGTGCTCACCCCCCTCGCCACCGCCGTCGCCCCCCAGGAGCCGGCGCCTGCGACCAACCTCACCCTCCACAACCTCTGCCCGTACCCCGTCTGGCCGCTCGTCACCCCGAACGTCGGCCTTCCGGCCATCCCCGACGTCGAGGACGCCGCCGTCCGCCTCGACGAGAGCGGCGAGGGCCTGGTCACCCTGGCGTTCCCTGCCGGCGCGTGGTCCGGCCGCGTGGTGGCGCGCACCGGCTGCAGCGACGACTACGACGGCGCCGACTCGCCGGCCAGCAGGTGCGAGACCGGCGAGGCACCGGCGCCGGTGACGGTGGCGCAGGTGAGCGTGCACGGGCCCGGCGGCCTCGCGGAGTACAGCGTGAGCCTGGTGGACGGGTTCAACGTGCCGGTGGTGGTGACGCCGCACGGGTTCGAGGAGGGCCGGGAGTGCCCGACCCTCGGGTGCGCCGTGGACCTCGAAGCCGACTGCCCCGGCGACGCCAGGGCGCCCGCCGGAGGGTGCAGGGGGCAGGGGCAGGCAGGGTTCTTCAAGGAGAGGTGCCCGGACACGAGGACGACGCCAACGGACGTGGAGGCGACGCCGCAGCGCTGCCTCGAGCCCGGCGAGCTCAAGATCGTCTTCTGCCCCGCCACCACCTCCTCCAAGTAGTAACGTACGTACGTACGTGCTAGACACTAGACAGTCAGTGCTGCATATGCACCATCAATGCGTTGTACGTACGTGCATGGGTTATATAATAAGGCAGTTAAGTAGACTCAACAATAACAATCAATTAAGTTTTGCTAAGTCAGATTCAAATGTTCAATCGAATATATGTTCATCTTGATGATCGTAAGTCGACTCAACTTCTTGGACTGATCTTTAGATATAAGTTGAACCGTTCCAACTAATTAAGAAAGAAAAAACAGTATGTAGTTTAGTTACTTCCAAGCACAAGGGAACAGATGCAAGTAGACATCAATGCCATCGTACGTATGAAGCAGCTTCGTAACCACCGTTGCTCGGGTTGTCCGCTTGCGTGCCTTTCGCTTAATCTTCCATGATTCAATTCACCTCGAAGCTGCTAGGTTGCCTCTCGATCGAGCTCGTGTATGTACAACGCATTATGTACTTCAGCACGAGCTCGTCGACGTACAAGTCGCCGGTGTTCATCGGCCTGCTGGGGGTCATGTCCGTCGCCGTGTTGCTCCTGCTGAACCACTGCATCCTGGCCACCTGCTGCAGCGCCGAGAGGAGGAGGAACCGCAGGCGGCGCCGGAGTGCCACGGCGACGGCGCAGCAGCAGGAACAAGACAGCATCGATGAGCTGCGCTCGTCGTCGCGAGCGCAGCTAGTGAAGGCGGCGGTGGTGTGCCGGTACCGGAAGGAGGAGGAGTGGAGCGAGCCGACGTGCCCGGTGTGCCTGGCGGACTTCGCGGACGGCGAGGCGGTTCGGGTGCTGCCGGAGTGCCTGCACTACTTCCACGCTGAGTGCATCGACACATGGCTCCGCACCGGCGGCACCAGCTGCCCGATGTGCCGCGCCGAGACCACGCCCACGGCCACGCCCAGCCCCGCCGAGCTCCGCCACCAGCTCTCCCTCTCCGTCTCCCTCGAGGACATCCTAGTGCGCACCTAGCTAGCACGCACCTTCTATATATTCCAGCGGCGTGTCGATCGCCGGCCGGAGGTGAACGGCCGGCGATGAATGGCCGGCGGTGAACAGGAGAAAGAAACAGAGCGTAAGTTTGCTCTGTTTCACTTCTTTCTTTGGGGGAAAAGGATAGATGGTAGTGCTTCTTTTGTTGGAATTCATTGAAGAAAATTGATGATGTTGTCTGAATGGCACTAATTCTTTTGTTGACTCTTAAGAAGAGTATACTTCTCAGTGTCAGTGTGACTAAGTTAATTTACAAGTGAAATATTCCCTCTCTCATGTGAACCAAATGAAATCTAGTTTAGCGCCCAAGTCTGCAGATTTCCGTGACTTGACATGTTTATGCTCATCTGGTAGTGTTCAGATCATGACCTCATTATTGATATAGTGAGACTTTCTGCATCTTATTACTGCCGCTGGAAAACAGCATGTTCCTACTATGCCACTACTTTCTGAATTTATTTCCTTATATGTCATCACTGTGAAACGTCCATCTCAACCCAGTCGTTAAGTCATAATAATAAAATATATATATCAGATATTTTCTGTAAAATGCCCAAAATACTTTTTGTTAGCCAAGTAACAAGCCCGCGACATTATCCCCTACCTCCTCTTTTTTCTTCTTCTTCTTCCTCCTCCTTCTCTTCTCTCATCACAATGCGACTGCGCGCCGCGATGTTACCAGCCGTGCGTTAGATTTTTCGAAATTAAATAGGCCTACTAGGGTATGTAGTTTCTTAAGGGGCAAAATTTCAGTTGGTAAAAATTGAGAAAGATCGTTTGCTTACCTAAGCCCGCATCTCCGAAGATCAGCATGCTTAGGGGACTGCTCACAAGGAGGTACTTCAAGCCGGAGCCGCTGCTCTTCAATCTACTGCTTTAGCTCAGCATACCGCGACGACGCCCGCCCTGCTTTTCTGCCTTCAGCCTCTGCTTGAACACCTGTGGTCCAAGTATCCGATGATGAGAGCTCAAATGATGCTGATCTAGCGACGGTCTGAACTTCTCGGAGATGTTATGGTTCCGTGGGCTTGCTGTTGGCTTTTTGAACTTGGTACTGTGCTGTCGTGTTCTTGTGTTTGAGGTTGGCTGGATGTTCTTTCTATCGTGGTTGTTTTGGTTTCACTAACTATTGATGGGTCGTTCATTGGTTTGCATCGTGGTACTCTGTTCTGTTATATTTTGATAGTGGAACCCAGAGCAAGTTGCTTCGTATAGAACAAAAACCATGCATAGGTGACCGGTGATGCCTCAAGTTTACGGCCAGGACTCTTATTGCAATACTCAATACCATTGATTTCTGTCTAGAAATATAAGGTGCACACGTTTTCAGATATTTATCTTCAATCAATAAGTACTTCATCATAAGTGTTTTTAAATGCAAACCCAACAATACAATGTTTTTATTATATAATCCACGTATTATTGAACTGATTGTTGATTAAAGATAAATCTTGAAAAACATGTGTACATCATATTTTCAGATGAACTGAGTGAGTAAGATCGGTGCATGAAACTCAAATATTATACTGATAACTCAGTCATGCACGTGCTCATTTGATAGGGTATTGCAACTACCCTGGTTTCCACTCAAGATTGTACCTATCCTACCACGTTGACTTATTTTTGCAAGGGTCTAACATGTTGAAATTAACCAAAGCACAAGTCAACGATAGCAAGAACAAGTATGCGAGTACGTGCTAGCTAATCAGCTTGCTTAATCTCATCACTAAGCTTAGCCTTCTCGTCGTCGATGGAGTCGATGCCCATCGTTTACCAGCCCTGCGGCGGGTCGTCCACGGGAGAGGCGGTCACCGTCGCCGTCATCGTCAGCGTGCTGCTCGTCGTCGTGCTCGTTAGGCTGGCCCGCTTTATCCTCCGCTCGCGCAAGAAGGAGCAGGAGGAGAACGGCGGTCGTGGTCTGGGCGGCGCCGGCGCCAGCGCTGTTAGAGTGCGCCAGCCGCCGCTGGTGGCGGTGGAGGTGGAGGTGAAGGCGGGGCCGGTGGTGTGCGCGTAGCGGAGGAGCGACGGGTGGGGGGAGGCGATGTGCCCGGTGTGCCTGTCGGACTTCGCCGACGGCGAGGCCGTCATAGTGCTGCCGGTGTGCATGCCCTACTTCCACGCCGCGTGCGTCGGCGTGTGGCTGCGCGCCAACACCACCTGCCCGCTCTGCCGCGCGGCGCCGCCGCTGCCATCGCGAGCGCCGGCGGTGGTGTGCCGGTACCGGAAGGAGGAGGAGTGGAGCGCACCAGCTGCCCGATGTGCCGCGCCGAGACCACGCCCACGCCCACGCCCACGCCCAGCCCCGCCGAGCTCCGCCACCAGCTCTCCCTCTCCGTCTCCCTCGAGGACATCCTAGTGCGCACCTAGCCTAGCACGCACCTTTTATGTATTCCAGCGGCATGTCGATCGCCGGCTGGCAATGGATGCCCGGCGGTGAACAGGGGAAAGAAGCAGAGTGTATGTTTGCGCTGTTTCACTTCTTTCTTTGGGGGAAAAGATAGATGGTAGTGATTCTTCTTTCTTTGGGGGAAAAGATAGATGGGAGTGATTCTTCTTTCTGTCGCCGGACGCGCATCGCTGCGAAGGGGCAAGGGCCCGCCGGCCACCGGAAGATGCCCAGTCCGGCCTGCCCGCGCCGGACGCGCATCGCAGCGAAGGGGCAGGGGAACCCGCGCGAAGCTACTGTTAGAACTAATGGGCTTGACCCATGTGCAGTTTCTGAAATTCCTAATAAATCTCAAAGGCCCATGAATAAATGGCAAGAGGTGGGGCAAGAGTTTAATCCCATATTGCTAGTGGAGGAGGTGGGAGACCACTTTATATAGTGAGTTCTCCCCACCACACTTAGTGATTGGTATGAGGAGAGAAAGGAAGCACCACACACGCGCGCGCTCGCCTCGCCTCGCCTGGCCGGGCTCGGGCACGGGCACGGGCCGGGGCCGGGCCGAAGGGCGCGGGCGTGCGACATACGCGTGAATGGTCCGCCGAAATCCGGTCCGTGACCTTGTTTGCTTGACCAGGAAATCTAATCGGTTTAGATAAGTCTTACGTGTTGGAAACCTAATCGGTTTAGATCGTGATCGCGACACGAGACCGCGTGGGCTCTCCTATATATATGACTTACCGGCCGCAGCCAAAGATAGATTGAAAACGAGTTAGGGTTTTGCCTCCTCTTGTTACTTGCGCCGCCACAGTAATCTACTCCATCCCGAACGCTGGTGAGGACGAATTAGGTTTTTGGGACAACATCGCTTCTGCAACAGTCACGGCTACTTCATCTACAAACGATCAGTACGTGCGTCGTGATCTGATCCTGTTTTTAAGTATGCTTGCTGTTGCATGTGCGATGCTACTGTTCTGTTCACCTAGTATGCTAGAGCTATGCATGCTAATATTTGTTTTAGTCATGAATTGTTTACTGGAATTAATCACGAAATTGTCTAATTTTCCAACAATCCAAAAACCTAATTGTAGGCAATTTCCTGAGTTAACCATGACTAGATTCACTGATGCACTGAGACCGGATAAATTTACCGGTGTGCACTTTAAGAGGTGGCAAGTGAAGGCCACGCTCTGGCTTACTGCTCTGAAAGTTTTCCATGTTAGTACTGGCATGCCAGAGGAAATCTCTGATGAAGATCAGAGGAAGTTTCAAGAAGCCAATACTATATTTGTGGGATGCGTTCTGAGTGTTCTTGCTGACCGTCTGTGTGATGTGTACATGCACATACAAGATGGAAAGCAGCTGTGGGATGCACTGAATGCTAAATTCGGTGCAACAGATGCAGGCAGTGAACTGTACATCATGGAGAGCTTCCATGACTATAAGATGGTGAACAACCGTTCTGTAGTTGAACAAGCTCATGAGATACAGTGCATTGTAAAGGAACTCGAACTCCTAAAATGTGTCTTACCCGACAAATTTGTGGCTGGGTGCATGATTGCAAAGCTGCCTCTTTCATGGAGGAGTTTCGCCACTACTCTGAAACATAAGAGACAGGAGATATCAGTTGAAAATCTGATAGCGTCTCTTGATGTTGAAGAAAAAGCTCGGGCTAAAGATACTAATGAGAAAGGAGGCGAGGGCCAGTCTAGCGCCAATATGGTGCAGAGATACCCACAGAACAAGAACAAAGGCAAGAACAAGCCTATTCTCAATAAGCCTGCAAAGACTACTACCTTCAAGAAGAAGAAGATGAACAAAGCTGAGCTAGAGTGCTTTACATGTGGGAAGCCCGGCCACTTTTCTAAGGAATGCCCAGATCGTGCAGACCGCAGAGGGAAAACGGGTTCCAAGAATGTCAACATGGTGACCGCTAGCAATACTGATGGGTATGGTAATTTACCTATTGTCCTTTCAGTATTTCAGTCTTCAAGTTGGTGAATTGATACGGGTGCTAACGTTCACGTGTGTGCTGACATCTCTATGTTCACTTCTTATCAGGTCGCACGGGATTCTTCCGTCCTAATGGGGAATGGGTCACATGCTTCTGTTCGTGGCATTGGCACGGTGGATCTGAAGTTTACTTCGGGAAAGATCGTGCAACTAAGGAACGTGCAGCATGTCCCTACTATGAACAAGAATCTTGTTAGTGGCTCCCTTCTATGCAGAGATGGGTTTAAGGTAGTCTTAGAGTCGAATAAAGTAGTTATGTCAAAGCATGGACAATTTATAGGCAAAGGCTATGAGTGCGGAGGCTTGTTCCGCTTTTCTCTTTCGGATTTTTGCAATAAGTCAGTAAACCAAATTTGTGCTGCTGTTAATGATGATGCGAGTGTTTGGCACTCTCGTTTATGTCACGTTAATTTTGGTTTAATGTCTCGACTTTCCAGTATGAGTCTAATTCCGAATTTCACTATTGCCAAAGGTTCTAAGTGCCATAGTTGTGTGCAATCAAAGCAACCTCGGAAGCCTCACACGGCAGCCGAGGAGAGAAACTTGGCACCTCTAGAACTCATACATTCTGATCTATGTGAGATGAATGGTGTGTTGACAAAAGGTGGAAAGAGATATTTCATGACGTTGATTGATGATGCGACTAGATTTTGCTATGTTTATTTGTTGCAAAATAAAGATGAGGCTTTAGACTACTTTAAAATCTATAAGGCTGAAGTTGAAAATCAATTAGAGAGAAAGATCAAGCGTCTTAGGTCGGATCGTGGTGGCGAGTATTTTCCTAAAATATTTGATGATTTCTGTAAGGAACACGGTATTATTCATGAGAGGACGCCTCCCTATTCGCCCCAATCGAACGGGGTTGCCGAGAGGAAAAATCGCACGTTGACTGACTTGGTGAATGCCATGTTAGACACTGCTGGTTTATCTAAGGCATGGTGGGGGGAGGCTTTGTTGACTTCATGTCATGTCCTGAATAGAGTTCCAAACAAGAATAAAGAGAAAACCCCTTATGAGGAGTGGGTTGGGAGAAAACCATCACTTTCTTATTTGCGCACTTGGGGATGCTTGGCGAAAGTCAACGTTCCAATCTCTAAGAAACGCAAACTCGGGCCGAAGACAGTGGATTGTGTCTTTCTAGGTTATGCTCATCAGAGCATTGCCTATAGATTTTTAGTGGTCAAGTCTGAGGTACCTGATATGCATGTTGATACTATAATGGAATCTCGTGATGCAACATTTTTTGAGAATATGTTTCCTATGAAAGATATGCTTAGCACTGCTAAAATTTCTTCTGAGATAATTCCTAAATCTAGTACATCTGATGAGTATTTTGAACAACCACATGAGGAAGTCCTTGAGGAGGATAGCAATGAAACTCCTACGAGGAGTAAGAGACAGAGGATTGCAAAATCCTTTGGTAATGATTTCATTGTATACCTTGTGGACGATACTCCCACGTCTATAGCAGAGGCATATGCATCTCCAGATGCAGATGACTGGAAAGAAGCTGTCCATAATGAGATGGACTCGATTCTTTCCAATGGAACTTGGGAACTAACTGAACGACCCTATGGTTGTAAACCTGTGGGCTGTAAGTGGGTGTTCAAAAAGAAGCTTAGACCTGATGGTACTATTGATAAGTACAAGGCACGGCTTGTGGCCAAGGGCTACACTCAGAGAGAAGGCGAAGATTACTTTGACACCTATTCACCCGTCGCTAGACTGACCACCATACGAGTACTACTTTCCCTGGCTGCCTCCTATGGTCTTATCGTTCATCAAATGGACGTAAAGACAGCTTTGCTAAATGGAGAGTTGGAAGAGGAAATCTATATGGATCAGCCTGATGGGTTTGTGGTAAAGGGTGAAGAGAGAAAGGTGTGCAAGTTGTTAAAATCTTTGTATGGGCTGAACTAAGCAATGGCATGAGAAGTTTGACAGAACTATAACTTCTGCAGGCTTTGTTATTAATGAGGCTGATAGGTGTGTTTACTATCGCCATGGTGGGGGCGAAGGTGTTATATTATGCTTGTATGTGGACGACATACTGATCTTTGGTACAAACATTGATGTGATCAATGAAGTCAAGTCTTTTCTATCAAAAAGTTTTGATATGAAAGATCTGGGAGAAGCTGATGTGATTCTAAACATCAAGCTTATTAAGGATGAGAGTGGGATTACTTTAACGCAATCTCACTATGTTGAAAAGGTCTTGAGCCGGTTTGGCTTTATAGACAGCAAGCCTTCTCCAACACCTTATGATCCCAGTGTGACACTCCGAAAGAACAAGAAAGAAACGAGGGATCAATTAAGATACTCTCAAATTATCGGTTCACTCATGTACTTAGCTAGTGCAACAAGGCCAGACATCTCTTTTGCTGTGAGCAAGCTGAGCAGGTTCATGTCAAACCCGGGTGATGATCATTGGCTTGCACTTGAAAGGGTCTTGCGCTATCTGAGAGGTACAATGAGTTATGAAATTCACTATTCAGGGCACCCTGCTGTGCTTGAAGGGTATAGTGATTCGAACTGGATATCGGATGTTGACGTGCTCTATGCCACGAGTGGGTATGTTTTTACTCATGGAGGTGGCGCAGTGTCATGGAGGTCGTGTAAACAGACCATATTGACGAGGTCAACCATGGAAGCAGAACTCACTGCTTTAGACACAGCCACTGTTGAGGCAGAATGGCTGCGTGAGCTCTTGTTGGACTTGCCTGTGGTTGAAAAACCTGTGCCGGCTATTCTTATGAATTGTGACAACCAAACGGTCATTGCTAAAGTGAACAGTTCTAAGGATAATGCGAAGTCCTCAAGACACGTGAAGAGACGTTTGAAGTCTGTCAGGAAATTGAGAAACTCCGGAGTAATAACTGTTACGTATATTCAAACAGACAAAAACCTGGCAGACCCCTTTACAAAGGGACTATCACGGAATGTGATAGATAATGCATCGAGGGAGATGGGTATGAGACCCATATGTGTTACACCATAGTAGTAACCCAACCTTTGTGATCGGAGATCCCGTGAATTAGGACCTGGGAAAACAAGCTATTGGTTAACTGAGGAGAGTAACTTGTAACCCTCTCTAGGTGAAGATGCAAAACTCTCAGAGCTTTAAGGCTCAGAGCTGTATGGCAGGTTGGCAAGATGCCTTAATGTGTATCTATTAGCTATGTCTAGCAAAGATGCTGTCCTACAGAGCATTCCTGAAAGAACACACCTACATGAGCCCGACTGTTAAACGTCGCAGTCTATGAGACTTGGGTGGTCTCTAGCAAGCTCACGAGGAGACCAGGGAGTACGACGTATATGCTCCACCCGCGGGGTAGGCTACTGGCAGCCAGGTACTGGTTGTGACTTTAAGTGAAACCTGTTTGCACAAAACTTGCAATTCAAGGCATAGTCCATTGTTCAAGTTGTGAATGGATGTAGCTCAAAGTTCTAGGCAGAAGTTCAACTTAACAGTCTCTGCTGAAACACTAGTATATTAAACAAGTAACGAGATCAGGCAAATCTCTAAATGGACGTTTGAGATCTGGTGGGGGATTGTTAGAACTAATGGGCTTGACCCATGTGCAGTTTCTGAAATTCCTAATAAATCTCAAAGGCCCATGAATAAATGGCAAGAGGTGGGGCAAGAGTTTAATCCCATATTGCTAGTGGAGGAGGTGGGAGACCACTTTATATAGTGAGTTCTCCCCACCACACTTAGTGATTGGTATGAGGAGAGAAAGGAAGCACCACACACGCGCGCGCTCGCCTCGCCTCGCCTCGCCTGGCCGGGCTCGGGCTCGGGCTCGGGCACGGGCCGGGGCCGGGCCGAAGGGCGCGGGCGTGCGACATACGCGTGAATGGTCCGCCGAAATCCGGTCCGTGACCTTGCAGGAGCGCGGCTTCCTTTTGCCGTTTTAATTTTTGGTTTCTTGGCAGACAAGTTTGTTGTTTGCTTGACCAGGAAACCTAATCGGTTTAGATAAGTCTTACGTGTTGGAAACCTAATCGGTTTAGATCGTGATTGCGACACGAGACCGCGTGGGCTCTCCTATATATATGACTTACCGGCCGCAGCCAAAGATAGATTGAAAACGAGTTAGGGTTTTGCCTCCTCTTGTTACTTGCGCCGCCACAGTAATCTACTCCATCCCGAACGCCGGCGTGCACCAGCGAGAGGGAGAGCAGGTCTCCGGAACCTCTCGTCCTTGTGATCCTGCACCGGGAGAGGACGAATTAGGTTTTTGGGAAGCGCTACGCGCGACTGCTCACGTCCGTCACCACGGGTCGTCTTCCATCCAAGTCAGGCGGTGCCGCATACCGTCGTCTCCGCCGCCGTCTGCTTCGACCCGTCTTCACCAACGTCGTCGTCAACAACATCGCTTCTGCAACAGTCACGGCTACTTCATCTACAAACGATCAGTACGTGCGTCGTGATCTGATCCTGTTTTTAAGTATGCTTGCTGTTGCATGTGCGATGCTACTGTTCTGTTCACCTAGTATGCTAGAGCTATGCATGCTAATATTTGTTTTAGTCATGAATTGTTTACTGAAATTAATCATGAAATTGTCTAATTTTCCAACAGCTACGCCACGGCCGCCGGCCGCCGGGAGGAGAGGCACCCGTGTGAAGCCCCGCCATGGCCACGCCGAGGGCCGCGACGAGGAGATGGCCCCGCCGCCGCCGTCCACCGCGTGGGCTTTGCCCGCAGGCATCTTCCGGCGGCGGCACACAGCTTCTTACAACCAACAAGTTTTCTAAATGGCACTAATTCTTTTGTTGACTCTTAAGAGTATACTTCTCAGTGTGGGTGTTACTGTAAGTTAAATTACAAGTGAAATATTCCTTCTCCCATGTCAACCAAATTAAATCTAGTTTTAGCGCCCAAATTTGCAGATTTCTGTGACTTGACATGTTTATGCTCATCTGGTAGTGTTTAGATCATGACCTCATTATTGATAGAGCAGTGAGACTTTCTGCATCTTATTACTGCCACTGGAAAACAGCATATTCCTTCTATATGCCACTACTTTCTGAATTTATTTCTTTATACGTCATCAGTGTAAAACATCCATCTCAACCCAGTCATTATGTCATAATAAAATATATATGTCAGATCTTTTCTGTAAAATGCCCAAAAATACCTCTTGTTAGCCAAGTAACAAGCCCGCGACACTATTCCCTACCTCCTGACTTTTATTCGACCCACAACCAGGCAACATCCAAAAAATACCAAACCAGCGAAATTATTTTCCAAACTTCGTTGTGGATTTTGTTTAGCAATTTTTCTTATCTTATGCATCTCTTTAAAAGTTTTTCCTGATTTTCAACAACTAAGAACAATTCTTCGACAGCCAGTAAAACATGATAAACACCTGGAAATAATTTTATTAAGTTCTAAATAATATGAAGATCATCTCAGCTGGACTTTTCCTCAAACTTGGAGATAGGTCCAAATCAGGAATCAAATTCAAATTCCAAAACTATCTAGTTCCACAAATTCAAAACAAAAAATTTACCAAAGAAAAGGTTTAAATCTGCAAATATTTATTTTAGTTTCAAGAAAATAAGTCATGTGAGTTTTGCTAGAATTTTGAGATCTTATTTGTTGTTTGCTTGGGGTCAATCTAGCTAATTCACTTCCTTACATGTGAAAATCAGAGGCAAATGATCTTGTTTTGCACTTAACGGTTGGGCAGCGTGATGATAAAACAGCCTGGTCACACACATGACACATGAATCAAAGTCTGTCGGTATATATGTTGATTTGAGTCATCAACTTGCTTGATTTTTTGTAAGGGAAACAACTCCCCGGCCTCTGCACATGGCCAAATACCAGCTTGCTTGATATCGGTCCATATGTGAGTTCATGCCGATTGTGTTGCATGTTGATGATAATATGGTGCTATAGATATTGTAGCTGAGTTAGATCCTCTTTAGAAGGTCTAAGGTTCTGTTTGTTTGGGCCTTTTTTAACTTTTGGACTTTGGCTTCGAAACCAAAAGAGCACTTATTTATGTGCTTTTGGATTTTGGCTTCGAAAAGCTAAAACAACTTTTAAAATTGTTGCCCTGTTTGTTTGGGCTTTTTTTGGCTTCTGGACTTTGGCTTCGAAGCCAGAAAAGCACCATTTATGTGCTTTTGGCTTCGAAAAGCCTGAAACAACTTAAAGCGTAGAAGCCAGAAAAAGCCCAAACAAACAGGGCAGGCTTTTCGAAGCCAAAAGCCAAAAACAGGTAAATATGTGCTTTTCTGGCTTCGAAGCCAAAGTCCAAAAGCTAAAAAAAACCCAAACAAACAGGACCTAAGAGGATCATATTAAAGGGGAGTTCGCGAGGAGAACACAAACCAAAGGATTACACAGGGCTTGCAAAGCAATGGACCCAATTTTCTAAAATTGTTCTGCAGGGGGACGCCAACACCACAACAGGACGTCCGCTGCGATGTCGGCGAGTTAGATCAACTTGAATTTACATTGTTCATGTAAAACTTGGACATACAAGTTGTATGGGCAAGTCTTGAACCAAGATTACTTTGTTATGCATGCACATAAGGTTTCCCGTGGAGAACCATCTTTTGGTGTCGTGGTTAAGTGCTTAAATATTGGTACTTAGTACTCATATTTATACGTATGTCGTTGCGCTTCAGTATAACTTTAGTAAGATTCATAGATTATTTTTAATCTTCGTCAGTTCTAGCGTGTGATTAGAGACGTGCTGACGCTGGTGTATGTAATGGTGCGTGCGCGCGTATGTTTCTTCTTCGCAAAAAGAAAATAACAAACTGTCTGGTGAAAAAGTTGTTGGAATATATTCTACTAATTAGTCGCTTCCACTGTCCCTATGCGCTCACATGCATGTCCTAACACAAACTTGTTTTTGAAGCATGTCCGAGTTAACACATTGAAATCAACCAAATATCAACATAACGAGAGCAAGAACAACGACACCAACTATAAACTAAGTGCCGCGTTACACAATTGAACCAAAGAAACGGAGAGATCGAGCCAAGCCATTACTTGAGCGCGACGCGCGTAGCCAAAAACACGTACTTGATGGATCCATTCCATCGTGATAACCGTCGTTTCATCTCCCTTAAGTACGTAGTAACTATACGCCCATAATTCCGCCTTAATCAGCTTTTGGTTAGTTAATCTCATAATTATGCTAGGTAGCCTCCTCCTCCTCGTCAATGGCCCTGAACAACTCTGGCGGCTGGTCGACGAGCCACACGGTGGCGTCCATCCTCGTCTTGGGCTTCCTGGTCGTCATCGCTCTGGTCAAGATGATCCGCCGTCTGTGCTCGCGCCATGAGCAGCTGCATGATCAGGGCAGTAGCCCGATCGCCGGTGCTGATCCTAGAGCGCGCCAGCCACCGGCGGCGGTGGCCGTGGAGGTGCGGGCGGGGCCGGTGGTGTGCGCGTACCGGAGGGCTGACGGGTGGCGGGAGGCGACGTGCCCGGTGTGCCTATCGGACTTCGCGGACGGCGAGGCCGTCAGCGTGCTGCCGGAGTGCATGCACTACTTCCACGCCGCGTGCGTCGGCGAGTGGCTGCGCGTGCGCGCCACCTGCCCACTCTGCCGCGCCGCCGCCATAGCGTGACGACAACAAAATCCTAATTTCCAGTGTGGTCCGAACGACACCAAAATGTATATATAGTTCCTTTGACATGCAGCAGAAATTAGTTTTTCAGCCCTTTGTCCGTTTGAAAATTGAAAAAGTTCGGAGCGTGCTTTTGATCCCTGAACTTAAAGATCAGTGAAATTTGATCCTTAACTTTTAAAATCAGATGATTTTAGTCTCTCGGTCCACTCTAAGCAGTTTTGATCGATGACGCGACGGTAGTTTTATGCACACATAACAGTTCAGTCATCATAAAAAAGAAAAAACTAGAAAAACAATTTAGAGAAAAGAACAAATCTGAGAACTTACAAGAAAACTCAAGGAATAGTCGGGACATATGAAAAAGTGTAGAAAAGAGAGAGAAAATTTAGAGAAAATAAAAGAACACAAGGGAATCTAGAAAATTTACATAAGCGAAAAATTATAATTATTCTGGAAAATGCATGAATCGAGAAAACTCGCATGATCATATTCCTGAGTTTTCATGAATCTTCCTAAATTATTTATAAGATATCTCTTATTTCCTGGTTATGTAGAATACTTCTGATTTTTTCTTTCTATCTAATTTTATTATTTTTTAGTCCCGACTTTGAGTCTGTTTCTTCAATATCTATTTTCTAATTTTCCTTAGTTATAGAGAGAGAGAGAGATCTTTTAAATGATTTTCTTATTTTCCTAATTTCTCAATATTTCATTTGAATTTCTTGATTTTTTTATTTTTTGTGCTGACGGGTTGCCGCATGTGCAAAACAATTGCCACATCTTGAGCCAAACCGTTTTGAGTGAGATTAGTGATTAAATCTATCTGGTTTTCAAAGTTAGGGGTTAAGTTTGTCTGGTTTTAGAGTTCACATGCCAAATGTAGACTCGACCAATAGTTGAAGGACCAAAAATAAACATTTTCTTTAAAAAAAACAGATTTGCGATTTGTAAGTTACCCGAGAAATATTATTTCTTAGTCAACCGGGTTGCAAATCGTTTAGCCAATAATTGCACATAATTGTGCAACTGTCTGGTTGTACATTTTTAACCTAAAGTTGCGTATAATTTTTAAAATGTACTGTTACTAAACTACCCTTTAGATAAAGAATGAATTTTCAAAATCGTTGATTTAGAAATAACAATTTCTCGATCTACCAAAAACTAGCCGACGACCACACGAAGTGCCTAAGACGGCGCAACGATGGCGCTACCTACTATCACTGTCATTGAAAATTCACGATCTCCATCGACCACCGAGGGCGAAGCCTATGGAGACCACTGGGCCGTCCCCCACAAGCGTGTCGAGGGGCCGCCAACAGGAGCATCGAAATAAGCACCGAGGAGATGCATTGCCGGGAGCAGGCCACTGCGAAGGCTCGCCAACGGCATACCTGCCGCTGCCGAACCCTTTAGCGCCTAGATCTGACAACCCCCGTGCAAGGGATCTCACAGCTGAGCCGTCGAGCCACAGATCTGGCCACATCGGCCCAGATCTGACGTCGCACACACTGGGATGTCGTCGTTGAGCTCCCCCTCGCCGTCGGCTCGCGGGTTGCCGTTGATGCCGGTCAGCCACCTCCTCCCCTTCTTCCTCCTTCCCATTTTTCCTCCTTCCTTCTTTCCTTCTTTTTTCCTCCTCCTTCCCCTTTTTCCTCCTTCCTCCTCTCCTTCTTTTTCCTCCCGCCCCTTCTCCCTCCTCCCCTCATCCCGATCCAACTATGCACCATGGCGTGACCGGTCACACGTTAGTTTTTATAAGTGTTAAATAGCCCTCCCTAGAGAATGTAGTTTAAGGGGCAAAAATTCAGTTGTTAAAAATTGAGAAAGATGGTTTGCTTACCTAAGCCCGCATCTCCGAAGATCAGCATGCATAGGCGACTGCTCACAAGGAGATACTTCAAGCTAGGGCCGCTGCTCTTCAATCTGCTTATTTTCTGCCGCCAGCCGCTGCTTGAACACCGTTGGTCTAAGTATCTGATGACGAGAGCTCAAATGATGCTGATCTAGCGACGGTCTGAAGTTCTTGGAGATGTTATGGTTCCGTGGGCTTGCTGATGATGGCTTTATGAACTTGTAATGTGCTATCGTGTTATTGTTTGTTTGTGGTTGGCGGGATGGTCTTTGTATTGTGGTTGTTTTGGTTTCACTAACTATTGATGGGTCATCCATTGACTTGCATCGTCGTACTCTGTTCCATGATCTTTTGATAGTGGGATCCGGAGCAAGTTGCTTCTTATAGAAAAAAAAAGCATGCATATAGTCGGTGGTGTCTCAAGTTTATAGTTAGGGTTCTCGTTGCCAATACTCGATAACACCAGTCTCTGTCTGGAAATATAAGGCGTACATATTTTTTAAGGATTTATCTTTGATCAATAAGTACTTCATCAATATGGGTACAAAATATATATAGTTGAAAAATGTTTTTAAACACGAATCTAACGGTACAATTTTTTTTATCACATAATCTGCATATTATTGAACTAACTGTTGATTAAGATTAAATCTTAAAAAATATATACATATTATATTTTTGGATGAACGAGTAAGAGCCCGTTCGGGAACCCTCCGGCTCCACGCTCCGCACGCGGCGCGGCCGGAGCTGTCCCGAACGGAAAAATTCCGTGGAGCGAAAAACGAAGAGCGGAGCGGCCGACAGTTGAAAAACGAGGAGCGGCGAAAATGGCTCTCCGCGGATCGGCGAACGGAGGAGTTGGGGAGTATTTACCCGCGTTGCCACCGGTAAGTGAAAATGCGTACCGGTTCGATCCCTATCTCCCCCCGCCCCCACCCGCCGACGACCAAGGGACTCGCCGCCGCCCCGCCTCCCCCCCCCCGCCCTGCCTCCCACCGAGCTCCCTGAGGCCAGCGGATCCGGCGGGGGCCCCGAGCTCCGCGTGTCGGATCCGGCGAGGCGCCGCCGCCGCCGCCTATCCCGCCCGAGCTCCCCGCTCCTCCGCGGCGGATCCGGCGAGGCGCCGCCTCGCCCCGAGCTCCGCGCCGCCTCGCGTGCCGGAGGACGCCCCGACCCACGCCCCGCCGGAGCTCCTCGTCCCAGGTGCGCGCGCCGCCGCCAGCGGAGCCGGAGCGCCGCGCCGAACACTACACCGCCGGATCCGCAATTCGCAGCGAGGGGAGCGGAGCGGGCTGCCGAACGCTCGGGACGCTCCCGGATTTTTTTCCCGGCGCGGATCTCAGCCGCGTGGAGCCGGATTCGGGGATCTCGCGGCGCTGGGCGAGTCCCGAACGGGCCCTAAGTATGGATGGCGCATGAAACTCAAACATCATACTAATAACTCAGTCATGCACGTGCTCATTTGATAGGGTATTGCAACTACCCTGGTTTCCACTCAAGATTGTACCCATCCTACCACGTTGACTTGTTTTTGCAAGGGCCTAACACGTTGAAATTAACCAAAGCACAAGTCAACGATAGCAAGAACAAGTATGCGAGTACGTGCCAGTGTGCTACTTTTACGCAGTAGTACTCGGATCCGACAAAATGGAGCAACGGAGGCAGCCAAGCAACTGTGCCTTGTAGCCATCGTTGCACCTCCCTTAAGTACGTACGTGCAAGCTAATCATCTCCCCATAATTAACCTTAATCAGCTTGCTTAATCTCATCACTAAGCTTAGCCTTCTCGTCGTCGATGTCCGACAGTCACCAGCCCGGCAGCACGTACCCGCACCCGCCGCCGCAGCACTACAGCTCCGACGGCACATCGCGGTACAAGGCGGCGGCCATCGTCATCGTCAGCGTGCTGTTCGTCGTCGCGCTCGTCAGGCTGGCCGGCTTCATCCTCCGCTCGCGCAAGGAGGAGCAGGAGGAGAACGGCGGTCGTGGTCCGGGCGGCGCCGGCGACACGACAGGCGCCGGCGCCGGCGCTGTTAGAGTACACCAGCCGCCGCTGGTGGCGGTGGAGGTGCAGGCGGGGCCGGTGGTATGCGCGTACCGGAGGAGCGACGGATGGCGGGAGGCGACATGCCCGGTGTGCCTGTCGGACTTCGCCGACGGCGAGGTCGTCAGGGTGCTGCCAGCGTGCATGCACTACTTCCACGCCGCGTGCGTCGACGTGTGGCTGCGCGCTAACACCACCTGCCCGCTCTGCCGCGCGGCGCCGCCGCTGCCATCGCCGGCAGGTTCTCCGGGCAAGGCCGCTGCCGCTTCCACGGCGTGAGGGGGCCTGCCCGAGGGCTCGCTTGTAACGCGGGAATATTTTCAGATTCATGTGGAAATTCAAATGTTCCAATCAGAGATTCATGCAGGAATTTGAACTATTTTGTGCAAAGTTCCTGCGAAATTTGGGGGCCTTTTGCGCATGTTCCAAATGGGGAGTGTTATGCTTGTTTCAAATGTAATATAAATTTTTTGACGAATAAATGTAATATGAATGAATGGCTTATTATGGTGACTCCTGACATTCTGAGTTTTTCCACAACTAGATGATGTATTTTTCCAGCTTTCTTTACATTACAGAACTTTTTGTTGCGCATTGTTCACCTCAATACACCGATGTCACCAAGAAAGCAAGGAATATGACGATACTACTTGATCTCAATGTTCAGAATCATGACCAGACTGCGCCAGATGGCACTAGGAAGAACCGGCAAATCCTAGTAAAAAACGAAGTGATATTCTATATACAACGGTCAATACCAACACACACTGCAAATGATATGAAGATTGCCGGAATGGCTTTTATGGTACAAAACTAGAGACGAGAGTATTGCGTATGGATATTTCGTCAGAGTCCAATGCTCACATCTTCCTCAGGTTATCAAGCCGCGCCTGCAAGTCATCGTCTATTCCACCATCCCCTCCTGCAGCTTCAGCTTGAGCAGGAGCCTTTCCTGCCGCGACCGGCTTAGCAACTGCGGTCTCTGGAGCCTTGACAAGCTGGATTAAGAGCACAAAGTCAATGTTACAACCCGATATCCCATCCATCAAACTACTAGATTGGTGTATTCTATGCGAGGATCAGCACAAGAATGCATAGATAATTTTTTTACCTCAGAGTTAATGTCGATGCCGATTTCGTCGAGGACCTGGCTAACTAGCTCTTCTGTTTCTTCCTCCTCCTCGTCACCCTCCAAAGCGTCATCGATGGCATCACCCATCACCTCGCTAACCATCTCCATCTTCTCGTTTTGCATCTCAAAGTCCCGCATTATCTTCTGCAGTGCCGGTAGATTCATCTGTCTGTTCATCTGTGACATGGCTTTTGTGACGCCCTTCATGGCTTCCCCCATTGCTTGTGTTGATTTCAGAGTCTATAAATTTAAGCACCAGTCATCAAGAGATTTCACACATGGTTCATGAACTTCAGCAATAAGACAAAACGGAGCTTCCATCAGATAGTGAAACCTATTGAGAGGGGGACAGTCACTTGACCTCATCACAATGTACAGATACAATTATCTGTCTCAATGTCTGAAATAAATAAAACACCTGCTTAAATTATATAGTTACCTGAATACGAAGAGATACACCTTGCAACTGGGACTTCAGGGCATAAAATTTCGTGATCTGATGTCTTGTGCGGATAAGGTCCTTCGCCATAACTTTTACAGCTCCCTGTGAACAATTTCCGGAACATCAAAAGATGTTCTGTTAACATGCAAAGCCTATTGCCCGAAATATGAGCAATTGCACAAAAAGACTTGCAAGAAACAGCCATACATCTTATAACCTAGAAGTTTAAGATTTTCGACGCACAATTGGCTTATCCTATCAGGAGACATGAACAGAGTTACAGAGAACTTTGTATTCTGAAATAGATAATTGCAACATGACTGAATTCATGCAGGTGTGCGCATGAAGATAATAATTCCCAGTGTGCCATGTAACAATCAAATGCAAAGATTATGGCATATTTGCTTTTGAAGCGCCTGATCAAGGCAACAATGGAAACACAGCCACAGGTTAAAATTATGGTGATATCAGGGAGGATTGATATTAATGTGATCTTCCTCGCTTGAAACATTGTGTTAAGATCAAGAGTGGTGGTTTCATCTAGGTTCCTTGCAGCGTTACTTTGCTGACTAAGTTCACATTTGTAATGCTATCACAGATGCAGATTATTAATCTCAGCTGACAGATGCCTAAATTAAGATTAAGAATGTTATGAAGGTTAATGTAATCAAATAATAAACCACAAGGGGCTTTGGCAGTTTTGGTGCAGGTACCATCTGTCCTTGCTTGGCCACCTTCTTGATCTCTGCGATGAGCTTCTTCTCCTGAGTCTGCAGACCCTGCCTCTCCCTCTCAATCTCCCTGATGGACTTATCCAGCATCCGCTTGTTCTCCCGCAGCAGCTCTATCATCAACCAAACAAAGAAAAAATAAAGAGAACTCTCTCTGCCATAAATCCTTAGGAGATTTAACCTCCAGGGCTGTCCCCATATATCGAAGATTCCGCGAAATCGACAGCAGGACAAACCAAAATTGAATAGATAGCATTAGCATTATTACAGGTCTCCAATTCCTTAAGTGACGTGGTTTATTTAGCAAAACAAGCAAGGAATTAACAGGAATTCTTAGTTAACTGCACTTCACGGAACAGTAACTGGAGAAAATCGAAGCGAAAACTATACGAGATTAACAACTAAAAAGAGAAAGAGATCCCAAAAGGTTGGGTACTTGGGTTTTTCTACCCAACCAAGCGAAGATAACACTTCGATCTACAAGATACGAGGTTCCCGTGAGAACGTTTGATGGATGGAAGAACCCAACGAGGGTAACGCCCTAAAAACCCTCAACTTTGGATCATGAACATGGCAAAGAAGTAAAATTTATCTACTGTTTATCATCATCAAAGAAGGCGGCGTCGAATTTGCTGGTCTCACCATCTAGGAGAAGGAGGAAGAAGAAGATGGAGATCGAGGAGATACGAACCAGCTGGGGTCTTCCTCTTGCCGAAGATGAAGCTCATGGTGGCGGGGAGAGGTTCGATCCGGGCGGCCGGCGCTGCTTCGATCTTTCGATCGAAAATATCTCGGATCTATTCCCCTCCCTGCCACTTGCGTGCCGGATCGTAGAAGATCAGATGAGGGGATTGGTGTTGACGCGGATTGGTTGATTCGTCAGGAAGGCATCCCGTTCCCTCTTTCCGTTGCTGATTCGGTTATCCACGCGGTTTGTGGCTTCTAATTAATGCTTTCTTCTTTCCCTCTTCCACCTCAATAGATTTACTGCTAATATAAGTGATTGTTATACTATTAAATAATCTTTTTTACTTTGCCTGCTTTGACTCCAACTAATTTTTTCTCTTTTGGTTAGCTGATTTTCCATCAATTTTGTAGTAAAATGCTATGAATTGTGAGCTCAAAGTTCATGTTTGTCGAGTTAAAAATTTGGATTCTGCGAGCTAATAGTTTGACTTGTGGAATTTGGAAGTTGGGATTCGATGAGATAAAAGTCGGCAGCTTTGGAGTTGAAGATTGGTGATTTGCAAGTTGAAAGTTGTAACTGAACTCGTTAGAAGTTGGTTCGTATCGGAGTAAAAAGATGGAGGCATCGAAGCATCTAAAAGTTTCATGTCGAATGTGATCCATGGATCGATGGTTCTTCTCCAAATATAAGCCTGTCAATCAGCAGACGATTGAAAACTAGCGAGCGCTGCACGTGACATGCCTTCATCCCTCCGGCGCTGTAGCGATCTACTGACGAAGATATGCACGTTCTGTTCTGATCGATAGACAGTACTGTCCTCTCTCTCTCCCTCTCACGCTCTAGCTAGCTAGATGGTACACGTACGTGCATGCATGCGTCTCATTCACGATTTAATTTCACAGCGTACTGTCGAGTGATCAGTCTGTCAATGAGCTAGAGCAAGCTAAAAACGACGATCGATATATATTAGCAGCAAATTAATTTGTTAAGCCCAGCGGCCACAGCATATATACGTATGATCAACAGTGCAGTAGAAACTCTACTAGAATTAATGGAAAGGAAAAGCTCCTGAATGGAAAGAAAAGAAAAGAAGAAGATGTCATTTTTTTCTTTCGAAACTGAAGAGATCAATATTAGTTCTGGCAAGATCTCTGCATGTACGGAGCCGAGATCGACGCTCCTGCCTTCATTTCGTCACACCGATGTCATGCAGCAGTATGTTGATACATGTACTGTGACGCATCACGCATGCAATGCAGCTTACCTGTCGTCGTTGCTGTTGATGCTCTCTGAACTTATATTGCCTGAAAGTTAGGGTAAGTGCAACTCGATCGTGCCGCACGCACGCCGGCCTTTCTGCCGCTCTTCCTCGCAGACCGCAACACATTGCTGAATCCAGTACCGCCATCTCCATGTCACAGTGCGTATGCGTGCTGCGTGCATGCATTGTTTTCAACTCCCCGGAAGGCAAGTTCTTCCTCTTCCTCTTCCTCCTCCTCCCACTACAAAAAGGATGCAGCAGATGTTGCTTTCGTTGACGCCCCCACTGCAAAAAGGTTACAAGGAAGAGTATCAGCGACTGGTGCATTTGGCCGGCTCTGTTTTGGTATCTGAACTTTGAAGAACTAATATTCAGACCTGGCCTTCCTATGATGAACCAGTCATCTTGGTGAGACGGTTGTTAATCTATATATAGGTTAATCTGGAACTTGTAGCACTACTGTATGAAACTGTTCGTGCTAATTGATTATTTTGTCTCTTTTTTAAAAATGGTTGGTTTTGTTTCTGGTTATGGTTGTCTGGCATGATGATAGGAACATTTTGTACACAATTTTGGCTGCTCATTTAGAGGGATGGAATGAGGCCACAGGCTACAGCACATCTCGTGCTCTTAATTCAGTCATCTCCATCCGACAGACAGTCTGCCTGGCATGTGGGCCACCCACCTTCCCGGGACCACCTGTCGGCAAGACATGCCTACTTAACAACCCTCCCCCATTAATTAAATTGCATCTAGAATGCTAGCAAGATGATTGGTGTAGTGTGGCCTAAAAGCATTACTGTGTCGGCCATGAGCATTTACCACTTCTTGCTCTCTGGCCCCTCTACTGTCTGATGGCCTGGAAATCTGGAATTCGTCTCCTAAAATTAAGGGACGATTATCATTGAAAATACATTTAAAATAGCATATGGATCATCTCTTCCATTCATCCAGCCCTACCTATCTGTTCTAGTGTTCATGTGGTCCTGTGATAAGTGTGGGTAGTGACAGTGTCAGGAAAAAAAGGCTGCTCAGTGGGAAAAAAACATGGATGTGTGCACAAGCACTATGCACCTGTGTGTTCATTGCTAATGATGGGTCTGTAAAAGCAAGCTTTTGAATTTTATGGCTCAAGATTTGTGTGCCCTGGCATCACATCATTGTTATCCCTCCCTTTTTGGGCAGTTATCCCTCCCTTTGATAACCTGAAAACATTCCTCCTGGGATTCATCATTGAGTTCCTGGAGGCAAACAGTATCATCTCCAAGGGGAAATTATAGACCAACTTCATTGCAGGAAAAATATATGTCGGTGTAGAGCTTAAAACATTTATATGTAGGTGTAGAGCTGCATGAAGGTTCTATAATTGTCAATTCATGGATCTCGTCTTGTTCTTTCTTTGTGTTCTTTTTTTGGGGAACGATCTGTGTTTTGATGGTGCAACGGTTATAATTGAGCACATAGATTCTTCAATAAAAAAGGAGCACATGGAGTATTACTTTATGCAAGTTAAGGGGTAGGCCATACTTGCTGATACGTTTCTTTTTAGATCCACATTTGTCGATAAGTTTGTTACAGAGCTAGGATAAAATCCTGCATTTGTACCAGAAATTAAAACTATATATCATAGTAGAAAGAAGAGATACATAGGACCACAATGTTGTAGTTGTCAACATACGATCTGTTTTGTGTACATCTGCATTTATACGGTTGGTGGGAGAAAATGCTGAAGAATGAGCAGGAACATTGTTCTTTCCCAGTACAGTTGGTGTATGAAGCAAGGTGGTATGTACAGGACTCAAGTTAGGAGGACCGGACAAGGAGTCCTCTTCTCACCTACTACTATACTAGCTACATGCATCTACAAAAGATTGTTTGCTATATCTGAAATACCTTGTACAAGACCTGACCAGAAGGGTCCAGCCTCCAGTGCAATGGATTGAGCCTGCCTATTAACATCATGTTAGTGCAATGGATTATGTCTAGCATGTGCTAAATATACATATCATAGCCGTTGTCTCGAGGTGATTAAAGTTCTTTTTAGAGAACTGTGAGGTGATTAAAGTTTTGAGCTCTAAAAGGCAGGGGGAAAGTGGGATATCATGTATTCATCTGTGTGCATTGAACTGAAACGATGGGCACAGTGATAACAGAATAATTCTAACGGCAAAGTCATATCATCAGTGAAATTGTTAAGTAAAATTTTGTGGTCAGTTTTTCTTTATTGGTGAGAATCTTGGAGCCCAGTGGTCCTCCCAACGATCAAAAACCTTGTCACCAACATTGTCAGAAAACAATTCCACGAATTGAGTTTTCTAGAGTAGATTTGATTCCTTAACCCAAATTAGCTCACCTAAGCTAATCATCACATATAATCCAATCCATAAGTCCCTCTTTAGTTTATGGTCTCTCTCTCGCTCTCAATCTTGCTTTGTTTTTGTAGAAAGCAAACAGCAGTGTCTCTCACTCTCACACACACAGACACACTCTCCACCTCCCCCATGTGATGTGAAGCCGTCCCCTGTCCCCTACCTCCATTGAACATAGAGCCCTTTGCTCCTTGCCTTATCACCACATACAAAATCACTGCACTGCACCATTTGTTTTCCTGCCTGCACCCTGCCTGCCTCTGCTCTTTGGCCCTCTCCCTTCCTGGAGCTAGAGCCCTCCCTTCTCCTTTCCTCTTCTTTGATTGCTTCCACTGTTGCTCATCTTCTTCTCCCTTGATTGATTCATCGGCTCCAACTTCTCACTGTTCTTGATTGGCAGGTTCCTCTGTTCCAGTGGTGGTTGCCTCTGTTCTAACTGTTCTCTGAACTTTGTAGATTCATCCAGCTTTCCGACTGTACGTGTGCGAGTCTCTGAGGATTAAAGTTGTGATCTTTTGAGAGGGAGAGGAATCTTGCTGGCTTGTTCTTAGCTCATGAGCAACCTTGAGGCATCTTCTGCTCTTGTTTGATGCTTTGCTTCCATCTAATCTAATGGTGGATCCACCGAGTTAGTTGCTGTGGAAGGAAGAGACGCCATTACAAAAGCAAAGATGCGAGCTTTGAGCAGACTGGGCGTCGGGCTCACCGTGCTGTCGGTGCTCCTCCTCCTCGCCCTCGCCGCCGAGCTCTACTACCTCCTCGTGCACAAGCGTCGGCAGCGCCGCCGCGCCGCCGCCATCTCCGACGCGGCCTCGTCGCCGTCCTCATCCTCCCGCGAGCTCCTCCAGCTCTTCTGCTTCAAGAAGCCGCCGGCGCTCGCGGCGACCTTCGCGCAGGAGCCGCACGCTGGCGACGACGCCGCCGTGGCCGTGGCCGTCGACGTCGATGATGACGACGACGACGATGAGTCGGTGGAGGCGCAGCTGATGCGGCTGGGCAGCCTCGTCGGCCCGCCGCGGCTCCTGTTCACCATCAAGGAGGAGACCAAGGAGGACCTCGAGTCTGAGGACGGCCGGAGCAGGTGCGGGAGGAGCCGGAGCCTCGGCGACCTGATGCATTGCTCGGAGACGCCGTTCCTCACGCCGGCGTCCTCGCCGGTCCCGCCGGCCATGGCGATGGAGAAGTCGTACAACCCGCTGTTCGAGTCCCCGGCGGCAAGCCCCGCGGTGGCCGCGTCGCCCCCACCCAAGTTCCAGTTCTTGAAGGACGCGGAGGAGAAGCTGTACCAGCGGGCGCTGGCCGAGGAGGCAATGAGGGCGCGGGGGTCGCCGTCGCCGGTGGCTGGCGAGGAGGACGGCGGGTACATTACGATCGTGGTGGGGAAGAACACCCGGGTCATCCCCTTGCCGTTGCCTCCCGGCAGCGGTGGCGATCAATGAGCTCCTGAAAATTTTAACTTGTTTGCTGCAGTCAGTGTTCTAGCGTAGCATCTGTGCTGTAATATTTTTTTTTGGGTCTTCTGATCATTCAATTGGATGATTGGATGTATATAACATGATCATGATGAAGAATTCAGAACTTCAGATCAAATATATTTTTTCTTCTTCTACATGTACTCTCTGACTTATGAGGTGCAAGTTATTGACAGTAATTTTGTTGTTATCTGGTGTGACAAACTGTGGAGAGAGATGCTTTCTTCAGATCAAAATATCTTGTGAAGATTTTTGGTCTGGTGTAATTAGCTGTGAAGACAGATAATTTCCTTTTCCTCTTTTGGTGAGCTTATGTAGAAAAGGTATTGTGTTTGTGTTTCTCATCCATCAAAGCATGAGGAATGTAGAGAATGTTATCTGAAAGCTCCATATTGACTTGCCTGACAGTGAAACTTCATACTCTCTGTTAGGTACCCTACACAAGTTCTCAGATACAAATTCCTTGCAACTTCTTTCAAGTATATTGACCCCTTTCTAACTGCCATGCCACCACCTTTAATTGGTTCACACTGCAAATTATTCCTTGCAATTTTGTCAAGTCTTCTCTAGTCTTTTTGAGCTGTCCTCTGGTCACACCTTTATTCATACTGTCTTTAGAACAATGAGGGAGCAGGAAGAACAATGTAAGCAATACCGTCACCACTTTATCTGATGTTGGCAAAGATTTTCTAGGCCTTTCTAATTCCAACTCCAAAGTTTGGAATTTTTTTCTTCTATCTGCAGTAAAGAAAGCCATCAGAGAAAAGGTGATATATTCATGTGGAGTGATACTATTGTTCTACTAGAAAGAAGTGGCAGCCTACTGCCTTTATCGACTTTCCCTTTAGTTAGTATTTTCATCCATCCAGCTCCTTTGAGACCAGGGTGCACACCACAAGTCTGTCATCTATGGTTTTTTTTCATGTGTTCTTTGATTATATTGTTTGTACAGTCAAAGTTTATCTGGAAGGTGCAGAAAAGATTCCTAGACCAACATCACACATGCAGTATACTTTAACCAGAATCCATATGCTATTCCTCGGAAATATGATTGCATTGTGGATTAATCAACTAGAGTGTGAGGATACATCATATCTTTCAGTTCAGATAATAGCAGTTAGGAATGAGTTAGAGATTAAGAAGAGAAATTCACAATGTTTTAATTAGCAACTGGGACGTCCTGCTTGGAATATTCAGAAGTGCATAAATGGACAGAATCCACCAGCTGTTGTTTTGGCAGTTAAGCACTTTTATGGCCAGTGCCATGTTTGGTCAGAACATTCATCACATGTATCATCATACTGCCCTAGATCTCCAGTTGAATTCGGTCAGTCCCATTGAGTTGTAGTCCACTTGATATTTGACTCTAGAACTATCATGTTGATCTGGAATCGCATGCGGATGAGCCATACCATGTTACTATGTGACTTCACATCAGTTAGTACACATCAAATGTAGCACTGTGTCAGTGATAGGTACGTGCTGCTAAATTTGGAGTAGACAAGTGGTGAGGAAGGCAACGACAATGCGGTGGCGCTGCAAGAATATGGCAATTGCGTCCTGATCTGCTCCTCTATGCTAATCTTGCATTGGCAATTTGCCAACAAATTCAGTGTTCACAATCTTCACGACGCGACGCTAATCTGAAGCTATTATTTCGGAGGTTTGTAGTTATATGAAGGATAGGATGCAGTAGACTGGTTGCCTTCATTGCATAAGATCCTCTTCTGGTAGTCTAACAAGGGGATGATATCAAGATGACATGTTGACAAGTCCACCAAATTTCTCACCCAACGCAGAGAGCAATTTGCAGAGCAGGTGATCATGTGGGGGTTCTTGTGTTCTTTACAAGTAACGGCCTGCAAAACTTGCAAGACAAGCCATGCAATCTTAGTAACAGCTCGTGTATTTTCACTGCAAAAATTGACCTTGCAGTGTAGTGCTCATAGTGGTAATGAATAGCTTTTAGAGGGAGTAGTCGCAGTAGTAGTTTTATTGTTGTTATCTGAGCACTTGGGATTAGTCAGGGAAAGATGGGTGTTCCTACTTTAATTTCTAGTAATGTGTAACACTGACTGATACCTACAACTGCATCCAAGAGTCATGCTTAATTAGCTTGTGCAGCATCATGTCATGGCATGGATTATTAGTGTGACTCTGAAGCTCAGAAGGTGAAGTACCACTGTCCAATCAAGAATGAGTGGTCAGGATTGTGACATGGCTGTAGCTTATGGCACACATTTAATCAGCAGTACAATTTAGATCATACATGCACTGATGGCATGTGTAGTTGCCCTTTGCATGCATGCTAATATGATGCTACCTATCTATTCTTAACAGTCATGTGATGCTATGCTAGCTTAAAGGCTATGCTTTTGCATTGCCTGCTGGTTAGGTAGTTCATTACTGAAGATTGGATGGATCTGATTTCTGAAGGGACCATGCATCTCTGGCCCAACCCTGTGACAACCCAACCATCTAGTATAACACTGATTACTAAAACCGGATCAGCGAATGACACGTGAGGTAATATGGTGCCAAAGTCAAAAGTCTGACCTCATGCAGTGCCAGATGTCCATGATTTAGGTGACGATGATGATGCGTCGATCAGATGCATACAGGTCCAAGTCAGGCAAAGGAGACTAAAAAACAATACAGTGTTAATTGTGTTTAAGTAAGACTAGTGTATAATTTGTAGTGTGAGACATACGTCAGAACTGAAGGAGGCGATGAGCATTTCAGAGCTTAGCTGGTAGGAGAGATCAGCAGATTGCATGCACGGTTGCTTGCTGTGGCAAAAGTCGTTCTTGACCCAGGAATCTAACTGATCAAAGCAGGGGAGCTTTGTCTGAATATTAGAATACATACATAGATAGTTTTCCCAGGAATCTAACTGATCAAAGCTGGGTTGCATGGCATGGATGATGGATCCATTCATTTCATTGTCTGAAGATGAAGGTGAATAGGACGCAGAAAATGATACGGCATCGGCCTTACTCGTCATCTAGCTATCGATCGATTAATGTTGAGAATTCGATCCGATGGCGACACCTCATCTTGTGCTACACAGTTCGAGCTTTTGACCAACGAGGAGCTGCTGCTGCTGCCGCCATTGCGATGCCTCGCTCAGTTGCATGGGCATGTAACTATGTAAGTACTAGACTAGGAGGTGTCATGTCAAAAAATGAAAACAGATAAAGCTAGGAGAAGCAGCATATCTCTATGTATTGTATTTGGGCCAGGAAGCCCAATCATTTGATCATGCAAACTAAAAAGTCTCGTCTCAGCCCAACAAAACTCTTTCCCTTCCCTTCTCTTCTTTTCTTCCTCTGGTGAATTGCACTTGCACCATGACTCAGATCGCATCAAGATAATATAGAAAAGAGACATTTTTTTATTTCTTCTCCTATGTTTTGGACCTTGTGAATTGCAGTACGTATTTTTTTGAGGAATATTGTAGTACGTATTTGAGTCAATGTACAAATAGAAGAAGGCTTTTCCTTTTTATTTTTTTGCCGCCACAATTCCAAAACAGCTCTTGGCGTTTCTCTGTGCGTTCATTGGACCTGTGGATTGAGGCTCTAGTTTGTGTGCTGATCTTGCGTAGTTCCACCTGTTCAGATCCGAGGCTCTAGATTTCGTACTTAGTTTTTACCGTTGTTTCTCCGTGTTAATGTGATCTGTGGATTGTGTGCGCCGATCTAGCTTAGTTCCATCTGCTCAGATCCGAGGCTCCGGATTTTGTACGGCCTAGTTTACCTCCCGCACTAGCTTTGGTAGTGATGATTGCTTCAGTAGTGTAGCCTTTTGAATCTCTCAATCTTACATGATGATCAATATACATCATGCACTGCCATCTGATCTCCAACTACCAGCTTGCAATCTGTGATGTAAATTAATCTCTTTGCTGAACTACAGTGATTATTCCAAAAAAAATCACAGTCTTTTGGCTAAGGTTACATGCTTAGATATTAGATGTCCTTCTAATGTCTTCTTTTGTGACTACGCGTCTCGAAATATGGCATATAATAGCCGCTTACATACATTGGTTTTCGTCTAGCGGGTGGAGACAGCAGGCCAGGGTTGCCGACAACGTTGTTCCATAACTTTACTTTATCTTGGTTGAGTTGGTGGCCGCGTTGTTGAATATTTTGTTTTGATTTTTAGTTTTTCTTGTGATGACGATTATGGTTGACATCTTGTCTATGGTCAGTTAGTTATGTGCATCTTGTCATGCAGAGGTCAGAATCAATCAAATTTATTCCTTTATCTAAAAATAAAAATAGCCGTTTACATGTTCTTAGTTAACTCGGGCTGTGCAGTGGAAAGGCCCGTGGCGGGAAACGCTCTTCCTCGCGCGCCCTTTCCACATCCCAATCTTATACGTCTCTCTCTCTCCCATCCGCGAAGCCAAGCGATGCCTCCCAAGCGCAAGTCTCCGGCGCCGGCTGCGGCACTGACAATGTCGTCGAGGAAGATCCGGAGCATGGCTGCCGGGAAGCGGGCCACAGATGCTCCGCCGAAGACGGCCAAGAAGGAGGCAGAGGCGGCCGAGCACAAGGGGAGGAAGAAGGCCAAGAAGGAGGACGCGGCGGCAGTAGTTGAGGAGGACACGGTGCCGCAGCCTGCGGTGGCCGAGCAGAAGGGGACGAAGAAGGAGGTGGGGGCGGCGGCAGCGGTGAAGGAGGACGGCGGTGCTGTCGTCCAAGACGGGAATCGCCTTGTCGTCGAGGCTTGGTGAGTGCGTTGCGTGCACGTCATGGTTAGGTTTCACGCTTTGGGATTCTGGACGATTTTAAGGTTCGATTTAGTGGGCTTTTGGGTAGGATTAACGGATAAAAAGGTGGATTTTAAGATTATTTTGTAGTCTGGATCTAATTATCTAATTTAAAGAAAAAGTCTAGATAGGGGAAATGATGGCAAACTTGAGGCAACTGATTTCGGGGTAAAATCTGGCACGAAAACGCTAGTAAATATTAGATCTCTCGGGGTTTACTTGATTCTCTAAGGAACGAGTGGGAACCATTCTATCCATATTCAATTTAATCACCTTCACAATTTGTAGTTAAGTGTGACAGAAGTAAAACTTGGAACAGGAGGAGGAAGAAGCAGGAAATATGTGGGCTTTCTTTTAAGTGTGATGCATAATTCATGATCAATTGAAGGTATATCATATGTTCCAAATAGAAGTCACAAGTCGGAATATATGGAGTTATTCTTCTGAAATGTAACTAGAGTTGGGCAAACTTTGAGTGCCCCTATCTGAAAATTAGTTTCACTCTGGCAGTTTGACATCTCTACCACTGTCTACTCACTGTATTGGAGCCCAGATTTCTTTTTTTTTGAAGGAACGATCCAGCATTCCATTATATTAAGATATGCTGGCAAGATCACCAGCAACAGCATTCGTTACAAACTCAGGAAACTGGCCAAACCAGATTACGAATCTACAATTTCCCAAGCCAACACCATGCGCAGCTAAAGTGTGCGCAGCCTCATTACAAGACCTAGGGCAAACATTTACAGTTACAGTATCAAACGCAACTCTTAACTGAAGCTTGATGTCCTGAAAAAGAGAACCCAACGCTGCTGAATTATATTCATCAGAAGAGATCGCCCTCTTCAGCACGGTGGAATCGGTTTCTAAAATGATTCTATTGCAGCCCATCTCTGCTGCACCATTTATAGCACTTAGCATAGCTAAAGCTTCCATTAAGCTGCGCACCATTTATAGCCCATCACTGTATTGGAGCCCAGATTTCCATTAAGCTGCCTTGGAGAATCACCTGTCTCCTTGGAGGGCTGTTCGTCAACAGAGCTTTCTAGGTTCAAATCCCCAATTTCAATAGAAGAGAGGTAGAGAATCTCATTTCAGTTCTTATAGGTCAAAAGGGAACTAGGAGCAAAATATGCTCTTCATTGTTTCTCTTGTCAATGGACTGCCCAGAGATTCGAGTATCTTGCAGGTAGTTACATTTTCTTATGATTACTCATGGAGGAAATTAGGAGATTTTAGGTTGTTGCAACCGTTGTTCTATACTGTAAAACTCAAAATGGTTGACGTTTGTGACATGATTGCATATGATCCAAACTTAATTTGTCATTGCACATTGTAATCTCTTTGCCCAGTTCAATACTTCTGCAAGTCTTATCCAACCTTTCATAAACTTAAAATACCCTTGTATTGTGTTGTTTTGAACAACTTTGTCTGCAATTCTGTTCGTATTCCTCTTATTACTTTAGATGCCAAACTAGATTTTGTTAAATGACTGGATGCCATTTGCTCCTTTTTATTTTTCTCAAACAGTTGTATTGGTTGGTTTCATTAATGAAATTGGGGAACTACTCCCTTTTATAAATAAAAAGAAAACAATCCAGGACTCCCTGCTATATTGTTTGCAGACTCTTCAAGTCGCGTACCAACACTACTCGGTCATATATATTGTAGCTGAAAGAATGATAAGTTATGCTGTAATCAAACCAATTTGATCTGGCATACAACTTAATTATGCAATTATTTCTTTTGTGAGAGAACCAAGCAGTAAAGGCCCAGTTCTTTTGGTGCCCAGTTCATTGTAAATTACATAGCACTAATCTGGTCAAAGAGATGAACAAAATACAAATGTTGAGATTTTCTTGCTGTAGCATTGAATTAGCCTACCGCTCCATTATCAGGAAGGCCGCACTGCAATCATGCACTGCAATCTGCATCCATATCCATGCAAGCTTGTTCAACCTGCTCACATCAGGGTTTAAAGTATATCAGATATATGACCATGCTCTAGAAGACTAACGTATCAAGGTTTTCATTTCCTTGTATAGTATAGCTACAAACTTAGCTGTCCAAATCATGCATCCTACTAAATCTGAATGCTACTAAATCTGAATGAACCAGCAAGTAATTTTCCAATACAAAAGGACAAGACATAAGTGTAAGCATCAGTCGTTAAGTTAATTGGCAATCTTTTTGCTTAGCATGTCGCTAACAGTTACCAAATTCGTTTATTTTTGAGTAATCAATCGCTGACATTAGTGCCATATCAAAAGAACAAATCGCGATGAAGGGAACTGTGATATGCTGGACCGGGGAACTCGAGAATCACAACACCTAAATCACAGCGTGTGCTAGCAGTAGTACCAAGAATCTGAGAGGGGCTTAAGATGTGGCAGAAAAGAAGAGTACCAGATTAAGTGGTGAGGACGATCTCCTAGCTAGCATTATCTCCATTTGCTGTTGTGTGCACTTGTTCCTCCTCTTCATCCACTGGGTCAACTAAACGAACGAAAGATCGAATCAACGGGAGGAAATACAGAGAACAAATTAAATGGACAAAGCAACCAAACGAGCAAATTAAGAGGAAGTCGTGTTAATTTACCTCCAGATTCGATCAAGTGCTGGGCCAGTATATCCCTCACCCTGACAGCGTCCTCATCTGCCAACTGCCGCACTTGCTCGCTGTAATCCACCTCTTGATCTCTTGGCATGCGATCCTCCTCCATGTCTATCACTATGTTATGCAACATGCAGCAGGCGTAGATTATCTTAACTAGATTGTCCGAGCACCACGTCGCTCCACGCAGGCACTTCCATGTGTCTTTGAGCCTTTCCAGCGCCTTCAGCGCCAAGGTTGTGGCTGCGGTGTGTCTCCTGTTGAACTCCACTTGATAAGGAAATTCTGGGAGGTTCTTCTCCGGCTGGTAAGGTGTGAGGAGCCAGGGGAGAAGAGGGTATCCTGCATCACCAATGATGTATTCCCCAACTTCCGATCCATCTGATACCTTCAGCTTGCTGCCGTTCAACTGAGCACCCTTCTCGCACTCCTTGAAGAGCTGAGAGCTGTGCAAAAGGCTCAACTGGTCCATGCTGCCTGATGATCCCAACCAAATGTTTGTGAACCTCGTATATGGATCAACGACGGCTTGCATTAAGCAGTCATTGTTCTCATGGATAAATGTATGTACAACACCGCAGCAGTTTGGCAGGCCGTAGATCTTATCAAACTTGGATTTGATCTTCTCCATTTCACCCGAGCCTGGCCACCACAAGTGGTGCCTTGCTCGCTCCCCCATAGCGTTAACAAACCTCTCGGTTACCAGCGAGACGGTTGACTCGTTCACACCAACAGAGGATCCTACGGTCTCCAGTGTCTCACCAGAGCTCAACATTACTAGAGCAACTGCTACTCGATCTTCTAAAGACAGCGCCCTCCCATCAACAAAGGTGTAGCTGCTATCCCTTCCCATCATATCATCGTTCACCAAGCAGCAGATGTAGCTGAAGGTTCCTTTTCTCATTTTGAAGACAGACTCAAATCCTTGTGAGTCCACCATAGAAGATAACAAGGTTCCTGTGAAGAAAATGTAAACCTGGTTACATAATCAACAACTTAATTGAAATGCAAGAGCTCTACTCCGATGATGTTAAAATAGACTCCAATAGTCACGTGTGAATTTCAGTCCTTAGAAAATACTAGTACTCTAGATTTGTTAAACTCGAGGTAGCCTAGGGGAAGAAGTGACCTATAACAGATATTTAGCAACATGCGGTATTCAACAACAATTAGCAATTACAGCTAGAACTTACTAAAATTAGACTTGCCAAGTGAAATGAAGAGGTAGAAAATATCAATACTCCAGCATACAGATGAAAGGTAGAAAACAAATTAAATGACAACGCAGGAGAAAATGTTAAGATGAAGGGAGCTATGCTAACTTACCTCCCGTCAAGGAAGAGCGGTTGGTATTTGTGTCCAAGCTGTAGGGCTCTCTTGTGTACAACACATACCACTTCCTTGGATTGTCCCCATCACGTGCATATGCCTTGACATGCTCCACATGGCTGAACTTGTCCCACTCAGGGCTAGATTGTCCGGCGGCTATGGAAATGAGCAGCGCTAGGCTGCAGCGTAGCTCCAAATGCCTTGGGCTTACATCTCGCATGTATTTAGGAAGTGTGCCCATGGTGTCATCCTCCAATATGAGCCTATGCAGTGTAGGCACACCCCCCAGTGCATTCAACTTTGGGCAAGTATCGATTTCAAGCTTCTGTAGTTTGGGGAGATTACTTATCCTCTCTAGGTCGGGGTTTCCATTCACATAAAGCTCAACAACAGAAGCAAAGTTCTCGAGGGAGTTGAGGTGTTGGACGGATTGGACGTCTAATTCCCTCAAAGCCCTTGCGTTGGAGGCAAGGCCACGAGGAACACGCCTCAGTTTGCATTTAAAGAGCGAAAGCTTCTCCAAAAGGGGCATGGCTTGCACTTGCTCCTCCCACTCCCACTCCTCCCATTCCGCCATTCCCAGTAACTGCATCTTGCGCAATCTCGGAAACGCAGCCGCCGCCTGGGAAGGATGAGGACTGTGGTGATGGTAGGGCTGCAGGAATTCAGGTCCAACACGCTTGATGGATGGTGCTCGGTCGATCTGAATGAACTCCAAACAGCGGAGCCGACACAACCCATCAGGCAGTTGGGTGCAGCAAGCCAAGTCAGTCATAAACAGAATCCTCAAGCTCTTGAGGGGCACACCTAATGATGACATCATCCACCTTGGAAGCCGCCGGCCAAAATATCCGCTGATGGTGAGATGCTCTAAGCTAGGAGGGCAGAGCTCATCAAACACCTCCTCGATCCGTCGTTGCTCTTCCTCAGAGACGCCTTCTTCCTCTTTAATTAGCCCGTCATCTCCCAATACACTTCTGCAGGTTAAGAACAATTTGGTAAGATGCACCTTCTCACCAAGCCTTGCCAGTGTTGCGGACGAGTTATTGGATACATTATCCAGTCGCTTTATTGCAAGAGTCCTGAGCTGGAAAAGAGGGCCCAACTCTTCCAAACTACACCAATCACCATCCACCTGGGCTGGAAACCCGCCTAGGTTCCTCAAATTTGTTAGAGCACAGAAACCCCTAGGTATAACATTTATACTTTTGCTTGTCAAGATAAGATTCCTCAGCTGCCCTAGCTTCACAATGCTATCAGGAAGTTTCACCAAACTTCCACACCTAAAAAGGCTAATGTACTGCAAGAATTTCATCTTTCCAATGTTATCAGGCAGTCTAGATATATCAGAGTTTTCTATGGCCAAGTACCTCAGGTGCTTGAGTTCATCTAAAGTTTTAACCAATACAGCAACATTTGCAGATTCTATATGTAGAGTCCGTAGACATGGAAAATCAACCAACGAATCACCAGGCTTCATATTTATATGTCCAACTGATATTAGTGTTCTCAATGTCTTTTGTGCTCTTAATGAACTCCAGTCTATCCCATCTGATTCTGATACTTTGCTTTCTAGAGACAGCCGAAGATACTTCTGTGCACTGAGTTTTCTAATAACATCAGTTTCTCCACTCTGAGCTGCTAGTGCCTCATCTCTAGCCACAAATTGAGCAAATGAGCGAACAACATCATGCATGCTGCAAACCAATTGATCAACATAGCCTGTATCTGGCTCTATAAGGTTCCTCAGTATTAGCTCCTTATAGTACCTTTCTCCTAATTCTTCTAAGTCATCCGAGGCTTCATAAAGAAATCCTTCGCTAATCCACATGGCAATAATGTCGTCTATATAGAACACTGCAACTTTAGGGAGAAGGGAGTAGTGTAGAAAGCACTGCTTGATGGAAGGAGGCAAATCTTCATAGCTTAAATATACTGCATGGTTTAGCTCTTTGGGCATTTCAGATACTGACCATACAGAATCATTTAGGACCATCTCCCAGTCATGGTGTTGTTTGTCCTTCTGACACAAGAGTCCTCCCATCACTTTGATAGCAAGAGGCAAACCGCCACATTTTGCTACAATTTGCAATCCAATATGCTTAAGCATATCAACCATAGGTCCATCTGTCTCACTTGAAACTACCTGCAAGCAATTTAAACCAATAGTCAATAAGGAGCGGTTTGCCTTAAAAGAAATGGAGCAGTTTGTTAATTGGCGTCTAGCGTTGATTTCTTTTGTCTTATTTAATAATAAGCTCATCAAGATTAGAGACTAATGGAAGACCAGCTAATGGACTACCTAAATTGAATTGACAAGTGAATGAACTGGCAACCAGAGATGTCACTGTCAACCAGGCCACCTAGCACATGAGTAGCTAGCATCATAAATGCTCACCGAAATAAGACGGTGAGATGCTTTCTTTTCGACGAGGATGCTTAGTTTCTATAAGCCTGTCATTATAGTAACTAGCTGAATTCCTTGTTTAACTGTGGGGATAGATGCCACGTTACGTTCAAAACCGAGTTATATCTTTTATACAACAACACAACAGTAATAAAATAGACATAAAAATTTATTTTTTATGACTACAAGGAAGATGTACATATGAGCACACCACTATATACACACACCACATATACACATCTAGGTGAGCGCCCTCTTAATCGCACACAAGAACCGACGAAGACTAAAGATAATTTTGTGAATCTCACTCCTCCTAGTCCAGCGACCCAAGTGTGGCCCATGTATGTAAACATAGTGAAAGAACAATACCACCTTCTAGTTTAAAGGGACATCACCAACATAAATATCCAAGGATTCCCAAGGCACTAAACTTCTTGTGTTAGGTGAAGAAAAAAGCGTAAACGGGTTGATACATATGCATGGCCTGCCAGGTCTAAGCTAGCTGCAACAATGGGGTGTTACAAGTGGTATTAGAGACGACCCGTCCCCGTGGTTACACGTGCACGTGCAGGTCAGGGGGCTTCGGCTGATGGACATATGGCGCATGGCTAGTCTGAGTCTGCAGTGGACACAAAGAATGACCGTATCTATGCCATCATTGGACACACGGCCGTGTGCCGGTATCGGTATCTGTATATTGGTGATAGCCTTTAAAGGTTCGTATATGTGACACCCAAGTACGGTCCATGTATATGTAAGCATAATGGAAGGATAATACCACCTTGCTAGTTTAGCTGGTTCCTTGCATGCGCACCCAATCCCTAGTTATTGATTTCGGTGGGACTTCTGTTTGGCTATATTTCAAATTTCAACTTTCTCAATGAAAATAATATACTTTTATTAGAGCATCTCTAATAGTCCACGTTAACAATTTCTTAAGAGATACCACATCAACTTTTTAGTGAAATGGAGGAGAGAATAAGTCAATTGAGAACGAAGTTGCTTTGTAAACGAAAAATAATCTTGGTGAGAATACCTAGGAGCTAGACACAAGCAATTTTGTTGTTGGAGGCTATAGTTGTTCTTAAAATATGATCCATAAAAAATCTACTAGAGAGTTTAGATGTATAAAAAATCTACTAGAGAGTTTAGATGTCTTAGTAAGAGGTAAAGAAACAACTTGTTGGAGAGTTTGTTACTTTACATGAGGCTAGTCTCTCTCTCTCTCTCTCTCTCTCTCTCTTCTTCGAATTAAAAAACTTTGTCATATTTACTCAGCGTACACATGTGGTGTCTATGGTATGCATGGGTTGTATGGGTCAATCTTGTAAACTCCAAGAAAAATACATAAATGAGTATTACCCTAACATTATTATCTCTAGTCCAAAACAGAGAGCTAACAATTATTGTAGATGCATGGAGTTCAATTATGGACCTGTTTCTTGAGCAATATCCAGGCATCCTCCTCCTCTAATTCGTCGACATGGTGGTAGGGAAGCACAGCTTTCATCCCTCGGGCAACCCTTTCATCTCTAGTAGTGATAAGGACTCGGCTACCTTGAGCCACAGCATTAACCAAGGGTGTTTCAAGCACTTGACCCCATGCTTCGTGGCTCCACACATCATCCATCACCAGAAATAGCTTCTTCCCTGTCAAGGCAGTGGTAAGAGTTGGCCGAAGCATGGCCAATTTATTTTCACCATGGTGGTCTCCCCCGGCAAGGGTGATGGCTGTCCTGAGCAGCTCAACCTTGTCAAAGTCCTTGTTGATGCTCAACCATATGATCTTGTCAAACTTGGCATTTATGGCTTCATCGTTGAAGATGTTCTGGGCGAGGGTGGTCTTGCCGATCCCCCCGATGCCTACAATGGCGACCACCATGATGTTGTTGTTGCCCTCCTTTTCAGTCAGCATAATCTCAACCAGTTTTCTTGTGTCTTCTTTGATCTTCTCTCCAACCACACTCGAACGATCGAGGTCCCCTGACGTCTCACGACTGGGATCACCAGGACGAGAGACGTGCACCTTGCTGCTACGGTCCTCATAGGAACCGAGATTGATGAAGCTGAAAGCAACACTCCGCTCTTTGATTATGTCGAGTCTCTGGTTGAGCGCCTTGATGCGCCTGCCAATGTTATGGGCATGGAGGGGATTCCGCAGGCAGAAGAGCAAGGGGTTGCAACACCCCACATCTACAGTGGATGTACCCTGCTCCATGGTCTTGAGCTGGCAGAGGTCGAGGATGTCGGTGGCTTCGTACATGGCGCGTTTGAGCTGCCCCACCCACTCTTGCACACTCTTATCTGTGATGTTCCTCCTATCAGCATCTACGAGGAAGTTCTTGAGGTCCCTAAGTTTGTCGCCCATCTTGTCGATCTCGCCAGAGACTCCGAGTAGCGTGCCCACCTCTTCTTTGGCCATCTCCGTCAACGTGCTTTGCACGTAGGATGCAAAAGCATCCAGGACCATCGCCATTGCTTGCTGTGTTTTGCTGTAACCAAGATAAACCAAATATCATCTCCACTGCTCGTTTGTGGCGAAGCAAAAAAGAAAGAAAAGGCTAGCACTGGAATGCTAGGATGAGGAACGACAGTCAATACACATGAGAAACAACAAATATAGGCAAGCTAGAATCGATAGATGCAAGCAAAGCCGGCCAAAACTACCTTCAAGATTGATGGATCTTGGGTCCTGCCCTGGAGCAGCCCGTGGTGAAGGGGCAACAAATTCCTTGCAACTTCTGTCAAGTATATTGACCCCTTTCTAACTGCCATGCCACCACCTTAAATTGGTTCACGCTGCAACTTATTCCTTGCAATTTTGTCAAGTCTTCTCTAGTCTTTTTGAGCTGTCCTCTGGTCACACCTTTATTGATTCTGCCTTGAGAACAATGTGGTAGCAGGAAGAACAATGTAAGCAATACCATCACCACTTTATCTGATCTTGGCAAAGAATTTCTAGGCTTTTCTAAGTCCAACTCCAAAGTTTGGAATTATTTCTTCTATCTGCAGTGAAGAAAGCCTTCAGAGAAAAGGTGATATATTCCCATTGCTGTAATTATGCCTTCATGTAGGGTGATACTATTGTTCTACTGGAAAGAAGTGGCAGCCTACTGCCTTTGTCCACTTTCCCTTTAGTAAGTATTTTCATCCATCCAGCTCCTTTGAGATTTGAGACAAGGGTGCACACCACAAGTCTGTCATCTATGTTTTTTGTTCATGTGTTCTCCATGCTTGCAGCCACTGCTGTAGCCTTGGTGCCAGATCTTGGCATGCCGGCCCACTGCCAGCCGCCCATGCGACCACCGCGGCCCGCTGCCAGCCGCCCATGCGACCACCGCGCAGCCACAACTAGGCCTCGGTCGCCTGAGTTTTTGCTAAAGTAGTTGTTCATTTCATGCCAAGGTGATCTGAAGCGCCAGCTTATTAATTTGGGATATAGAAACGACAGAAGATGACCACTGTCCGCCACGTACCTTATAGAAAATGAGGGAAGATTTAGCTTCATGGAGACACCACGGGCTGCACCGTTGCAGTGGAGGCACGCCATTCTAGTAGATGGGCGCCTGAGGAAGAAGTCGCGTGCTCACGTGTAGCAAAAGCAAATGCCTAAATACTGAAAAATAATCAAAGATAGAGAAAATGACGTTTTTGCCTTCTACTAGATGAGCACCCATCTAGTAATGCATAGTAGGAGGCACACCATTTTTGGCTTCTACTAGATGGACGGCTATCTAATAATGCATAATAGGAGGCACGCCATTTTTGACCGTCTATCCAAGGTAGATTATCGCAAACATGACAAGTGTTTAACAATTTCACAGATGCCAAAAAGCACATGGATAGGCATGACCTAGTGCTTGTATTGGTGCTTGAACACTGTACTCCTAGTATTAGAGTACAGTTGCGCATGCATGCGCACATGATTTCAGGCATCGATCACCGATGTGTCTTTTATGTTTGCCCCTCCCAAGGTCACATCTGAACTGATGAATCTAACCAGGCTTTGCATAACTTTGTACTCCCAATAGAGATTCTCACGTTCCGAACCAAATCTCAATGTCGTTTTGAACTTTGTTATTATCTCCAATATTTTGTGAAACCTAATAGAAAAACTATCACACCATAAAAGTTCTATCTGAGAGAAAATTAAGTTATATCATTTTGATATCCACTAAATATTGTTTGTCAAATTAAAATAGCTGAGCGATCATATTACGGAAAATCGGTTATTTTTTACCACGGGTCTGACATGATCCAACCCTCATGTGACAAGAGACATTGTCTCACGCAATAGATGACACTAATGCCATTTTTTAGACTTCTTTTCTGTGTTTAGCGCATTTGGATCTGATATGCCCCCCTATAGTTTCTTCTTTTCCAAGCGGCCCCCAGGAGAAGGAAATCTCTCTCTTTTTTCTTCTACTAGATAACGCCTCATTTTTTCCGTTCCAAAGGTCGCATCGAAACGGCTAATATCGAAGATAGAAAATAGGAAGTGCGGACAAGCACTACGGAGTTACGCACGAGGGAGTGCTTGTATTCGTTGGTGTTTGAACACTGCACTGCTTGTTGGTTGGTGCTTTGACTAGCAGTGCAGTGCGGCTTGAACACTGCACCGTGCTGCTAGCTGTATTTCAATATAGGCTTGGCACGCCAGACATTTTTAACTACGTTCGTCGCACCTCTATATGCCGTCTGTCAAGTAAGTTTTCTGAACCATTTTCTAAGCGAGGAGGTGGTATCGTCGACGTCGACTTAATCGTGCAAGACACTCAAGCTGCATTTGCTTTGCCGTTTAGTTTGTGCTTCTTAATTAGTACTACTTATTGGCTCCTTTTGTTGAGCAAGGCGTGTCAGTAGAGATATTCCATAGTGACTCCCATATGAACCATATACACTTTAAGAAGAAACGACGATATATATAAGCTTTGGACACAAAAGCTTCTCCACGTGACTGCTTTCCAGTACTCTTGAACTTCAAGTAAATCACAATTTTTTGCCACCCGATGTATAAGCCAAGAAACTAGTTCATCCCCTTGTCTCTCCCACCCGACGCCTCCTCATGGCGCCGTGCATCACGCCACCACCCGCTCCCCGAGGTCGCCGCCTCCCGCTCCAGATCTGGCGCTCGCCGCCTCTCGCTCAGCGCCTCCCCTCCTTCCGGCCCGCTGCCCAGATCAAGCGGCAAACGGCGAGCAAACCTGATGAACTGGTTTCCAAATCTGTATACAGAAGCTTTGCAAATTACATCTCTTCTAAGTTAATTGTTACCATCGTTTCCTTCTCCCTTTTTTGGGGCTGCTATTCTTTCGAGTGTGCAAATTTTCGGCAAGGTGTACAAATTTCTGTTACTGCTGCAGAGTTCCAGAATAGGAGGGTGTTTGGTTGGGTTTTTCAGCAGCTTTTCACTGGAAAAAGCTGCAGAAAAAGCTACAGCCCAACCAAATGGCCAGCTTTTCAGCAGCTTTTGCCAACGGTAGCCGTGGGCTTTACAGTGCAAATTCAGCTGTTTGGAAAAGCTGCCTTCTACCAGCTTTTTGCAATGTGTTGAAGTTTCAGTGCTCATTTTTCAAAATGCTGTAGATTGTTTAGATCAACCAAAAGCTATATGTTCATTTTCTCAAAGCCGCAGCAGACAGCTAGCCAACAACAGTTTTGTCAATAGCCACAGCTCAATCAAACCCGCCCTAAATGGAAGTATATGTGCGTTCGAGGGTCCTGAAAAGAAAGAGCTCACTTTCTGGCCCTGTTATTTTTCAGCTTCTGAGTCAAGCACTGTTAGAGCCTGCTTAAACTCACATAAGAGAACAATTAATTATGTCTAAACTAACCAAATTGTCAACGCAATTGTGCGTCTAAATTTGTGAAAATAGAGTTGCATGAATACAGCTATATTGCTTATGATCGGGAATGCACTTGTATTTCTTATCTAATTGTAACAGTGTCTCATCAAGATCTGATTAACCTGCACCACGATAACCTGGTTACTAGAGTCAGCGAATGAGTGGTACGGTAGTTTAGGTTGAACGCGGATACGTCAGTGCAATGCTTGTTAGATTAGGTCACAATTGCAGCTAGCAAAAAGTATTTGGTGTATTACAGAATGATTTATTAATTAAATATATCACAAACAAGTCTAAGGTTAATATAGACTTTACACTATTCACCAGAGACAATAAATTTGAATTTCATAAGAATAGGACACGTGCTTCTCTGGACATCTTTAGACCAAAACTCCTATGAACAATTAAATTTAAGCTAATTTATGTATAAATTAAAGCTGCCTAGAAGGTTTTTGTAGCAGTGAAAGTGGCGTCAGAGCATAACAATCTGTCGAGCTTTTCACAACCATATTAATATAGCCTTGGCTTTAAAAAGCCTAGACTAAACTGAGCATTCTATTAAAATATTAAAATATTGTACATTGTAATAGAATAAAAACTTCTAATTCTCGTTAAAACCGTGTCCTAAGCATGTCATTTGTGCTAAATTAGAGAAAATACGTAAAAACCATATATACTTAAACATCATCTTCAGCAAATAGGGGTATTTGAGACATTCACCACCAGCTGCAAGTCCACCAGCCCTCCAGAAGCACCCTTGCCAAACGGCTCAGCTACTTCCCACCAGCTGACCAGCTCCAGCCGCTTCTCAGATCTTACCAGCTCTAGCTGCTCCTCAGTAAGCTGCAGTCCAAATAAACAGGATCTTAAAGTATGTAACATATGTCTCCTGATAAAATTGGCTAGCTATTCCATTTTTACGGTACGTACATGGTTCAGAGTCCTAAGACCTGAAACTCTAAATTTAGTTTTACTGGTAGGTACTAGGGTAGGTTCAGTTGAGTTTAATTAGACGTTGCTGAGATATGTGAGAGTCCGACGTCTGTCAAATGGTGCCTAATGGCTGGATTGATATCCTAGTGCTTAATTTAAACCTTGACCTGATGAGACGGGACTGGCTTATCCTAGACTCTTGGTTGTACAAAGTTGACTGGTTTCTAAGAGAATCTCGCTCTCTATTTTTTCATATAGCAAGCCTCATCAAAAGATTCCTCCCGACAATGGCGTCCTGCAGCTTCCTCCCGTGGAAGAAGGCTGCATCCACCCTCATCCCCTCCACCTCCACACCTGCATGCACCCGCCAATTCATGAACCAAATGGAAAAAAAGTTATTCTCAGTGCTATGATGATTACAGAAATTGCAGAATTTTCATTATCACAGAGTGCAATTTTATCAAGAAAAGGTTGTTTCTATGCAGTAGTAGTTTTCAGCAGTCAACACAGTTTGGATAGCTTGTACATAAGGATGAAGCATAAGTTTGTCAGCTCACTGTACACGTAGAGGAAAAGCCACATGCGCAGAAGTTTCTTGGCTCAAAAAACATTGCAAATCTTATGCAGTTCCTCCCAAGTAGCAAACGAATGATGAAAATTTACTCTCATGCTTGTAAATTCTGGTGCTGCTCTGAATAATAGTTCCACAAAATCAACTTCATGTTCCTTTCCTGTGAAGTCTAAAATATCTACTCCGTCGAGAATCTTTATCAGATGTTCTGAATTCCAACTTCGTGGCTGATGGCAGATGCAATTCAGTGAATATCAAAATTTCCCCTGAAATCATAACATATTTAGTCCACATATTTAGGCTTATAATAACATTGTCAGTACGATCATATGGCACATCAAAAAAAAACCGATTGACCTTTGAAAGCTTACTCTAGACCCTAAAACAGTCAAAGCGATTTCACCTAAAGTAGATATATTTCAAAGCATAGTCTAAGTAGACTTATGTACTCAGAAAGGCAGCAAGCAAGCACGTTAATCTAAACACATAACCAATTTGTACTGTAGGGCACTGAAACTAAATGTACAACAAAAATACATTGAAGTACACTAAATCCTGAAATGAAGATATAGTTTCTTATTTAGGGAGAACAAACGACAGGTAAAGAAAGCAATGAAATGCACCTTTAGGTTCAGGTACCTGCTTTAAGATATACTTCAGTTAATGGCTCCATATTATGTAGCACATAAACGAATGGAATAGGAACAAAAAAAGGGGAAAATTTATACATGCTCCTTTAAGTGCTACTAATGTTACTGATCAGGAGATCAATATGTTGTAGATCATAAACCTTAGATGATGCTGTGTAAATATCTAACTTATCGAACTGTCTACATTTAGATATGCGGAAACTTAAGAGCAAATGCTGCAATTTCCAATTTGTTGAGAGATGTGCGAAATATGTTTGTAAATAGAACATGATAATTAACCTTTTTCTCATGTAAATATTGATCAAAATCTACTGAATACGAACTAGTATCAGGACCTGTAGTATGCGGGAGTGGGAGGGGTGCCACGGCGCTGCCTGGCGTTAGAAGAAGTTCAAGCTTCATTCGGCGCACACTGGTGTACCAAAGTTCTAGCGAAGTGGCCCAGAAGCCTAACATACTGCCGAACAGTAGCCGTGTGTTCTCAATAGAGTCCTTGAGTGCAGAATCGTTTTTGCGACATTTCGTCGAACAGCTGCCGTGCGTCCTCAGCAGAACCATCGGGAGAGCTTGAAGACAAAGAGCTGAAGCGATTGGCGGTGGAGTGCTGTTCCCCGACGCACATCACTTGCACGCACTGGGGCTCGGATCGCCACGGAGCCATGGCCCTTGCCTTCCTGCTGCACCGTCACCTTGCCAGCATGCCACAGTCGCCGCTGCTCGCGCTCATCGATCGGGTTGCGAGCAACCAACGCTTGAGCTCAGCAGCCGATGACCTTAGTGGTGTAGTGCAGGTGGAAGAGCAGCTCAGCGAGCGCGACGGGCGGCGCGAAGCACGTGACTTCGCTGTTGTGACACCGTGTTCGGCGAGTCAGCCATGCCTTCTTCATACTACTACATCTGGCTGGATGCTTAGCTCAATTGACATCGTTCTACACTTCAGTAGGCTTCGTGCTGATAATATACTTGGCTCTGCAATTTTTTGGTTCAACTAGTATCTTCCTGCCGTAGCTGTATTCTACTAGATGTGCGTGCATTTTTTTTTGTGTAAATGTTCTTGGATGTGGGATCTCAGGTCATTAGCTTGACATCACTGTACAATTATCTGTTGCCACAGTACTGCTTGCTTAGCAAATTCCTGTCTTTGGTGTGTTCAAATGTTTCCAGGCTGAAAAAGGGCATTTTTTAGACAGACTGACAACCAAGACAAATAATATATCTTCAGTTGTGTCATATAGCTTTGAACAAAATGTTAAAAGTATGAAGGGAGAAGTGATGATGCTTTATCCATAGCCATCTCTTAATCTTAGATGATGATCAATATACATCATGCACTACCATGTGATCTCCAACTTCATAAAGCTGAAAGCTCTTAATATTTGAAACTTATTTTTTCAAAAGGTTTTGATTTGCATATTCGATTTTTTTAACACGCAGCTTGTAATCTTGTGATGTAAATTAATCTCTTTGCTGACCTACAGTGATTATTCCCAAAAAAAAACACCATCTTTTGGCTCAGGTTACATGCTTAGATATTAGATGTCCTTCTAATGTCTTGTTTTGTGATTGTGCGTCTCGAAATAGGGCATATAATAGCCGTTTACATGTTCTTAGTTAACTAATTTGCCAAACTCAGGCTGTGGAGTGGAAAGGCCCGTGGCGGGAAACGCTATTCCTCGCGCCCTTTTCACATCCCAATCTTATACGTCTCTCTCTCTCTCTCCCATCCCCGAAGCCAAGAGATGCCTCCCAAGCGCAAGTCTCCGGCGCCGGCTGCGGCACTGACAATGTCGTCGAGGAAGACCCAGAGCATGGCTGCCGGGAAGCGGGCCAACAAGGAGGCAGAGGCGGCCGAGCACAAGGGGAGGAAGAAGGCCAAGAAGGAGGATGCGGCGGCAGTAGTTGAGGAGGACACGGTGACGCAGCCCGCGGTGGCCGAGCAGAAGGGGAGGAAGAAGGAGGTGGTGGTGGAGGCAGCGGTGGAGGAGGACGGGAATCGCCTTGTCGTCGAGGCTTGGTGAGTGCGTTGCGTGCACGTCATGGTTTGGTTTCACGCTCTGGGATTCTGGACGATTTTAAGGTTCGATTTAGTGGGCTTTTGGATAGGATTATTGGATAAAAAGGTGGAGTTTTAAGATTATTTTGTAGTCTGGATCTGATTATCTAATTTTAAAAAAAAGTCTAGATGGGGGAAAAGATGGCAAACTTGGGGCAACTGATTTCCGGGGTAAAATGCTTGCGGATTATCTGGCTCGAAAACTCTAGTAAATATTAGGTCTCTCGGGGTTTACGTGATTCTCTAATAAACGAGAGGGAACCATTCTATCCATATTGAATTTAATCACCTTCTCAGTCTGTAGTTAAGTGTGACAGAAGTAAAACTGGGAACGGGAGGACGAATTCGTGATCAATTGAAGTTGGGTATACCATATGTTCCACGTAGAAGTCACAAGTTGGAATATATGGAGTTATTCTTCTGAAAATGTAACTATTGGTGTGCAAATTTTGCCCCTATATTAGATATTGAAGTGAGGCAAGGTACAAGTCTCTAAATTTTCATGTTTCAGATCAACTGATGTGTCACGACTTAGAAAGTTATCTGTTTATTCTTCTATCAATGGCGAGAGCGAACACATTACAACTTCTCCAAAATGTACTGCCCATTAAACATATGGAGCTGAATGCTAAACAGCTTCTACAGTTGAAAGAGAGGGCTAATGGTTTGGCATGAAAATACAAATTTCTCTTCACATATCCAAACAACTGCTACAAATATCCAGGTCTCCCCTGGTAGCAAATGTCTCTTAAGACATTTCATTTAGATGCCAAACTAGATTTTGTTAAATGGCTGGATGCCATTTGCTCCTTTTTATTTTTCTCAAACAGTTGTATTGGTTGGATTCATTAATGAAATCGGGGAACTACTCCCTTTTATAAATAAAAAGAAAAAGAATCCAGAACTCCGTGCTAAATTGTTTGCAGATTCAGGGTGATATATATTGTAGCTGAAAGAATGATAAGTCATGCCGTAATCAAACCAATTTGATCTGGCACACAACTTAATTATGCAATTATTTCTTTTGTGAGAGAACCAAGCAGTAAAGTTGCATCAACTGTAGGGTAGAAAAATCACAAATATTCTCCATGCAGTTACATTATCGTTTCCTCAACACAGAAAAGCTTATCACCCATTATCATTGTAAATTACATAGCACTAATCTGATCAAAGAGATGAACAAAATACAAATGTTGAGATTTTCTTGCTGTAGCATTGAATTAGCCTACCGCTCCATTATCTGGAAGGCCGCACTGCAATCTACATCCATATCCATGCAAGCTTGTTCAACCTGCTCACATCAGGGTTTAAAGTATATCAGATATATGACCATGCTCTAGAAGACTAACGTATCAAGGTTTTCATTTCCTTGTATAGTATAGCTACAAACTTAGCTGTCCAAATCATGCATCCTACTAAATCTGAATGCTTCTAAATCTGAATGAACCAGCAAGCAATTTTCCAATACAAAAGGACAAGACATAAGTGTAAGCATCAGTCGTTAAGTTAATTGGCAATCTTTTTGCTTAGCATGTCGCTAACAGTTACCAAATTCGTTTATTTTTGAGTAATCAATCGCTGACATTAGTGCCATATCAAGAGAACGAATCGCGATGAAGGGAACTGTGATATGCTGGACCGGGGAACTCGAGAATCACAACACCTAAATCAAGCGTGTGCTAGCAGTAGTACCAAGAATCTGAGAGGGGCTTAAGATGTGGCAGAAAAGAAGAGTACCAGATTAAGTGGTGAGGACGATCTCCTAGCTAGCATTATCTCCATGTGCTGTTGTGTGCACTTGTTCCACCTCTTCATCCACTGGGTCAACTAAACGAACGAAAGATCGAATCAACAGGAGGAAATACAGAGAACAAATTAAATGGACAAAGCAACCGAACGAGCAAATTAAGAGGAAGAAGTCGTGTTAATTTACTTCCAGATTCGATCAAGTGCTGGGCCAGTATATCCCTCACCCTGACAGCGTCCTCATCTGCTAAATGGCGCACTTGCTTGCTGTAATTCGCCCCGTGATCTCTCGCCATGCCTGTCTCCTCCATGTCTATCACTATGTTATGCAACCTGCAGCAGGTGTAGATTATCTCACTTAGCTTCTCCGGATTGTCGGAGCACCACGTCACTCCACGCAGGCACTTCCATGTGTCTTTGAGCCTTGCCAGCGCCTTCAGCGCCAAGGTTGTGGCTGCGGTGTGTCTCTTGTTGAACTCCACTTGATAAGGAAATTCTGGAAGGTTCTTCTCCGGCTGGTAAGGTGTGAGGAGCCAGGGGAGAAGAGGGTATCCTGCATCACCGATGATGTATTCCCCAACTTCCGATCCATCTGATACCTTCAGCTTGCTGCCATTTAACCGAGCACTCTTGTCGCACTCCTTGAAGAGCTGAGAGTCGTGCAAAAGGCTTGACTGGTCCACGCTACCTGCCAGTCCTAACCAAATGTTTGTGAACCTCGTACATGGATCAATGACGGCTTGCATTAAACAGTCAATGTTCTCATGGATAAATGTATGTACAACACCGCAGCAGTTTGGCAGGCCATAGATCTTGTCAAACTTGGATTTGATCTTCTCCATTTCACTCGAGCGTGGCCACCACAAGTGGTGCCCTGCTCGCTCCCACATAGCGTTAACAAACCTCTCGGTTATCAGCCAGACAGTTGACTTGTTCACACCAACAGAGGATCCTACGGTCTCCAGTGTCTCATCAGAGCTCAACATTATCAGAGCAACTGCTACTCGATCTTCTAAAGACAGCACCCTCCCATCAACAAAGGTGTAGCTGCTATCCCTTCCCATCATATCATCGTTCACCAAGCAGCAGATGTAGCTGAAGGTTCCTTTTCTCATTTTGAAGACAGACTCAAATCCTTGTGAGTCCACCATAGAAGATAACAAGGTTCCTGTGAAGAAAATGTAAACCTGGTTACATAATCAACAACTTAATTGAAACGCAAGAGCTCTACTCCGATGATGTTAAAATAGACTCCAATAGTCACGTGTGAATTTCAGTCCTTAGAAAATACTAGTACTCTAGATTTGTTAAACTCGAGGTAGCCTAGGGGAAGAAGTGACCTATAACAGATATTTAGCAACATGCGGTATTCAACAACAATTAGCAATTACAGCTAGAACTTACTAAAATTAGACTTGCCAAGTGAAATGAAGAGGTAGAAAATATCAATACTCCAGCATACTGATGAAAGATAGACAACAAATTAAATGACAACGCGGGAGAAAAAGTTAAGATGAAGGGAGCTATGCTAACTTACCTCCCGTCAAGACAGAGCGGCTGGTATTTGTGTCCAAGCTGTAGGGCTCTCTTGTGTACAACACATACCACTTCCTTGGATTGTCCCCATCACGTGCATATGCCTTGACATGCTCCACATGGCTGAACTTGTCCCACACAGGGCTAGATTGTCCGGCGGCTATGGAAATGAGCAGCGCTACGTTGCAGCGTAGCTCCAAATGCATTGGCTTTACATCTAGCATGTATTCAGGGAGTGTGTCCATGGTATAATCCTGCAATACGAGCCTATGCAGTGCAGGCACACCCTCCAGTACATTCAACTTTGGGCAAGTATCGACCACAAGCTTTTGTAGTTTGGGGAGATTAGTGATCCTCCGTAGGTCGGGGTTTTCAACCACCCCGAGCTCAACGACAGAAGCAAAGTTCTCGAGGTAGCTGAGATGTTGGACCAATTTTACTTCTAATTTTCTCAAAGCCCTTGCGTTGGAGGCAAGGCCAGGAGGAACACACCTCAGTTTGCAATTATCGAGACAAAGCCGCTCCAAAAGGGGCATGGCTTGCACTTGCTCCTCCCACTCCCACTCCTCCCATTCCACCATTCCAATTAACTCCATCTTGTGCAATCTCGGGAACGCAGCCGCCGCCTGGGAAGGATGAGGACTATGGTGATGGTAGGGCTGTAGGAATTCAAGTCCAACACGCTTGATGGATGGAGCTCGGTTGATCTGAATGAACTCCAAACAGGAAAGCCAACACAAGCCATCAGGCAGTTGGGTGCAGCAAGCCAGGTCAGTCATAAACAGAATCCTCAAGCTCTTGAGGGGCACACCTAATGATGACATCATCCACCTTGGGACCCGCCGGCCAAAATATCCGTCGATGTCGAGATATTCTAAGCTAGGAGGGCAGAGCTCATCAAACACCTCCTCGATCCGTCGTTGCTCTTCCTCAGAGACGCCTTCTTCCTCTTTAATTAGCCCATCATCTCCCAATCTACTTCTGCATACTAAGTATAGCACGGTAAGATGCACCTTCTCCCCAAGCCTTGCCTGTGTTGCGGACGAGTTATTGGATACATTCTCTAGTCCCTTTATTCCAAGACTCCTGAGCTGGAAAAGAGGGCCCAACTCTTCCAAACTACACCAATCACCATCCACCTGGGCTGGAAACCCAAATAGTCTCCTCAAATTTGTTAGAGCACAGAACCCCCTAGGTATACCATTTATACTAGTTCCACTGAACACAAGACACCTTAGCTGCCGTAGCGTCACAATGCTATCAGGAAGTTTCAGCAAACTTTCACACCTAAAAAGGCTAATGTGCTGCAAGAATTTCATCTTTCCAATGTTATCAGGCAGTCTAGATATATAAGAGTTTTCTATGGCCAAGTACCTCAGGTGCTTGAGTTCATCTAAAGTTTCAACCAATACAGCAACATTTGCAGATTCTATACGTAGAGTCCGTAGACATGGAAAATCAACCAACAAATCACCAGGCTTCATATTTATATGTCCAACTGATATTAGTGTTCTCAATGTCTTTTGTGCTCTTAATGAACTCCAGTCTATCCCATCTGATTCTGATACTTTGCTTTCTAGAGACAGCCGAAGATACTTCTGTGCACTGAGTTCTCTAATAACATCAGTTTCTCCACTATGAGCTGCTAGTGCCTCATCTCGTGCCACAAATTGAGCAAATGAGCGAACAACATCATGCATGCTGCAAACCCATTGATCAGCATAGCTTGTATCTGGCTCTATAAGGTTCCTCAGTATCAGCTCCTTATAGTACCTGTTTCCTAATTCTTCTAAGTCATCCGAGGCTTCATGAAGAAATCCTTCACTAATCCACATGGCAATAATGTCGTATATGTCGAACACTGCAACTTTAGGGAGAAGGGAGTAGTGTAGAAAGCATTGCTTGATGGAAGGAGGCAAATCTTCATAGCTTAAATATACTGCATGGTTTAGCTCTTTGGGCATTTCAGATACTGACCATACAGAATCATTTAGGACCATCTCCCAGTCATGGCGTTGTTTGTCCTTCTGACACAAGAGTCCTCCCATCACTTTGATAGCAAGAGGCAAACCGCCACATTTTGCTACAATTTGCAATCCAATATGCTTAAGCATATCAACCATAGGTCCATCTGTCTCACTTGAAACTACCTGCAAGCAATTTAAACCGATAGTCAATAAGGAGCGGTTTGCCTTAAAAGAAATGGAGCAGTTTGTTAATTGGCGTCTAGCGTTGATTTCTTTTGTCTTATTTAATAATAAGCTCATCAAGATTAGAGACTAATGGAAGACCAGCTAATGGACTACCTAAATTGAATTGACAAGTGAATGAACTGGCAACCAGAGATGTCACTGTCAACCAGGCCACCTAGCACATGAGTAGCTAGCATCATAAATGCTCACTGAAATACGACGGTGAGATGCTTTCTTTTCGACGAGGATGCTTAGTTTCTATAAGCCTGTCATTATAGTAACTAGCCGACTTCCTTGTTTAACTGTGGGGATAGATGCCACGTTACGTTCAAAACCGAGTTATATCTTTTATACAACAACACAACAGTAATAAAATAGACATAAAAAATTATTTTTTATGACTACAAGGAAGATGTACATATGAGCACACCACTATATACACACACCACATATACACATCTAGGTGAGCGCCCTCTTAATCGCACACTAGAACCGATGAAGACTAAAGATAATTTTGTGAATCTCACTCCTAGTCCAGTGACCCAAGTGTGGCCCATGTATGTAAACATAGTGAAAGAACAATACCACCTTCTAGTTTAAAGGGACATCACCAACATAAATATCCAAGGGTTCCCAAGGCACTAACCTTCTTGTGTTAGGTGAAGAAAAAAGCGTAAATGGGTTGATACATATGCATGGCCTGCTAGGTCTAAGCTAGTTGCAACAATGGGGTGTTACAATAGGTATTAGAGACGACCTGGCCCCGTGGTTACACGTGCGCGTGCAGGTCAGGGGCTTCGGCTGATGGACATATGGCGCATGGCTAGTCTGAGTCTGTAGTGGACACAAAGCATGACCGTATCTATGCCATCATTGGACATACAGCCGTGTGCCGGTATCGGTATCTGTATTTTTGTGACAGCCTTTAAAGGTGGGTATATGTGACACCCAACTACGGTCCATGTATATGTAAGCATAATGGAAGAATAATACCACCTTGCTAGTTTAGCTAGTTCCTTACATGTGAACCCAATCCCTAGTTATTGATTTCGGTGGGACTTCTGTTTGGCTATATTTCAAATTTCAACTTTCTCAATGAAAATAATATACTTTTATTAGAGCATCTCTAATAGTCCACGTTAACAATTTCTTAAGAGATACCACATCAACAATTTCTTAAGAGATACCACATCAACTTTTTAGTGACATGGAGGAGAGAATAAGTCAATTGAGAACGAAGTTGTTTTGTAAACAAAAAATAATCTTGGTGAGAATACCTAGGAGCTAGACACAAGCAATTTTGTTGTTGGAGGCTAGAGTTGTTTCTTAAAATATGATCCATAAAAAATCTACTAGAGAGTTTAGATGTCTTAGCAACAGGTAAAGAAACAACTTGTTGGAGAGTTTGTTACTTTACATGAGGCTAGTCTCTCTCTCTCTCTCTCTCTTCTTCGAATTAAAAAACTTTGTCATATTTACTCAACGTACACATGTGGTGTCTATGGTATGCATGGGTTGTATGGGTCCATCTTGTAAACTCCAAGAAAAATACATAAATGAGTATTACCCTAACATTATTATCTCTAGTCCAAAACAGAGAGCTAACAATTATTGTAGATGCATGGAGTTTAATTATGGACCTGTTTCTTGAGCAATATCCAGGCATCCTCCTCCTCTAATTCGTCGACATGGTGGTAGGGAAGCACAGCTTTCATCCCTCGGGCAACCCTTTCATCTCTAGTAGTGATAAGGACTCGGCTACCTCGAGCCACAGCATTAACCAAGGGTGTTTCAAGCACCTCACCCCACGCTTCGTGGCTCCACACATCATCCATCACTAGAAATAGCTTCTTCCCTGTCAAGGCAGTAGTAAGAGTTGGCCGAAGCACGGCCAATTTCTTTTCATGTTGGTGGTCTCCCCCGGCAAGAGTGATGGCTGTCCTAAGCAGCTCAACCTTGTCAAAGTCCTTGTTGATGCTCAACCATATGGTCTTGTCAAACTTGGCATTTATGGCTTCATCGTTGAAGATGTTCTGGGCGAGGGTGGTCTTGCCGATCCCCCCGATGCCTACAATGGCGACCACCATGATGTTGTTGTTGCCCTCCTTTTCAGTCAGAATAACCTCAACCAGTTTTCTTGTGTCTTCTTTGATCTTCTCTCCAACCACACTCGAACGGTCGAGGTCCCCTGACGTCTCGCGGCTGGGATTACCAGGACGAGGGACGTGCACCTTGCTGCTACGGTCGTCATAGGAACCGAGATTGATGAAGTTGAAAGCGGCGCTCCGCTTCTTGATGCTGTCGAGCCTTTGGTTGAGTGCCTTGATGCGGCTACCAATATCATGGGCGTAGAGAGGATTTCGCAGGCAGAAGAGCAAGGGGTTAAAGCATCCCACATTTATAGTGGATGGACCCCACTCCATGGCCTTGAGCTGGCAGAGGTCGAGGATGTCGGTAGCTTCGTACATGGCGCGTTTGAGTTGCCCAACCCACTCTTGCACAGTCTTGTCAGTGATATTCCTCCTATCAGCATCAGCGAGGAAGTTTTTAAGGTCACCAAGTTTGTCGGCCATCTTGTCGATCTCACCGGAGACTCTGAGTAGCATGCCCACCTCTTGTTTGGCCATCTCCATCAGCGCGTTTTGCATGTAGGATGCAAAAGCATCCAGGACCATCGCCATTTCTTGTTGTGTTTTGCTGTAACAAAGATAAAACAAATATCATCTCCACCATTCGTTGTAGCTAGAGATTACCAGCGAAAACAAGAAAAAGCTAGCACTGGACTGCTAACATGAAGAACAAGCCATACACATTCGAAACAACATAATAGGCAAACTAGATCGATAGATGCAAGCAAAGAAAGCCAAACAGAGGGAGCCAGACTTACCTTCAAGATGGATAGATCTTGGGACCTGATCTGGGGCAACTCAACCATGGTGAAGGGCCAAGAGGACGGGGCTCTGCAACTTGGATGTGCTTCTTATGACACCACCCAAGCTAGGCCACATAGAAATTAAATTTTCTATTGGTCTTGCTTAGTCTCTGTAATTATACTAAGACACACATTGGCAATCGATCCATCCACCTGCCGTCACATGCTAGGCTATTTCCGCGAGGGACGCTACATCTATTTTTTTATAGGTATCCTACATTAATGTAAGATGCATATATTTCCTAAATTTATCTTTCCAAAAATTTATTCAATAATATATGGATTACATAATACAAAATTGATATTATTGAATTTGTAATAAAAAGTAATTTCCAATGATATCAATTTTGTATCATGTAATCCACGTATTATTGAACAAATTCTTAGTTAAAGATAAATCTCAATAAGTATTTTGTCACTTTTTATCAGATTTAATTTTCTGCGGTACAATTTACCATTTTAACATGTACAGTCCTCGAATTTACCAGATTTAGTGACTTTGGTAGATCTGACGGCTCAGTCCTACCTTGTCCCTTCTGCTCCCGCTTGTACCACGAGGCCCACCTCCTCACCATGTCCGAGGACGACCTCCCCCACCTCGCCCACGTCCCGCCACAGCCACCATGGGGCCTCCCCTCCCTCTCTCCTTCCTCTTCTACCATATCATCCTACGCACTGTGTTCGGCGCCGCCAAGCAGCCCCACCTGAGGCTACCTTGCGGTCTGTGGAAATCGTGCGGGAGACCTACAACGTTGCCTTCTCGGAGCAGCCGAGCAACCTCCGTCAACTCCGGTGAGCACGTAGCGACGCTCCACCGAGCCACTTTTCGTTCCAGTGAGTCTTTCTACAAACCACTCGCTGTCATATCGCACCAAATATTCCTAGTAGCACAGAGGTACATCGGGCCTCTTCTTCTCCAGGTCCGGTAGCCCGCCGTCTCGCCGGATTTTCTTTTCAAAAGTGTGGTACGGGCGGTGGTGCAGACACGTGGTGCGCCAAAGTTGATTAACCCAACTAACGTGACACTGTCAGTTTCGAGTCAATGCAAAGTGTGCTGCACCGTCCCAGTGGAGGCACGCCATTTTTGCCCATCTATCGAAGATACAAAAATTATCGCAAACATGACACTGGTGTTTAACAATTTTCACAGGTGCCAAAAAGCACATGGATAGGCATGACGCAGTGCTTGTATTGGCAGTGGCGGAGACAGCGAACAGGGGCCTGCCCAACTATCGACGAAAAGGCCAGCCCATAAAATAAAAACTGAAAAGCCAGTGCCCAGTCGCTAGCGGTTCCTCTTCCGTAATTAATGTGAATACGTGATTAGCAGTTTAGCACTGCCGGCTGCCGCTTGCTTGCTCGCCTCTCACGCCTGCTCCGCTCGCGGCCTCGCGATTAGCAGACCGCGCCTGCTCGGCGCTCGCGGCCTCGCGTCGACGTCGGCCGATCGGCGCTCGATTCACAGGTTCTGAATTTTTAATGCTCTAAAACGTGTTAATTTCTGCTCTAAAACGTGTTAATTTCTGCTCACCAAATTCGGAACCAGCTGGTTTGTTCTATCAATAGTACTTGTTGCAGTACTATTGATGCTTCCCATTTCTTCGTAATCTTAACATAGCTCCAAGTATCATCTGCTACTAGGTCTTATGTGATCTGCTTGCACTACCGATTACTAATTCTCATATCGTTTCAACTGTATTTAATTTCTTTTGGTTGTGTACTTGTGTGATCTGTGCTGCAAAATTGCTACAGCTATGAAGAGAAAAGCGCCACCAAACACCGTAAAAATTAATTCATTTTTATGTTTTTCGTATTGGACAATTTTTTTTTATCAAATTGGCTTGGCCCCCCCCATATCCAAATCCTGGCTCCGCCACTGTGTATTGGTGCTTGAACACTGTACTGCTAGTATTAGAATACAGTTGCGCATGCGCACATGATTTCGGGCATCGATCACCGATGTGTCTTTTATGTTTGCCCCTCCCAAAATCACATCTGAACTGAACCTACCGAGGCTTTGTATAACTTTGTACTCCCAATAGAGATTCCCAACTTCTGACCCAAACCTGAGTGTCGTTTTGAACTTTGTTATTATCTCCACTGATTTCTGCTGTAGCATATTTTGTGAAACCTAATAAAAAAAACTATCACACCATAAAGTGAGAGTATGCAATTCTCTCAGTGCATCTCATTTTCCAGTGAACTCTGCAGAAGTCTGCAGAGCGCAAACCATAACAGAGTCATGTATTGAATGATACAGGCAGGCTCCAATGATGCTTGTAGTATCCTCTGTATTATTATCATTTTAATTTGCTGTTCCTCGACAAGATATACATGCATATCGTGATCCCGCAGCAGCAGCAACAGCAGGAGATTGAGGAGAAAGAGCCATGAAAACACAATCATTGCTGATGCAGAATGCAGTCAAGGTGTGTCATTTTAGTTAGCCACTCTAGTCTGGTACTCACTATCATCCATTCATCCATATATATCCCTTGTTCCCATAACTCAATAACCATTGCCGTGGTGGCTGGACGACAGAAAGATGTGGGCATCGCCTTCTGTAACCGCAAGCTCTACGGCCTCACCGACGGTGCCTACGGCGTCGAGGAATTGGTCAAGTTTGAAATCGGCGTGAAGAAAGTCATAGCCACCAACCGACTGGTCATCTAAACGCACAACGGCCCCAGCTGGACGGTCATCACCAACATTTTAGTCCTTGTTTGGATGGTGGCCAAATTTTTAGCATGCCCATGCCCCTTTCCCCACTCTAATTCATTTTTCTTACCAACATTGATCAAAACATGGGCAAACAAAATCTTGACAAAAACTTTAGCTAGCGAAATTTTTGGTGGAGCAGGCTTGGGCTTAAACCAAATCCACCATTCAAGAATACGGTATAAGTTTTTACTGGGATGAAGTTCATGCTTATACAGGCTACAACTACAAAGGTATACCTGCAGAAAGGAAAAGAGAAAAGAAAAGAAGTCCATGCTTGTACCCTGTTATATCAATCGATGCTACAACTAGATCGGCTCAGCTTCAGCAGAGAAGAAGAAGGATTAGGACTGAATTAAAGCTCTCAGATCTAGAGAAAGTACCTCAATACGGGCAAATTCCTAGTGAAGCATCCTCTTCTTGCAGAGTCCTTTAAGGAGAGCGATATGAGTTTTTACTTGGCTGAACACAACTGATCCTTGATAAACTCCGCTACCCGCATCACTGGAAGCAAACTGGGAATTACTGATTAAATGGAGAAAGCGAAAAAAAAGTGGAATAGAAATCAACGATTCTTGCAGCATGGGCTTACCACAGTCCACAGCCAGTAGCAGCATATCATGCACCGGAAAGAAAGAAAGGAAGAGCGAGAGGAATTGTTGGAAAGAGCTAGCACTCTTATTCTTGCTTAAGCAAAGCGCGAGGAGATAAGATTGTTGACTGGTGAGTCAAGCTCCCAACACATGGACATGCACGAACAGAGTCTCACTGTCACAAACAGGTAAGTATGGTGGCTATCACCATTCACCAGTCACCCTCAATGCGGCCACAATGATTGCCTGCAAGATTAGTCAAGCAAAGCATCTGACGAGGAAATCACCAAGAAAATGCCCTGAATCTGATGGGCCCTTCAAGGATGGATGGCCCTTTAAGGAAATCACCAAGAAAATGCCCTGAAGCTTGATATGGACGAGGTCGTCAAGGAAATCATGTGAATACACATATGACATATCCAAACACGCAGGTAAGGGCCGCAAACATCCATTACTCCTTGCCATAATGTTTGCAGATTCTTCAGTCTGCCTACCAACACTCTGGAGCATATAAATTGCAGCTGAAACACTGTATCGTGGTAGTGGTACAATACAAAATACATATCGTTGCTACCTGTGTTCACCATATACGCAATCACAGATTATTTTAATGTTCTTGATACAAATAATCACAGTTTACAGATAGTTGCTATCCAGCTGCTACTGCTAGTACCCGAACAAATAATCATAAGTTGTGTTCCTCACGTAGTTCCCCTGTAACAAAACCAATTGATCTGGCACACAATTTATGCAGCTTTTGGTGAAAGAAAAAAATCAAGCGGCAGAGATCAACTGTAGAATACAAATCACCAATAATCTCCATGCATCTTGACGTACATTATCATTTTCTCAACGGAAATGCTTATCGCCAAAAAAGTACTTTTTGCTGCATCGAATTAGAATTCCGCTCCATTATCAGGAGGGACGCACTGCAATCATGCACTTGAGGATCGACAACGGCGTCTAGCTTCTCTTCCACTTGCTCACATCAAGCTTTAAAGTAAGGACGCGACTATAGCTAACTCGATCATGGTAGCCGTTTGATCATCATTCTGTAATCTGTCTCGTGTACCTGTTTTTTTTCCATGATCTGTACGTTTTCCTACCGAGTTGATTTTCATCGGGTCTTCCTGAAAATGGGCTTTCAGTCGACCTGCTATTTATGAGTTTTGGATTGGGCTTTAATCTGGCCTTTTTGTGATTCATGAACCAGACTTCTTCTACTCGCTTACATCCCACATCCCCCTCGTCTTAGTTGTCAGCAACAAAAAGTAACCCAAACCAATTTGCATAAAAGAGATTTAAAGTGGTTATAAATCAGTTTATTTCAAAATTTTAAAAATATAAAAAAAAAGATGATGGCCAAAAAAAAAGATAAGCTAGAAAAGATAATTAAAAAACACTAGTTTTGTGCAACTAGCCCCTAGCTGAACTTCTGTCACATATTGTTTGTACAACTTTAGACTTTGCAAATGTGCAACTACCGTCAACTACACATTTATCCCTATGATAGTTGCACAGTATTATTCGTGCAACTTTAGGATTCATAAATATGCAACTATCCCAGCTACACATTTCTCACTGCTGTAGTTGCACATATAACACGTGTAAATTATGTAACTTTAGGCTTTGTAAATGTGCAACTATCCCAGTTACATATTTGTTGCTTCTATAGTTGCACACATATTATTTATTCAACTTTATACTTGAACAAAATGTGCAACAATCTCCACACAATATCATAATGACGTGTAAAAAGTGGGCCTTCCGTAACCCCTCAACGACAAGAATCAATAGGCTTCCCAAAAGAACAGCCCATTCACCCTAAGCAGAGTCCACATGAAAAACCGATGGCTCCCTCTCCTACCCCTTTTGCCCACTGCGCAACAAAGGAAACTCAAAACGAAAAGGCCGACGAGCGACGAGCCCTTATACAACCAAAATGAGCCCAAGCACTCACGGGTTAAAAAACATCAAATCCCGCACTGATCTCCGCGTTCAATCGGTCGACTCTGAATCGGCGACTGACGCATGAGAACTAGCAAAATCATTAAAGTAATCAGCTATATGACCATGCACCAGAAGATTAACGTGTCAAGGTTTTTAGTTTCCATGTATAGTATAAGTACGAACTTAGTTGTCCGAGTCATGCATGCTACTGATCTGAATGATCAGCAGGCGGTTTTCCAATACAAGAGGGCAAAGACATAAGTGTAAGCATCAATCAGTTAGTCCGTTAATTGGCAATGTATAATACAACAGAAAAAAAAAGCTAGAAATTCCTACTAAATAGCATAACAAATGATCGATGGATCCTCCTATTGGTAGTGGATCACAGCTATTAGATCTTCATAGCTGTACTGATAGATTTTTATAACTATATTTAAATAGACTATAGTTATATATCCTTATACCTAAACAACTTCCAACCATCAATCTGATAAACGACATGCGGTAGATAACGCCTTAACTACTGGGTTAATCCAGTCCATCTATAATTAATCGATCTTACACGCGCTGTCACAACGGCCGGCCGTTACGGTCAAAAAAGTTTCCGTGACTAAAAACTAATACTCCACGAGTGTAAGACCTTCGTGTTCACGTAACATTGCTTCTAATCGTGTGCATGCTCAAACATAACTTGAATCTGACCATCCCTGATCAATTAATGTGAACCGTGTATCCACTATAATCAATATATTTTTATAATTATACCTAAATATATTATAGCTGATAGGTCTTCATAACTATATGTATCTAGATATGTCATAGCTGATAGATCTTGATAACTATACTTAAACATATCAGAGCCGCTAGATCTTCATAATTTCACCTAAACATACCATAACCAATAAGTTTTCATGACTACACAACCATTGATCTGATGAACCCTTATTATTATTAGACCATAATCGATAAATCGTTATAACTGTGCATAAACATTATCCAACATTGATTTGGTGTATTTTAATTATCAATAGCCATTATGGCACCCCTGATTGAGTGCTGGGTCACCCGGGTGTGCGAGAGGGGTGAGGAGATTACACGAGGACTACCAACAATACTTAGCGAAATTTTGAGTAGACAAGAAATGCGATGCAACCTCCATAGAAGGGTACGCTCTCCTATTTATTGGCTAGAGAGAGTGTGATGTGAAGTTACAACTTTATTCATAGGCAGTTTATAGTATTAACGTTGACCCTTCATATGGCCAATTGCTTATGAGTCATTTCTCTATTACCCCTATGAGTATATGCCTTGGCATCTTCGTGACGTCCAGTACGAACGTCGTATGGGACATCTTGCCAGTGGTGGTTGTCTTGGTGATATCTTTACCCCGGATACTCATCATGCTAGGTGTTCCACCAGGGGTGGTCGTCTTGGGGTGTCTTTGTGCCAGACGTTTGTCATACCGGGTGCTCCGCTAGAAGTAGTCTGATGTCTTGGTTTCGAACCTCCATCATACAGGGTGCTCCGCCAGAAGTAGTCATCTTTAGGGTGTCTTAGTTCTGGACCTCTGTCATACGAGGTGCTCCACCAAAGGTAGTTGTTTGTGGGATGTCTTGGTTCCGGACCTCCTTGTAATGGGTGCTCCGCTAGAGGTAGTTGTATGACCAAGGGCTGTATAGAGAGAAGTTGAATGTTCGTTCACCGTCAATGTAAAAGGGGATGAATTTTACCGTAGATGCGTCGATTCGGGGAGGGAACAGCCACATTGATTGATATTCATAATTTTACATCTCACCTAAAAGCTACTTAAGAAAGTCTACGCACTGATTTAATATCGATGACCGGTAATATGAACCTTAACTCTACGTACTACGCAAATTTCATATACAAACATTATCGGCTAATCATGATCTGAACTGTAATTTTTCACACGATCTAATATGTACAAATAACTTATCGACTCAGTATAGCAGCTGGCCGGCTAGCTCGTGATCTGAAAAACTTCTAATTTTGTACTGACCTAATATTTCCTCCATTCAAAAAATAGATGACATCCTAGAATATATAAAGTTATTTAGATTGATCAAGGGAAAATAGTATAATTAGATTTTTTTATGAAAAATATTTTTATAATATCATAATTTTATAATCTTTTACTAACATATTCATATGAAAATTGACATTCAAAATTGTACGTTGAGGACCATGTCAAAACCTAGAATGATATATATTTATTGAGCAGAAAGAGTATCACGTACAGGTATAAAAATTAAAGACGATTAAACGTGTTTCCATATAATATATGTGACATCGTACTAATTAGATAAACGAGATTATCATAACTTAACAAAAAAGTAATCGCTACGGCGCGTGGGCGAGGAAACGGGGAAAAGAGCAATAGGAAGGCGAGGACACGACTGACGGCCCATGCGAAGAGGCGCTGTAGCCAAGTCCGGTGGGCCGTGGCACAGCATTCCTAGGCTCACCGGCGCCGCGAGAATCGCCCGCCCGCCGCCGCCGCTACTCGACCTCTCCTCCCTCCAGGCGTGCAACCTTCAAACTCTTCACTCCGGTGCGGCTTTCCTGATTTCAACCGAACTCGAACAGTACCGAATTAATCGAAATTCTCGGCTTATGGTTACCGGTGCGATTTTTATTCTTGCTTACTTCGGTGCTCGGTTGTTTATTCGGTGTTGGAGCTGGGAAAATCGACTAGACCGATGAACTCCCGCTACTCACGTCGCACATCCTCACCCGCTGGACGGTCGGGGTGAGGCATCGCCGCTGTTGCCCGTCGACTCAAGCGAGGGAGACCACGACTGGTGATTGAGCAATTGAGGGAGGCGACCGGTGAGGAAAGCTCCTGATTTCGATTTCAGTTCCTCTATATCTAAGGATTCTTCTATGTCCTTTTTCTTGTACTGGAGGATTCAGGGAAGCTCCTAGTATATATTTCTTTATTGTACGGGAAAGCTTGTGAATTGTGATGTTTGTTTGCAAATCACTTTCTGGATCTGCAACTGCATTCATGGGTTTTCCTTGCTTCGGTTCATTCGGCTAACTGAAAACCGAACCGAATGTTTTCACTGAATTGGGTTCGGTGACTATTTTCCCTGAGATGATTTCGGTTCTTAGTTTGCAGAAACCCAAAAAAGATAAACCGAAACAACCGAACCGTATTAGCCACATTAACGGAATGCCCACCGCAATTTCCTGTCCAATCTCAAATCCAGCAGTCTGTGCTGCTATCTAGGCTAGAGTAGAGAAGATGTGGCGGCGGCAGCATGCTCTCCTCCGCCGCATCTCGCCGGTGACGATGGCGGCGCAGTCTCCGGCAGCGGGGGCCTATGGTGGGCCTAGGCCTGCCCACTACGGCTCCTCACCAGAGGAGAGGAAGGGAAAGGCCGCGCCTTTGCAGGTATTCCTCCCACCATCTATCTCTTACACTTGCATTTGGGTAGTGTTTGCAGGCTATGGAATTAATGAATGTGGTACTGGTCGGTGCAGGTGCGGGGCATGGTTGACAGGTTCCGGTTACGTGCTAGAGGCGGTGACGGCGGCAATGGCTGCATCAGCCAAAAGCGCTCCAGATCTGACCGCCAAGGCAGGCCTGACGGTGAGCACTTCCAATAAAAGCATCGTTCTTTGCTGTCAATATTCCTATGTTTTACATTCTTTGTCAATTCATAGAGCTCTGAATCTTGATGGGCTCTTGGTAGAAGTATGGTTGTTGCATTGTCGTTCTGTTCAATTATATGTTACTATGGTTTGCAACCGATCTTCTGATTTTCTTAGTTCCGGTAAGAGATGATGTTTGATTGAGTTCCCGATGCTGTGTAAGTTAAGTAGAGATTTACAATGCGCCAGTTGCACTACATCAAAATGTTTCTAATGCTCAAAGTTAGTTTCTGCTACTTAGTCTAGTTTTCACAGGCACAAGATTTGTGTTATTCACAATATGCAGGTGGCAATGGAGGAACAGGTGGTGATGTCATTCTTGAGTGCTCAAGGTCTATCTGGGATTTTAGTAATCTGCAACATCACACAGTATGTTTCTGAAAACATCATATTTTGTGTTTCGGTATGAGATAGATAGATAGATATCCTACGATGTTTGGTTTGCAACATGTAAGATCCATCTTCGTAAAAGAACATATCATGTCCTAGTGGAAATGCTGAGCTTGTGAATATTATTGAATTAAAAGGGCTAACCTTGACTTCTGTCAGGAACTTATAGAGTTCATTACGTTCTAGTTTAATATAACATGGAGACTTCCCCTTGAGGAATAGAATTCTGCAGAATTCATGCTTTCCTGTGTCCTGATTTTAAGCTTGTTTACTTTGTGTTTTTCAGAAAGCAAGCCGAGGAGGTAATGGACTTTCTAAGAATCAGATAGGAACAAGAGGTTCTGACAAGGTCACCACAAGTATATGTATACACATGTGCATATCACATTTAGTGAGTTCCTTTTTCGAAATATATAACCTTCTGTTCTGGTGTCTGACAGGTCGCACAAGTACCAGTTGGCACAGTGATTCATCTAGTCCGAGGGGAGCAACCTTCTTTCACTGTAAATAAAAGACCAGATCTCTAGATCCCTGGGATATCCCAGATGCTGCAGAACACTCTGCAGCCAGTTCCAATCAGATGAACAACAAGGATAGCATTAATGGAAATGAAGCTGAAAGAGGAAGCAGCAATCAGTGGGAGAAGCAAACATACTATAGTACATGCTCCAAGGCTGGTTTTCCGAACACTGAAGATTGTAATGTAAGCAGCATTCCACATCACGTGGAAATGGATGAAAAGGATCAGTTTGAGAACGAGGATGAAGAATTTTGGGAGGATGAAGACAATGTTGATGCGGAGGAGGAGGATGCAAAGAGGGAGGAAGAAGACGTACAATACGCTGTTGCTGAACTGACAAAACCTGGGCAACGGTTGATCGTAGCACGAGGAGGGGAAGGTGGACTAGGGAATGCCTCTATCGGTAAGGACATGCGTCTGTCCAAAGAAAAGAGGCAAGAGGAGATAGCCCGTTTGAGTACTGGACAGCCAGGAACAGAGACCTTTCTTGTCTTGGAACTGAAGAGCATTGCTGATGTTGGCCTTGTTGGTTTGCCTAATGCCGGCAAGAGCACATTACTGAGTGCTCTCTCTAGGGCTCGCCCGGAGATAGCCGACTATGCATTCACCACACTGAGGCCCAAGATTGGCAGCCTAACCTATGAGGACTACTTCTCAGTGAAAGTGGCTGATATACCCGGTCTGATCAAAGGTGCCACGAGAACCGTGGCCTGGGCCATGCTTTCTTGAGGCACATAGAGCGCACCAAAGTTCTGTCCTATGTGCTGGACCTGGCAGCAACACTCAACGGTAGGAAGGGTATCCCACCATGGGAGCAGCTGCACGATCTGGTTGTGGAGCTAGAGCATTACCAAGAAGGCTTGACGAAGCGCCCATCATTGATTGTCACAAACAAAATTGATGAAGAGGGAGCTGACGCGATGTACGAAGAACTGAAGAGGAGAGTGCAGAGTATTCCGATATTTCCAGTCTGTGCCATCTTGCAAGAGGGACTGCCGGATCTGAGAGTTGGCCTGAGAGACCTTATGGATGTCTCCGATCCGCAAGGCATTGATTTGAGCAAAATTATTGTAGATTAAAAGGCTGTGTTTTTCCTTGAGATACTGACAAGGTGGAGAAATGTTCTCCGAAATTTTCCCCTGAGCAATATATGCTTACAGATGCAATGTAGATCTGTGTTGAAATTTTTTCTCTAATTTTCTGATATTTTTTTGTTGGCTATTTAACCATGTAGAATGCAGAATAGATCATCCACAGTGTTCAGAAATCAGTGTAAAAATATCTAAGGATAACCAGTATGTATGCTTTGTTCTTTCATAAGAGTAGCAATGTATACTACCTAAAGGTTCTTGAGGGCAACTTTGGTTGGTTAATCCGATCAGTTCACGGATGGTCAGCAAGTATGATGGTTCTAATGATGATCCTGCATGCATTTCGTGTGTACCTAACAGGTGGATTTAAAAAACCCCGCGAAGTGCTATTACTAGTGTCTGAAACATTGGCCTATGTCTGGAAATAAAGATAATTTCATTTGCACTTGGAACAGTCTACTGGCAAGTTTTCCATGGAATCTGTTACCACCAACTTGATTGAAACCTCTAGGTGTACTCACTGAACTTCATACTGACAATGTTTAATCTCAGTGGCTCTTTCTATGCTTTGTTTCTCATGGTCATGGAGACTCACTGAAGTCCATTTGGTCCAAATGCCACATGGATTGCTGTTGGTTGTTGCACCTTGTGCCAAAGTTAAGGCACTGTCCCTGAGCTCTACTCTTTATGGGTAGGATTTGGAGATTTGATCGGCATCATGCATATGCACGCTTGCTTCTTGACTTTTTCTGATTCCATTGATCATTACTTCATGAGAAATCAAATATGTACCAAGCCCGTCTAGCTCAGTTGGTAGAGCGCAAGGCTCTTAACCTTGTGGTCGTGGGTTCGAGCCCCACGGTGGGCGTTTTTCTTTTTTTTATTTACATTTTTTTTCACTGATATCTGTTTGTCAGATTCTCCTCTATACATCAAGTTTTCAGATCCATGGAAAGTTCCAACTAGGCGGCTAGGCTTCAATGTTCGGTATCAACTAGATGGCCAGTACATTTTCTGTCAGCACTCAACTGTGGATCTGCACATTGGTAAGTCCATTACATATATACATGTCCCCATATCATCGAAAAGAACATGCCCCAAGTTACTGGATATTGTTTGATAACTATGCTCAATTCAACCTGAAGTTCTGAACGAAAACGAAGCTGCTTTCAGAAGCGTCGACATTTCTGAAAAAAAGCATGGCGAAGCTGCCAAATCAATCCTTAAAACTTGCTCAATTTGCATGACCTTGTTGAACAGCAAGCGTTTCAAAATGACAAGTGACAGCAACCACTTTTAAGCTTGAAATTTAAGCATGAAAGGTACCACCTTTCAGCTTGAAAATTTAGGCATGAAAGCTAATCTCTTGGGAACAAGTGCAAGCATTTCAAACTGACAGGCGACAGCTACCAATTTTAGCTTGAAATTTAGGCAAGAAAGCTATCTCCTGGGTACAAGTGCAAGCATTTCAAACTGATAAGCGACAGCTACCAATTTTAGCTTGAAATTTAGGCAAGAAAGCTATCTCCTGGGTACAAGTGCAAGCATTTCAAACTGATAAGCGACAGCTACCGTTTAAAAGAATTAGGCATTGTTAAATTTTCTAGCCAATAATTCCAATATATTAGTTGAATCCAATAGAAGGTTACTGTATAATATGTCCGTTTCTATTTACTAAAGCCTTATATGATCCGATCACTGACGTTTGCAGCCATAGTTGAGAAACCTGCTCAGGTTTTGTGAAGAAGGGAAGCAATTATTGGAGTAAATAGCTTGCAACTAGCTTCACAAAGCCACGACGATACAAAGATTTCTTTTGAAACTAGGACGCATAGAACATGTGAAGAAGTGCGGATCAGATATTCTCTGCTATGGAGAAATGGAGTTTGTCTGCTTCTGAATTCTCATTAGTTTTCCACACATAGGAGTAGTAGGTAGCTAAGGATGTGACATGATATTTCTTAATGCATTGTGATAGCGTTTTATATGTTCCGTGTCAAACTAAGATATCTCCTAGATTGTTGACGTATTGGATGTGATGTTTCATTGTTGTCTCCGTCAAAAGTAGTAGATCAAACAAGTTGGCAGTCTAACATCATCGATGTTACAAGGAAGTGTTCTTGTGTGGTAATCTTAACATTGTGATTCATATGTTCTCTTCTTCAAACAAATGAATGGAAATAATAATTGTTTAGCAGTACAAGCATACATGATAGAAATAAGAGTACAGAAGTTGACATGAATAATGAGCATTTTTTACAGGTATGAATAATCAAGGCTCTATCAACAAACATTATACATATTCTTATATTTGCACTGTTGTTGGCCTTATCAATTGCAGTTAATACCTTCCCAAAGTACCCCTCATTCCTACAAAATACTAATAAAGTTTTATGCCCTGAGATCGTGGAGGAGACTAGTAACATGCAAAGAAAGTACTTGTCTCCACCATACTTTCTTTAAAAACAAAATACAGATATAGTATCTCGATGTTATTCAATTATGCCGTTAGTACATATTACACTCTTTTATTTACGATTTATGAATGGATCTCTAATAAAATGGTTCTTGATGTAATATATGAAAGCTACTTGATTTAAGGCAAAAGAAATTTAGAGAAGCAACAAAGAAGGCCCATTTCTAGACGTCTTGCGTCTCCAGAAGTCATCGATATAAAATGACGTAGAATACTGTTCTCTTATTAGGTCTTAATCTTATGCCTTGATTAGTTAATTTGTTGCTATAATCAGAAGAAGGGAAGAGAAGTCAACTACGCATTATTACATTTGCAGAAAGCAACCACATCTTAATTAACACAGTATACTGAAGCCCACAGACGTATACAGCTCTATCCAGAAATTTCAGGGTAAAGGAGTTCCATTCGTTGCATATGTTGTCCTGGTTCTATTTACTCTTAGGCTTGAAAATTCACACCAGAAATATTAGATCAGATCAAAAAATTTAACAGATTAGCCACATTTGTTTATGGTTAAATTCGTGATGTTCTCTTTGAGCTTTAGCATTTACCACAGTAACCCCAACACTGGCCATTATTAATTAGAGATTCAGTAACATCCAAAATCCCCAAGGGTAATTAAAATTATAAAATCGAAAGCTTTACATCGCTCTCGAAAGGTAATTAATCTTCAGAAAATTCCCATTGGACTAATTTCGGGAAGCTAGCCTATAGCATCGTGGCACGCAACAGCGCGCGTGAGTCCTCCTCGTGCACGCTAGCTTGTTTGGCTATAAATAGTGGTGAAGGAGTGGAGCCTATTCATTGTGCTCATCATCATCTTCGATCTCAAAGCTCTTCTTCTTCTCCATATCGCCCAGTTACTTTGAGCTTACAGAGAGGATGTCTTGCAGCTGTGGATCAAGCTGCGGCTGCGGCTCAAACTGCAAGTGCGGGTATGCATGCTTTTTAATTCTTTTTCCTTGCAAATACTACCTTCTCCCTTTAATTACTTGTCCTTTTTATTTTCAGCAAGAACTGACCGTATCTAATTGAGCTATTCATCCATTAATTTGTTCAAACTTGATCACGCATGCCATGTACTTAATTACTGAGAGAGAGGGGACCATTTCAGTGATCGATCCCCTTTATTACTGAAGAATTAATTAATTTTGTTGTGGTGATTATTGATTTGATCTGCCGACTGGTTGTTGCAGCAAGATGTACCCTGACCTGGCAGAGCAGGGCAGCAGCACCACCCAGGCCGCCGTCGTCCTCGGCGTCGCGCCTGAGAACAAGGGGCAGTTTGAGATGGCCGCCGAGTCCGGCGAGGCCGGCCATGGCTGCAGCTGCGGCGCCAACTGCAAGTGCAACCCCTGCAACTGTTAAGATGCACGTACCCGGTGCATCATCTTGTGGTCGTGTCATGTGTATGTGTGTGTGACCGTGTCAGTCAGAGTGAACAATAATGAGGCGAGGCGAGACGAGAGCATCTGATCTGATCTGATCTGATCTGATGTGCTTGTGGTGTGGTTTTAATTGCTCGCTCTTGATGTCTTCCTTCCTTGTGTGTGTATGTGTCTCTGTAATCTGTTCATCTCGACTATGGATGGAGTGAATATATATATAACACGGACAGCTTTGCCTAATTAAGTTAAGCATGCACGCATCTTAATTTAATTGCACTAATTAATTACCTGCCCATCTACCCGGCCGGCTATCCGGGATCAGAAAACAGATTAGCTAGCCATGAGTCCTGATTGATTAGAGAGGAGTATGCTTGAGTAAATCACGTTAATTTGCTACTTCAATTGCTTGGCTTGGTTGATCCGGGCGGCGGGTTGGCGCCTGAGGACCCGGCCGCGGTGGGCGATGCCTCCTCCACCCCTTTACGCTTCGTTCGGTCCCTCGCCTTCCACACTCTTCTCTCCGAGCAGCGCCAGGCGAAACCCTAGCCACGCTCTGCGGTGGCGGCCAACGTGTTTGTTGCTCTCGCTGGTGGGGAAGAGGGGTCACGGGATGCGCGCCTCCGTCTCATCTCCGTTCTATACCGCCCTTGGTCCGCCGCCGCCAGCGCCGCCGGAGCGCTTGTCCATGGCGGCCGGCCCCGATCGACCTGGAGCGGGGGCGCTGTGTGGGTCGCCATGTGGTCATCGTCGAAGCTAGATCCGATCGGCGTGGATTCCACGGCCACATGCAACTGGCAGCTGCACCACAGAAGAGGTGAGCAAAGGGATCTTGGCCTTTAGTTATCGAGGTTTTGGCTGTGAACCTCTTAGCTTCTGGACGGCTCGGATTGCGCTGAAGCCTATGAGCTGCCGCGCTCTGCGGCGGCGGCGGCGGCGGCGATGAAGGAAAGGTGGGGAAACGGATGCTGGAGGAGGCGAGGCAGAGACCGAGAGAGGAAGGCACAGAAGCAAGGGGGGTGGGCACGTGGCGAGCGGACGGCGCCTCATCTTCCTCCGCGAGCATCCATCTTCTCCATTCTGCGGCTTCTTTGGCCTCCTCTCTCCTCTTTCGCCTCCTCCTCGCTGGGCCGGCATGCTCGACGATTTGGTCTCGATCTGGTAGCTGCTGATGCTATGGATGTGTCCTTGCCGTCGCTCCGCCAACCCCACTTCTGTCATTCTCATCCACGCACTAGCTTCCTCCCGAACTCTCTGAAAAAAAGTTCAATTTGTTTGTTGTATGCAAGGGTTTAGGAATTTCTTCAGGGCTGCATGGGGGTTTATACGCCATATGCAGAAGATATACATCGAATCTTATCCTGAGGTAATTTTGCTTTGCTATGGATACTACGTAGTTAGTGTTTTGGTGTGGTGAAGTAATCATTTTGAAAATTGAAACTGCAGACCTCAACGTCTGGCCGGACAAAACTCAATGCTGATATTGCCGTCCTCTCAATATTGATCCAGGCAAGGCAGGGAGAAAATTGACCAAACGTTCGTCAGCAGGCCACTTGAGGTAAAGATAACAAGAGAAAATGATCGATCGATCGATTCTATTTTCAACAAAGCTCGCGATCGCATATATGCAAATGGCTGCACCCTGGCTGCTGGCTAAGGATGAAATTGCAGTAGGTACAATGCATTTCATGCAAATGCATTTGTCAGTTAAAATGCATTTCATGTAGATGCACTTGTCAGTTCCGATCCAACCTTAAATTACATGTCTTGTTCATGATTGCGTTGGACTTTTCTTGCCTCTGTTTGTTATGAGGTTCTTTAGAAACATCTCCAGAGAGAGTTTGGCGAACGTTACTCTTAGGTTATTTCTACACCCAGTTTCTTTCCCCATTCATGTATTCATTTTGCAGGTTGCGCTTGAAATATTCCTTGTGGAAGCAGTTCAACGATGCACCAGTATGATCAATTTCCAGGCTCATGTAACATGTGAAACCTGCAGTATTTTGATCAATTGGGGCTGGCAGGGCAAATAGAAGATTTGCAAATATTCAAGAGTTGTTGCTTTTGCAGATTCGAGAAGGAGTATATGCATTAGGACGTCATCACCCACGTCGCCGCCACCGCTGATTTGTTAATTACCTTGAGGTCAAGTCTCACAACCGTGCCTCATTTTCTCTGCAGTAGTGGTTTTTGGTACTGGATAGATTCACATGTTACATCTATGCATTAATACCGTTGAACGGAAAGATGGCTGACTCCATTTATTGGTAGGAGCTTAATTACCTTTTTCATTCCTCGTGTTTTGTGATCCTGATACTTGGCTTTATCAAGGAGTGTTTCTGAAGGACTTTTTTTCTGCTTAGCTCCTTCCTAAATTACAATACAATTTATTGAAATATGGGTCACACTCTTCTTTGCACACAAATTACAACAACAACAACAACAACAACAACAACAACAACAACAACAACTAAGCCTTTTGTCCCAAGCAAGTTGGGGTAGGCTAGAGATGAAACCCAATAAAAAAGAAAAAAAATTCATAAGCCAAAATTCTTCTTTGCGCACAAATTGTTCTATCAAAATTCTGATAGCATTTCCTTATAGTAAAACTCTTGACTGAATTATATATAACTCCTTTCCTAAATCCCGATATGGTTTACTGAAATATGGGTCACACTCTTCTTTGCAGATAAATTGTTCCATCAAAATTCTGATAGCATTTCCTTATAGTAAAACTTTTGACTGAATTATATATAACTCCTTTCCTAAATCCCAATATGGTTTACTGAAATATGGGTCATGGTTTTCTTCGCAGACAAATTGTTCCGTTAGATTTCTGATAGCATTTCTCAGATAGGAAAACTCGGTACTGAATTATGTAGAAATCCTTTGACATCCTACACCGTGCAAGTCAATAATTGGGCCTATAATTTTAAATCAATATCCGTATAGCTTTCCAACGCTCTGTGCCCGATCAGATCTTCTTTTTGCCAGTTAATATGTTCATTTAGTTCCATTATTGCTCCCTCCATGGAATTCCATGCATGTGTTATTGATGCTAGTTATTGATGCTATGACAGGAATTTCATATCTTCTAGCTGTTTGTCCACCAGGCATTCATCAGACTAATAGAAGAAGTTTGCATCTGGTAGATGAAGTGTTTGTTTCAGATGCATATAAGCAAGTATCATTCTAAAAAAGGATCCTGCTATTACATCTCTATAAGAAAATGCAATACATAGCTGAAGTGCTCTCTAATTACTCATGTACATTCGTATATAACTGCTTATATGCATTCAACAATGAGCTGATTGAATGGATATGAGGATATCATTCCAGTCTGTGCTCCCAAACTAATAAAAAAACTAAACCTAAATGTGTGGCAGAACTTTTGGGCTGATCTATATCGTGAAATAATAGCATCAACCAGTCACCATTTCATTTGGAATATCCCTTGATATTTCACATTCTAAGGCAGTCCATGACCAAATAGTAAAAGTATGGATGGCATTCCGAAACAGGACTCTTACATATTTGAGCTGGAACAGGAACATATGCATAGTTTAAGTAAACTCTTCCAATCAGGGGCATAGTCCAGGATTGGAGACCTTATTTATGATGCTCCTAAACTGTTTTCCGTGGAAGTACATATGAAGATGAACTGAGTAGAAAGGTATAGATCCATCCATGCCTTTACTTCAGGCCTCCATGGTACAGGCAGAGTGTCTTGAATAATGAGATATGAATTGAAAGGCTTCTTTAGTTTGTTAACCTATCGTTTCAATGTTGTAGAGAGGTAGAGCTACTATTTATAGTAAATGTATCATTTGCTTGACAATTCTTCCTATCGGTTCTTTTTGGAATTTCTATTGTCATGAATTAGTAGTGGCTACCTGATTGTCCTTTTAGTTACTATGATATTTAAGTTTAAGTTTAAGGTTTAACATGTTATCTTATCCCGTGGATTTCACATGTACAGATAAACTATTTTGTAGTATGTACTTCAGTTCTTCTACGAGATACTCCTTTCGTGATCTGCATATGGCTTGATGCGGAAAAATATGTTTATTTTGCTTGTTGTGTGCTTGTGATATTTGCTTATGCATCACATATCAAGTCAGTGGTACCTCTTTATCTTTATCTGAATCATTCAAGATATCACCAAAGATGTCTTTTGATAATTCATCTTAATCAGTAAAACGTCTAACTGGCTGTACATTGATGTCCAAGTCAGATCCATGTCCAATGGCCTCGGAGCTGCAATGCCCTTCAGTTGATTCGGCTACTATTGATATTATTGATGAAGTAGGAAATTTCGATTTAACAGTTTACAGAAGGGCGCAGCAACACCGCCTTTATGGCATAACTTCGATCTCTGGGAAGCTCAGGTTCTGGTTTGCTGGAGTCCTGCTCCTGGTATATATAGCTCCTTGGCCATGTTTTTTCTTTCCTTCTCCCCCTTCTCTGAGCTTTCTTGATTTGGTGCGTGTGGTCATGGCTGCCTGTTAGGTATTGCTCTGGATCTACATTTTTATCCTTGCATTTGCCCTGCACTGCTTTCTGTTTCGATGTGTCGTGCACTGGGTTTTGTTGCCGATTGATTCGTTCCGTAGGAATATCTATTCGCTTTTGTGGTGATATTCCCCTCTAGCAATCAGATGGATCTCTCCTTTCTGCGTTCAGTTCTTTTTTCATGTCTTCGTGGTTTAGATTTGCAAGTCATCGATCTGCTATCTTACCTTGCTTGTACGATGAATTATTTTGCATCAGGTTGATTCCATTGCATCTTTAGCGGCCCCCCACGGCCGCCCGCGGGTGATTCAGTTGACTTAACTCAGCCTGCAAGCTCTTTTACCTTTAAATGTGTTGGCTGTCCTATTGTTCTTTGCTTATTCTAACCTTCAGCTTCATATATAGGTCCAGCTTGCATCAATACCTAGAAGTGTCCCAAAACCACCTTCTGACTCTGCAACCAAGACACCTGGAAGTGTCACAAAACCACCTACTGATTCTGCAACCACTCTAGTGTCTGTTGAGAAAAAGTATCGTGGAAAAAGGTTTGATAGCAGGCCTTGTTTTAGCTGTAGTATTCTTGCTTTTATTGCATTATATGCTGAAGGGTATTATTTACTTGGCAGGTCGGGTGATGTTCCAGAAAAAGCCTGCTGTGGCTAAGAAGTTGTTCAGGTGAGGTACTAACTGCTATCTTGCTTCTGATCTTGTGCCTTGCTTTGTACTTTTCATTCTGCAATTCGATAAAGCATGCCCACACTTATCGGTTCATTTCACCCAAGCTTCATATTTAGCTGCAATAGTCTGCATGCCCCCCTTTAACTTTACATTGGTGCACTCATGCGAACTGTGAAGGTTTCTTTTCTTTGTTCCTTGCTGTTTGCTTATATATGTTCTGGTTTCCTTTACGCTTCTTGGCATCCGCAGAAAATGAGCACGCTATGGTTCAATTCTCCTAGCATCCGAATTGGAAAAAGCATGCATACATGTATTTAGCCTGTGCCTACTTTTGAAGCTAAGACTATTCTCAGAATTGTTTCGTACATGCACTATACCCTAAGTCTCTAACATGTAAGGCTGCCCATGACTATTTGGATGCATACAAACACAATGAATATAGAAAAGCTCAACAAACAGCTCTTTGCATGTCCCCTTGACCCAATAGAATAGCCTAGCTGCCCTGTTCGGGTAACAGTGCTGGGGTTGTTAGGGAGAATAAAAAGGCATTTCCAGTGCTACAATTATCTTTGTTGCAGTTCAGCTACGAGCTAGGTAGTGCTAAAAACTATGATTAAGTACCATACACATCTCTTACTAATTCCGTATAGCTGGTTAGTGCTTTCTATGCTGCATAAAAATTTTATGCTTCATAGTTGGTAAGAAAAAGCAACCTCAGTAGATTTTGTTATTTTTCGTTGATGTATCTATAGCCCTTTTCTAGCACCAGAAAAACTTCCATACTTGTTTGCTTTTACAGTTGGGTAAAATTATAATGGGATGTTGTGAGAGTAGAGCATGCCACCTCTAAATCACTAAACTGCATTTATAGTCAAATATTATCTTAGAAACTGCATTCAACATTAATCGAATTTCATGGCTGATATAATCAGCGTACCAGAGGGTTTTGGCATGTGCAGAGAAAATACATGTAATTGATATTAGTGCTGCTTCTTTCTAACATTGTACAACTATATTTCTTTTGCTCATAAGAATTGTTCATTACTTAGATGTTGTAACACTTGTATCCTATTTATGTTCATTGCCATAGTTCTATTTTAGGATCAATAAAGTTGCTTTTATCTGACAGGTGCGAAGTCCATTAACGGGTCTAATATAATTACCTGATGATTTCAACAGGTTAGGGTCTGAACCAGCAGCTATAATAGATATAAGACCATATTAAGTACTATATAACCATGCATTCCTGTTATATCACAATTGCATATATTTTCTGATCATCTTTTTGTCTTGCTTTTTCACTAATACTTTGAAACTACATGCAATCGGAGATGTGAGGCCTGTTTATAGAAGAATCTTAGCTCCTCTGGCATCAATGGTATTTTGGGTTGGACCATGTTCGTCTTCATTGCAAGTCGGATGTAATGATTATAGTCAATATACTATAAATTAAGTTTTCCGGGATATTTGGTACTTCAAGAATTCTCCATTTGTGATAGTGATATATGTGTTTTCCTAATTTTGTGATCCTAAAATTCTATGTCACATTAACTGGACTTGTGATTTATTTACTTGTACAGCCAGTTAATGTTTTCAAAAATATATTTCAGTGAAGGAGTCAACGCTTAATCTGTTGCCATGTGTATCTGTGCTTCTTTAATTGTGGACTATGAACCACCATAGAGCATATTGGTTTTCTTATGCATACCATCTGATAAGGCTAATTTGAATAGTTAGATCTTCCTATTGTCTAATGTTTCTTTTATACCGATCATTTTTCTTTAATAATATTGATTATCTTTTCAACAACTGTCGCCTATCCAGGGACGGGCACGGCAACGATCGCCTCTCTGATCTAGTATGGATAACAACATGCAATGATCTAGCTAGTATTTGTAGAAATTGAAGCAGAATCAGTTGAAGCAGCATAAATTGAATATACTAGACCATAGCATCAAAGCTGCAAACATAGTTAAGCCCATTTAGGGACTAACCAGTTAACTAGTAGTACCATCTTGAATTTCTGAGACGAGACTAACAAAAAAATTCACAAATTAGGTTATTGGTTCCTCAATCGAAGATGGATTAAACCCTTTGTACACAAGATGCTATCTCCGGTTATGTGCCAAGGTTAAAATATAGAGCAGTAACAGTAGCTCTTGAAGCCTTGTGGCCCCATACACTTGTGGTCCTTGACATGTTGATGAGCGAGTTTGGCCTCAAACCATCACGCCGACAGAATGGAAGCTTGGAAGTTAGTAGCGAGCAGGGCTCCTCATCTGCAAAAGAGATCAACATATACATATATGCACACGTCAATACAGCTCCTTATCTTGATGACATGGGGATATCCATGTGATCGAGTGGGGCAAAAAATATACAACACGTTCATCTTCTGCAAATAAGAACAAGGCGTCTGAACTTCTCGAACCAAAGATAACCCATTTTCCATTACTTTCATAACGGAAATACAAGTAGTTCAAAAGAAAAGGGAACAAGAAGAATGAACTCAGTGTAGAAGAAATGAGACGCTAGCTGCAAGAGAAAGAAAAGATAATCTGAGGAACACGAATGAACGAACGAACCTTGGGCGGAAGTAGGATTGAAAGCAGAGAGCAATATGTCTGGTATCCACAGCACTAGGTACGATAATTGTGAGTAGAGACTCTAAAGATAGATATTTCCTTTACTTGCGTTGATTTTGTTTGCATTTGAAGGAGGATATGATATTGAGGTATTTAAACGGGAGAGTCACATGTGCATATATATATGAATGTAAGTAAGAGATGGAATCCGTTGCAACAAAAACGAGAAGGAAGGAGAGAGTGAGAGAGATGCGTGGGTGTGTCGCAACAAACTTGGGAGGCAGAGGATGGAGGAGGGATATCGGGAGGGGTGTGCAGCATGCAACTGAATGTAAGTGGAAAGATGAGTCCAGTCCTGTCATGTCAGTATCACGGAAAAAAAATTCGACGATATTTCCGAAATTTCGAAAATTTCGGTGGGCCCTGAAATTTTCCCGGTTCAAAAATTCGATTTGACTAAATTTTGAGTAAAATTTGGTCAAAATTCAAACTGATTTTCGGTACTGTTTCCGAAATTACCGAAATTTCGTGTAACGTCCCTGTTTTTAAACCTTTGTTTGTGTGCATCATAGCATGAGCATCAAGTCAAGATAATGAGTAAGTTTTTGAAATTTTTGAATATTCGGCAAACCCCCTCTCAAATTTCCTTACTAAGGTTCGAGGTGAGTTTCCAAATTTCAATCTAATCAAACATTGAACGAAAGATATGAGAATTATTTTCAGTGGTCTAATTAAAAATGTTGGAATCGAGATCTTGTGCTTGAGTTTGATTAAATTTGTAGCTCAATCTTTGAAAGAAATTCATGAAGTAAAAACCAAAACCTAATCCTAAAACCCTAGCTTCTAACCCTAGTTCTACCCGGAATGGGCCTCTTTCCTCTGCCGGCCCAACCCGCAACCGCCCCCCCTTTTCTTTTGCTTCTCCCCTAAGCTATCGGCATCCCTATCCCCTGCTCTCTCTCTTTCCTCACCCGGTCTCTTCTCTCCCGTGGAGCTCATCCACCGCCGTTCTCCGGCCTAGCTCGCCCCCCCAGCACCCCGCCTCGCCGCCGCTTCCCCTGGGTCCCCAAGCCGCCGCCGGCCCTTCCTTCCACCACCCCGCCCCTCACCGCTCCTAGGCCGCTCCCCTTGCTCCGCCCCTCACCACCGGCCTCCACCCGAGCTCCCTCCCTTAAGCGCCGCGCCTCAGCCATCCTCACCGCTCCGCCCCTTTAACCCGGCGCCCGAGCGCCCCCGCCGTCGGGAGCACCCCGCTCCGCCCGGCCGCCACCTCACCGCCCCACTGGAGCTCGCCCCCTCCACCGCGCCCTCCGCCCCGCTCGAAGTCCGCCGCTCGCCGTGCTTTCCGCCACCACCGGAGCCAACCCACGCCGCCGGTCGCCGCCCCGGTTTGCCTCTACACCGAGCCCCTCCATCCCGGAGCTCCCCGCCACCTCCGTTCGCCCAGAGCAACCGACGCCGCCTCGCCCCGTCGAAGCCGCCGCCCCGCCGTGCCCCTTCCGGTAATCCCCGCCGCGCCGCCGTCGCCTTCCTTCCCCGGCCTGCCTCCTCGCCGACGGTGGCTTCGCCACAGCCGGAACGAACGCACGGCCGGCGTCCATAACCGGCCTCCCGACCGGTTAATTGAGGCCTTAATGGCCAATTGATTCGGTCATTAAGACCAATTTAAAACCCTTCTTAATGATGTCTGTGATTAATAGCTTAATTAATAAGTATAATCATTGTGAAGACATATTAATGACCTCTATTAATGAGCAACAGTGTAATCAATATGCTTGTTAATGGCGTCTCTATGACATGGGGACCCCACCTGTCAGGATTTAAAGAGATAAAAATAAAAGAATAAAGTAAATAGATTCATATGACGGATGGGCCCCGCATGTAAGAAAATAAGAAAAAGATTAAAGAAAAAGGAAAACCAATGACATGTGGACCCCACATGTAGGGAATAAAAGTAAAGAATAAAAGAAATAGGATTTAAATGAAAGTGGGCCCCACCTGTCATTGACCTAAGTCAATGTTGACTAGATTTGACCAATAGGGCCCACATGTCAGCCTCTGCTATTGTTGAATTTCTTTAAAAGATTATTTTTACTGAGAAAAATAAAACAAAGGGTGAAAATGGATTAAATCTTGTAAAATTCACAGAAAATTCATCTTTAATCAGAAAAATGCAAATAATATATCAAAATGTTCAGAAAAATGAAATCTATTCAAAAACATCATTTCCATCCATGTTTGCATGCTAGGATTAATACAATTTGCTAAAAACTCAAATTAGGGTTTCCGATTAGCCGGAGGATTTTCGGATCGCGACATTTTATGCGTCCGAACTCCGATTAAATTGATTCCACTTGCATTAGTTGTTATTTTGCATCCTCTACGTCATAGCATGCATTGCATCTCATGCTGATGTTGTGCATTTTAATAATTACGATTATGCCCTTGTTTCCGATGTTTTCGTTTTTCCTCGATAGAGCCGGAAGATCCGCAAAGCGAGAGTCTCGATCAAGAGCAGGGTGTCGTTGCAGAGCAACCAGGCAAGCAGCCCCTTTGGTCACGTTGCAAATCTCCTATTATTTACAAAGTATTAGTTGTTTTTAAATCATTATCATATGCGTTCAACTGCTATTTTTCCGCTAAGAAAGCCTTAGTCCGATGAGTAAGACTCACCTTGTCGCTTAAACAGCTCCACCACTAACCTAACCTATCTAGCATAGTCTAGTATCCACTGTTCGAATGTTATTAAGCTATTTATGCTTAGACATGCTTAGACTTGTAGAAGTCGTAATTCCTGGGTTAGCAGATGAATCAACACTGGGAATGGGTTACGTGGTAGGTGGGTGTTCACCGGGATACTAATGAACTCACTTAATCATATCTGGGTCTAGACGAGAGGCCATGGCTGGGAGCATGGTGGGTTGTCTCGTCTTCCCGCAAGGACCGGTTATCGACGTACATTGACCCAAGATTCGCGTACTTCTACACGGGTGGATTATGGGGCCACCCACGACTCACTAATTTGCTTAGACTTAGTGTATGAGCTGCATTAGTTTGCCGTTTCCATTTGTGTGTGCGTGAAAAAGGGGATGTGGTGTGTGGTCTCATATAAGGGTGGGGTGGACACACGGTCTGGGAGACCGGGGATGTACCTCGATTCACAACGCATGGGACCGTGTCGCAGTTACGGCCGGACTGATGCACATGGACTAGCCCGTACGGGTGGCTCATACCTAGGTCGACAGCATTGTAAAGGTCGTGTTCGATCACCCTCTGCTAGCACACCTCGTGAAGTGTGTACTTGGTAGCATTAAGAGACGATCGATGCGTGTAGGTAAAGATGTACACCCCTGCAGGGTTAGAACTGTTTGAACAGCCGTGTCCGCGGTTATGGACAACTTGGTAATTACCTGCGTCGAATTAGACAACTATAACCCACTTTAAAACTTGTCAACTCTAAGGACGTGGTTAGCGACAGCTTCCTCCCAGGGTGGTCGAGGATGGGTCGACAGGTTTTTCCAGGTGTGGTGATCGGCAGTAAGGAATGTTCGCGAAGTGTTCGACTCGTCCCCTTTGAAAAGGTATTCTAGTAGTCGAATTTCAATCTACTTATTGTTATTGATAAAGGTAAACTTGGCTTTCCGCAAATTAGTCCACGATTACCTTTTGTTGATACCTGGCACAATCACTACTACTTCCGCACTGTAAGTCTTGCGGAGTACAATTTTGTACTCACCCTGCTATTGTTGTTGTTTTCGTTGCAGAGGAAGCTATCCCTTCCGAGGGTGATTTCTATTTAGAGCTCGACACCGACGACGCCTAGACGCTGGGAATCCCAGGCAGTGATCCTGCCCTGGGTTGGTATTTTGGTTTGTTTTCCGTTGCCACTTTTGGCCCTACTGTTTGGCTTCGTAGCCGTTAATACTCTTCCGCTGTGTGTATATATGTTTGTTAAGTTTCAAACTTATAATATTGCAGTTTCTGTCATAGAGTCACTGCTATGAGATCTAGTTGTTTTCGCCTGCTCATGTGCCGTGCGTGTATGTGATGAAGCGCATGTTGCGGGTAGGACTTTAGAGTTTATATCATAGAGTCATTAAGTTTAATCACCCCTGTGAAGCGACTCTACTACTGAGAGATTGGGAACTATATCACCCTACTCCAGCCGTGCATTAAGTTGCCGGGACGAGTTCGGGGTTGATGTTCCGGCTCGGTAGGACAAGAGTGAGGAGACCATATCACCCTACTACTCTGTGCGCTTGCCAGAGTAAGCTTTGGGGTTGACGTCTCGGGCTATTCGGAGCCATATCACTCCACTCCTCTTGGAATTGACACCCAGGAGTTGAGGTCGGGGTTGACGTTTCGACTTAGCGGGTGGTTTCTCTTAAGCCTCTCTGTTATGAATTCTGGGGTTCGACATTTCGGTGGGTGAAATTTTTTTAGTATGAGTAGTAAGTTTGGGCTTTCTATGTTTTTTGGATTTCCTACTCGATTTTGGTGTACATCTTACGCGACGGATGGCGACTTATATGAGTGAGCAAACGATCTATAATGGTGTCGACCTCGCACGGTATATGAGTGAGCAAACGATCTATTTTGGTATCGTTTTTATCTGGGGTACTTTTTTTTCTTCTAAGTATAATAGATATATTCTGTTCTACACCAGGGACAGTTTCTTGAGTGATTAGGATTTGATATTTTGAATTTTAGGACTCTGGGTGAGTTTCTGCAATCAAGTGAGATTAATCTCCCTGAGTATTTGATCATTTTATTAGTTAACAAGCGGACGACATCCAGCTGGAACTGACAAACAAATCTTCCATTGCTTCATCCATTGGCTGTTATTCAATTTACTTGCAGAACTCTGTTTGCAACCTTTGTACATGTTGAGTGCTTGCCTGAATGTCTTCCTCATTGTGCTTCGATTTTAGAGTTGAATAGCTAAATTTTCAGTCAGCCATGGACAGACTGCTTTTCTTAGATAATGGAAGAGAGAACTCCCCTAGTCTCTGCACCAGGAGATGCACACAACCAACTTATTATAGAGTCATTACATTATCCAAGCCAAACGGCATAAAGGGATGCTGCAAGCATAAAGGGATGCTGCAAGCTACAAAAGAAAGAAAATCAGCCATTATATAGCCTGCTATTAAAACATCATCCATACTGGGACATAAATCCCTTGGTAACCAACTCTAACCTCCTGGTACTTGTAACCATTCGGTCCCGCTCTGATGATCGCTATTGTAGTAAGGATAACTACAAGCAATTGATACATAAGAAAAGAGCCTGCAAAAGATTGCTTAATTTCTTCTTCTTCTAATATTTTTATTTATTTATATAAAGCCAAATCGATCAACATAAAGGCGTGGACAAATTGCTGGGAGGCTATACTTCTATGACAAGGGTGTTGTAGCATTTCAGACAATGGTCACGATAAGGAACTACGGGGGTGTTTGGTTGGGCTTTTCAGCAGCTTTTCACTGGAAAAAAGCTGCAGTCCAACCAAACGGCCAGCTTTTCAGCAGCTTTTGCCAACGATAGCTGTGGGCTTTGTAGTGCAAATTCAGCTGTTTGGAAAAGCTGCCTTCTGCTAGCTTTTTGCAATGTGTTGAAGTTTCAGTGCTCATTTTCTAAAATATTGTAGATGATTTGGATCAACCAAAAGCCATAAATTCACTTTCTCACAGCCACAGCAGTTTTTTCAGACAGCTAGCCAACAACAACTTTGTCAACAGCCACAGCCTAACCAAACAGGCCCTAAGGGTATACTCTTTGTTCAGTGATCTCTCAACGTCAAACTCATATTTCTTATAATCACATAACTTGTAATTTATACCTTCGCAAAATTTGGTGCTACACAATTCTCAATTATCAATTTCCGATGGTAATACATGTCATAAACCATGTTCGCTTCTGTTTTGCGCATGATAAGTTGCTTACTAGCTTTCTCGATCTACTGCTGCATGTGGTAAAATGTTTGGCCCACGCAGAATGTTTTCTGCTTTTTAGTTCACTTTCAAGCATGCCAGATGCAAAAATAGTGATATTCTGTTACGCAAGTCTAGAAGCCGACATGTTTTATACTTCGAGGAAGGGGAGGGGCTGCAATGTTTACCGAGGTGACAGAGTACTGTACTACTGTTTTTATAGTCATGGTATGCTATGCTAAATCCTTGAGCCAATCTCCTTGGGGTTAAATTTTTGATAGTGTATTCTGAAACTTAACGAGATGGCGCTCATTTAACTCTCTTGGTTTGGTGTGAGTTTGGTTCGGTGTTGTCTTTGCTAATGCTTTTTTTTTCACTACTCATTTAGTTGGCTGATTGCTCCATGTTCTCATTCCACGAGCCTGATAATGTGGGATACAAGGATCAACACTGGAACAAAAAGAGGTGTGGTAAGTTTGCTAGGCTAAGTTCTTGTGGCGGCAAAGTTCTTTCCATTTGCAGTTGAAAACAGACAGCATATCAAGCATGTTTAGGCTAGATGAACGTAAGGATTCAAGCAAATGGTCCATTGCATTTGATTTGGCTCCACTTAGTTAAGGCATGCTACCGATGATGACACTGTTTACCGCACAAGGAGATATTTTTTTCCTCCTTACCCAAACTGTACTCAATACCAAACCAGTTTAGGACAGTTAAGCCAGTGTCCTTATTTCACTTGATGTAAAAAACTGATGGAACCATGGGGAATCACCTGACCAGCCCAATTTCAGTGTGATAGTAGTATTTCATTACTCCACAGTTCTTGTAGGCGGGCACTCTGTATCTTTTTGGCATTGCCTATGCCAACTTTATTTGCATTAATCCTAGCTGCCCCAATTAGATCTGAATTTCTCTCATATTTCTTTGAAAGCCCAACTGACTCAATCAACATGAAACAAGAAGGCTTTTTAACCATGTAATTAAGTAAATTCAGTTACGAAATGTCAATACAGATGTACTCCAAATCGACATGAGCTTGTTAATGCAGCCTTTCTTAACGGACATAAATCATGTTTTTGCTAATAGGATATGATGGTCTTTCGTGTGGTTCTTCTAAGTGCTTCTTCAGTGTTTGAGTGGCTTGTTTGTGTAGTCTTCCCAAGTTCTTTTGGTAGTTCTGAAGTTATCACACCTACGTAAACAAACTAATTTGCAAAGTTCCTGTACTTACAGTTGTTCAAACAATATCGCCTGTATGTTTTGGCGCTAAACCATGGAAAAAATATGTACCCTTGCTAAACATGCTTATGTGAGCTATGTTTGCAATGTTATCTACGTGGTCTATCACTTGCCTGTGACAACAGTGATTAGGGTAACAATTAATAGAGGCGCACCAATGGCGCGCCCCATTATCTAGTAGCAGTAGTTCAAAGAAGCAATGCGAGAAGTCTGAGCATTGTCAAATCACAACTCAATCGCAGTCTTACAAATGTCTTATTACTTAAAAGCCACAACCTTAATCAATAGGCAACTATCACACTTTATAAGCACACCAATAATAGTAGTAGTAAACACAAGTAGCAGTACGATAAGTGAAGCACCATTAGAAGGTAAATTTCATAAAACCCCATCTCTTGAGACAGGCTTAACACGAAACCACAGTTTTTAGAGGAAAAATTTATATAACCACAGGTTCTAAGGTAATTTCACTCTAACCCTCTTTTAACATCTAGCCCGACCCCAATGGCTCACATGTTAACATAATTTTGGGTTAAAAACATGTCAATACAAATGGTGCATGCTAATTCGGAAATTGGGTACAGCGTTATGAAGAAGAAAAAGGTAAGCTTTTTGACACAATTTGCTTGGTTTGATGAACTTGGATGTTTCAGCAGGAGATTTATGTTAACATGTGGGTCCTAGCGGTCGGCATCATTGTTAAGAAAGGAAAAAAGCTTGGTTAAAGTGAAGTGTTATAAATTATCTCAGAAATTTGGTTATGTAAAAGTTTTTTTTTCTGAAAGTTATAATTTCGTGTTACATCAGCCTCAAAAGCTGGGATTCTCTGAAATTTACTCTAGCTGCAGCCACGATGCAGCAGACCAGCAGTACGTACGTAGTCGTGTACTTCTTCATTGCATCTGCAATTGACCGACGGTATTTGCCGTTGATGGGCTGATTTCGCAGCAACATATAAAAACATTTTCACGATCGTAAGTGTACCTCTTCATTGTATCGGTGCATGCATGCTCAGGAAAACAAGGATTGTGATCCAGTTTTCGTTGCTCCAAAAAGGAAACAGCATGCACACCTGTCCAACATAATAAGAGATGTAAAATGGAACAAGCTAGAAAACAGGCACCTGATACCATTTCAAAGATCCCAAAAAGTAGGCTATAACTTACAACAACTAAGGCAGTAACCATATGACCATGAAATGGATGTCTGAGCAATATGAAATCACAAACCAATAGTGCTGATACAAATGTTATTATTATTATTTAACAGCTAGTACAACTGAAATAGATGATACCATAGTTCATATGCATACACGAATAGCAGTCGTTCAAAGAAGCAATGCGAAAAGTCTGAGCATTGTCAAATCACAACCCAATCCAGTCTTACAAATGTCTGGTTATTAAAAGCTAGACACAACCGAAATCAATAGGCAATTATCACACGACAATTAAGCACACCAATAGTAGTATTAGTAAACACAATTAGTAGCACGATAAGCGAAGCACCATGGAACTAGTAGACCAGGAGCATTGGCTGCAGTCGGCACATCGGCTGCTGCATGCACTCTACTTTAACGCCTTATCCAACTGACTGAATCCAATCCTTCCTTGATGGATGGCGTCCAAATTAATAAGCATTTTCCTTCACGTGACCTACATCACCAAGAAGACATCAACATGTTAAAAGTAGTAAAACGAGGAAACAAGTATAGTAGTCAAATAGTACTTGGCAATGGAGTGCCTTACCTACACATTTCCGGCCCTTTAGTGGCAGCTCAGTCTCGGAGAGAATACCACCAGTCCATACCTCCAATTCTAGAACATTCGTACAGCAACGTCAAGAAGTCGGGAGTGATTTCCCTGAAGCATAGATACTGGAGGGGTATGAGGAACTCAATGCCAGATGGGACCTCCGCCATGCTACTGAGATTGGTTAGTCCTAATGTTTCCAGGCTCGCCATGGCACCTTGATGTATCTCTAGCCGCTCCAGATTAGGCAGGTCTCTTAAAGAGAATCTCTTCAGCTTGGGAAACCACCCCGTGAGAAATACCAGCTGCTCTCCATTATATGCTCTGGTGAATTGTAGGTCCGTTAAATTTGACAATCGAGAAAGGGATGGCAGGGGGTCTTCTCTCAGCTGTGACCAAAATAGACGTAGTAAATACAAGTTCTGCGGCGCAGCTTGGAAGAGATCAGGAGACTCATTCAACGTCCCTTCCGCTAATCGTCCTCTCAAAAGTAGGCTTTGCAGGTTTGGCGGGAGTGTATTCAACCGGAGAACCTCGTTCTCGTCACTTGCACTCACATCTAGGTTGGACAAAAATCGCATCTGAAGTAGAGACTCACAAAGTTGTCCACAATAGATTCCCTTCACATTCCATATCCTCAAGCTTCTGAGTTGCCTCAGCTCCCTCAAATGCATAACGGACTCATCCTGCGCTTCCAGTGCTTGTAGGGTCTGCAGGTCTGTTAGGTTCGCAAGACCATTGGGGATGCGTACACCACTTCGGCACCGTAAAATTCTCCAATCTTCATCGTTCTCTTTCTCAGCAAATAAGTGCCTAAGCTTCTTCAGTTTCACAATCCCTCGTGGCAGCTCTTCTATGCATGATTCATTCAAATCCAACGTCAGTAAGTTGGAAAGCCTCTGAATAGACTCCGGCAGCAGCTTTACCTTCGTACGACGCAAGCCCAAATGACGTAGATTAAAAAGATCTCCAATACCATCTGGAATCTTCTCGATGGGTAGGCCACTTAACTCTAGAACTGACATGTATCTGGATTTCTCCGCTATGAGAGGAAGTAGAGTGAATGATGGCATGGTATTATCCAATATAATAATAGATCTAAGACGGTGTATACTTGAAAATGACTGTTGAATATCCTTCTTCAGTTTATGCACTACTAATCGACGTCCATCCTTCTGAAGAGGCCCCCCACATTTGTCTTCATATGCAACACCAAAACAATCATTTTCACACAAATCAGCTGCCAAGTCACGTAAGATATCGTGCATTCTGAATCTCTTTATCCTACCAAATGAGTTCCTTTCAACAAGTTGCAGCATATTTCTGCGAACCAACTCATTTATATAGCCCTCTGCCACTTCTTCTAATGTGCTCTCGCCCCTTTCCTCAATGAACCCCTCTGCTACCCATAACCGTAAAAGCTTTTTCCTATGGAAAAGATAGTCTTCTGGAAATAAGCTGCAGTATAGGAAACAACTTTTCAAGTGTGTCGGAAGGTAGATGAAGCTCAGATGCAAAACATTCCTTACGTCACCAAGCCTCAGATTATTAATTAGTTGCCAGCTCAATTGGTCATTAATTCTTCTCCATTCTTCAACAGTTTTCTCACGCACAAACAAGAGACTACTAACTGACACAATAGCTAAAGGCAAGCCTTTACACTTGCTAACTATTTCCCCGGACAAAGTCTTCAACTCTGTAGGACATTCATGATTTGTATCTCTTGAAAAAGCTTTCTTACAAAAAAGATCCCATGCCTTGTCTTCGGGTAAAGCTTCCAGTGTTAAGATATGTCCTTTAGAGGCAAGCGCAGCAACATCGCCTTCCCGTGTCGTGATTACCAATCTACTGCCCTTGTTGTTATGAATAAGCGCCCTAGACAAAACATAAAATGCTTCTGGAGTCCAAACATCATCCAATACGATCAAATACTTACGTTGATCTAGAAAACTCTTCAGTGTCTCTTCAAGGTCTGTTATGTCCATAGTGGCAATGTCAGATGGAACACTAAGTTTATCTTTGAAGAGTTCCTTGATTATATTCCTCAAGACATCTTCACTGGAAAAAGTTTGAGAGATGGAGACCCAGGCGTGGCATTGAAATTTCTCTCTCTCCTTCCTGTAGACATTTGCAGCTAAAGCTGTTTTACCAAGCCCTCCCATTCCAAGCAACACCATCACGGAGCGTTCCAAATGATCTCCTGCCAACCACTGCTTAAGCTTTTCTCCATTTTTGTCCACCCCCACTAGATCTTCATCAAGGGAGCGTGAAGTATTTGCTAGATCTCGGGACCTCTTGACAATGTAATTTGAGCTGCTAGTATCCCCGTTGTTTATCATGGGAACCCAACGATCTTTTGTCTCCGACAGGTGTTTAAGGTTTTTCTCTATTTCCTTCACCTCAGAAGCTATCCGGTTCAAAGAAAGCAGAGATTTTGGTTTTTTGAACCCTTTCTTCAGGTAAAAGCAGCACCCTATATCATGTTCCCGACCAACTAGATACAAGTACTCGTCCACCATATCCTCCATCACATGTGCCACCTTCCGCACCCCATCCAACCAGCCCTCATATACCTGATTGTTGCAGTTTCGAATGTCCACTTGACAGAGAACATCATGCATTACGCGAAGCTCCCTCTCAACGCGACCCATGCTGCCCTGTAGCTCTGATAGCTGCGACGCATATTTTGCAAACTGGGAACTGGCCTGGTCTGTTGCTCCATTTGCCAAGGCGGCTCCGATCTTTTAATGGCTAGAAGAAGAACTATCTCTGCCATTACTTTCTCAGAGTTGCTACCATCTCCCTGTTGGGTGGTGCCCTAGTTGCAAACTTTCCTCCATATCTTAAGAATGACCGCCTACATAATGAAGCAAATGATGCATTAATTAAGCTGCTAATAATGCATTCTTCTATTAGCAAGCTCTTCCAAGAACTCGTTTAAACTCCCCAACCACGATTAAAAAATGAAATAAGCATAACCTCTCAAAGTAATCCTCCAGAAACTCTTATTTCATACTATTAACCTATCTAACCCATATAATCAAACAAAACAACACTTAAGAACTGTGATGTAACATAGCCGACTACAGCAAAGTCAATAATTTATACCTACCTGAATGAGTGTCGTAGCCTCAGTCATTGCTCTTCGAGTTAGAGCCGAGGTTGCACATCTAAACTACTATTAAAAGCACCTATTTGTCGAATCCAATTAATCTCCACCATTCAACCTCTTGTATCTAATGGTCCATGTTTCTCAGATGATATAGCAATCGCATTATCTTCACTAATTAGTCACCATGCCATTCACTTAAAGTTGATAGATATTTCCACCATACCATTCACTTAAAAGTTAATAGATAATTATCTACTATTGCTCTTACTTAAAGTTAATAGATAATTTCCTAGCATTGCCACTACTATACCCTCTAGTGCCCCTCTCTCCCGACCCACACCACACGTGGCCGCCGAGCCCACGACTCACTCCAGCTGTGCCCGTGCGCCATCGCAGTCACCTACTTCGACAATATAGATTATATTTTCACGTCATACATATTGTGGAAATGTGCGCTGGACGTGTATCTATGATAGTCTTACAAAAGAAAGGTACATTATGGTGACTAAGAGTACGATCAAGCATCCTTTTGTTATATATTAAAAGCACAACATGATAAAAAAAAAGAGAGATACACTAGAATTTTTTAAAATAAAATAAAATATTCAACCATTAATCTAGTGAATCCTCTTCTTGTTTGTGTACCAAAACCAGTACATCTTTATAATTGTACCTAAAAATCACCTAGCCATTCACCGGTGGGCACTTATTATATTATGGAAAAAGTATTTTTCAACTATTGGTCAATTCTAGTTTTAGTCCCTCATTAAACTTTAAAACTTGACCCTTAGCTTTCAAAACCGGATAGATTTAGTCCCTCATCGCACTCAAAACGGTTTGGCTCATGAAGTGGTAGTTTTTTTGCAGACGTGGCATCCTGGTTAGCACAAAAAACATAAAGAAAATTACTAGTTTTCTAAATATATAAAAAAATCAGTAATTCGAAATACCTAATACATTACTCATCAATCATAAGGTATATAACCGAAAAAGGCAGGGGGCGCGCGTGGGTTTGGGGGTCGAGGGGAGGGTTGGTATTTGGTAAACATGCAATCCTGCGTTCCTCTTTCTAGAACTCTGTTGTTTTTCTTTTCGAGAAGTGCTTCTATGCTTTCCCACTAATTTGCACAAAGCCCGAAGCACAGGTGGTTACTTAATGCTAAGGGAAAATTAGTAGTAACTCAATTAGAGGGCTTGTACGTGGATCCCAGGCCGTGTTCAGAGACTAATCTGCTACGCTCCCCCACGATCTCGTTTTGACTTATGCGGTTCTGCGCTCCCCCACGATCTCGCTCCCTTGGTGAGGACGATGTGCGCTTGAATCGGGCGTGCACGGTGCCTGACGTGGAGCAGGTCGGTTATGCTACAGCATTGCGTCCTCGATGACATGGCGGTTGCACGCCGTGAGCAGCCTTATCACCTAGCGAGTATGCCGTGGCAGCCAACATCCGTGGCGATGAGGAGCACGCCCCATCCAATTTCCATCTCCTCCGTGTCTAGCATCAAGGACGAACACGCGCGCCGCCGCTGCCGCTCCATGCTGCGGAAGAGTGCACAAGAACGATTCTTGGGCGAGGCTAACAGAATCGGGTCAAGAGGATCGTTGTGTGAGCAAGCCGTTGAAACACTTCGCCGAAGCCATTTTAGCTTTGGATCTAGCTAGATCAGAACCACGGAAGGAAGCGCTGGGTTACTCGCGTAGGCAGGGAATTCATGCAGACAAGCTAGCAGCGGGAGAGAGAACAGCTCGTAAAGGAGTGGAACAGCCACTACATCTCCTCCTCGTCCAGCGACGTACGGCCACGAGTTTAGGAGCGCGCGAGGCCATGGATATAGATTGCCGTGATGGATCACTACCGGAATCGCGACGTTTGCCGAGTGCCGGCCGGTTTGCCGAGTGCATAACATCGGGCACTCGGCAAAGATCCAGGAAACCGAGTGCGAAAATAAAAACACTCGGCCAAGGGCCGCGCACATAGCACTCGGCAAATACGAGATTTGCCGATGCCTCCCATGTGGCACTCGGCAAATACATCTTTTTTCTTTTTTCTTTTTCTTCTCCCTTCTTTTACCAACTTTTCTCTTGTACAGTATTTGTTTTCTTTTTCCTTTTATGCTCTGTTCTATTCTACATTATTTATTTTTCTTTTTTCCTTCTCTTTTCTTTCCGCCTCTCTATTTCCTTTTGTAGGCATTTAGTGCATTTTCTAGGCATTAATGAATATAATTCAAATTTGAACTGCAAGTGCATGAAAAAGTTGGCAAAATTGGGTTGAAAAATTCTATTTGTGGTCTTTAGTCTATGTTTAGGTCTTATCCAAGAAAAGGAAAGGAATTCCAAACATCAGGGTGCCAAGATTCGACCCCGAACATGGAGATTATTGGTTTTTTAATTCCGAAAAATGCAAACGAAGTCTGAAAAACATGAAACTTGGCATGGTGCCCTCCTATGGCATCAATATGCTGTGATAAAAATTTGAGAAGGTTTCACAAAAATTGTGACGTACAGTTCTTAGAAACTGGACCATCTCCGAGGAAGAATCTAGGTTTCGAGAGGGAATATGTCAGATTTGAAGGCAAAGTGATGGTTGCTTCATCGGTTGACCTTGAAATTTTTTCTACATTCAAGATACACAATTACATGTTCCATGTCAAAATTTGGCATTTTTGGGGGTTCGTTTGCTATATTTAAGCCATTAAGTGTATTTCTAGGCATTTAGTGAATATAATTCAAATTTGAACTGCTAATGCATGAAAAATTTGACAAAATTGGGTTGAAAAATCCTATTTGTGGCCTTTAGTCTATGTTTAGGCCTTTATCCAAGAAAAGAAAAGGAATTCTAAACATCAGGGTGCCAAGACTCGACCCCAAACATGGAGATTATTGGTTTTTTAATTCTAAAAAATGCAAACGAGGTCAAAAAACATGAAACTTGGTATGGTGTCATTATATGATCCCTAGAGGCTGTGATAAAAATTGGAGAAGGTTTTGCAAAAGGTCCCCCTAGAAGAAAAATAGCAAAGAAAACAAAATAAAGAAAGAAATAAGAAAAAGAAAAAAAGATGTTTGCCGAGTGTCCTGCCATTTACACTCGGCAAAGATTGTTTGTCGAGTGTCCTCTATTTACACTCGGCAAAGATGTTGCGTTTTGATTGGCCAACGCAAGCCTCCCACGGATCACGCGTCGTAGCCGTTCGATTGTCTCAGATCCAACGGCAGGGAACCCTCCCTCTCTCTCTTCCCTTCTCATCCCCTTATCCCCAGTGTCCTCGCCTCCTCCTCCTCGCCTCCTTGCACATCGCCGCCTTCAGCGACCACCACCTCCTCGCCTCTCCTCGCACTTCGTTGCCACGGGCCAACGCCGTCCAGCCGCCGCCTCCTCCTCAGCAGGGACCAACGCCGTCCGGGGAGCCGCGCCTCCGCCGTCCCCGCCTCCACGTCGCCAGCCGCCCATGGACCCAAGCGCTGGACCTCCACCGCGCCCTCCCCAACGAGCTCCTCCTCCCCGACCATGGCCAGATCCGGGCTCCGACAAGCTCGTCGTCCCGTCGAGCTCCCACGGCCGCGTCTTGCCGTCCGCGGTGCTCCCCGTCCCCGACGTCGCGACCCACGGCTAGGGCGTCCGTGGTGCTCCACCGCCCCGTCGTCGCCTCCGCCACCGCACCGTCGTCCCCGGCGGCGCAGATCGGAGCCACGGACGGCGAGCTCCAACCCACAACCACACCATGCACCTCCTCTCGGCGACCCCCCCGGCAGATGTTTCGACGCCGCGCGAGGCTGCCGCGACCACAGCCCAACCGCGCTGGCGCCGGCGCCAGGCGGCGTCTTTTTTTTTAATTCTACTAAAATGATTTGCCGAGTATCAGCCTTTTGACACTCGGCAAAGGCCTTTACCGAGTGCACGACGAAAAGCACTCGGCAAAGAGCGCTTTGCCGGCAGGGTTTATGCCGAGTGTGGTTTGCTGAGTGTAGTGTTTTTCGGCCTTCACCGAGTGTTTGTGGCACTCGGCATACGAGCCGATTCCAGTAGTGGATATAGACCCAGGTGGATATTCACTAATTCACGGTGACCAAATTACCCCTCCTTAATGAAAATTGGTGGGTTTAGTTCTTTTAATTACAGCCTTTGGTTTGTTTCAAAATTAGTGCAATTTTTGCCTCGACTTCTCTTTTCTTTTTCTTTTAGGCCTCATCCAGATCTACATGGATCGTAGCTCTTGTGCACTCACGTTGGCGGGTGGCGGGGGATTGTATCTCTGATGGTGCCTGGTTGTAGCAGTGGTCGTCGGTGGCCCCTACGGCTGACAGCATAGGGCTACAGGTAGCCGAGCTGCCTCTTATTGCGTGGATCTGGAGTGACCGGCTAGCCGGCTCCATATCTGGCTAGGCGGCGAGGCAGCGCATGGTGGCGAGGCAGCACATGGTGGCTGAGTGAAGTGCGAATTTGCTCCAGATGACAGCACGGTTGCGCCTCCGAGCTTTGGAGCACGGTTGCGCGCGGGCGGTGAGACTGTCGGCCCGGACTAGAGGGTTTCGGGCTCTGCGGCGTACGGGCTCGAATGACGGTGCTGTGGTCTTGGTGATTTTGGTGTGGCGGTCGTGGTCTGCATCTACCATCCTTGTGTAGCTCGAGCTGCAGTGGCAGCCGGCATGTGCAGTGTCGTGGCCTACTCCGGCAGGCAGTGGATGTTAGGGCGGCGATCCCGGAGGTTGGTGCCGTCGCCACGGTCTACAGTCGGCGTCTTGCGTCGGAGGATGCCGGGGCGGCGGGCCTAGGCTGCTGGTGGCTTGTCGGTGATGCAGCAGCTGTTGCGGATGGCGCAGGGTCTGGTAGTTGACGGTCACCTACGCTAATGCTGAAGTGGCCTGGGTCTACTTCTCCCAAAGTTGACCTAGCTTCTCGTTTTGAGATTTTCCTCTGCGCGGCCTTTAGAACCTGTTGGGAATCTATACTTCTTGCAGATGGGTCACACCGGATCTAGCCTATGCATCTTCAGCTCGGGCGAGGACGCTTTCGATGCAGATGTGTGGTGGTGTTCTGCTAGTCCTGCGCTTCATTAGTGTTTTGGCTCAGGTGCTCCTTTTCACCGGCGGTGCCTTCTCTCCTCTTTGCGGTCAAGTTTGGGTTTGTAAAATCTTGCAGTTTTCAGCTAGGGTTTCTGTTGGTTGGTGGTCGAAGTTCTTCATATAGATAGAATAAAAAACATATCTGTACCAGGAAACCGTGCAGACTGATACACGCAGATTAATTCAGGAAAAGAATTGACCCATACCTGCCAATGTAAGCTGCTGCTCATAGAGTTATTGACTGTCGATCTCATAATTCTAAGAAGCATCCCCAGACTCAGATCTGTTGATCATTAGATTTCAGAAAAGGATATCAAAAATTTCTATGCTCGCAAGATATATATGCGTATGTACCTGTTATCCATCTGCGATCAGATCCTGAAGCTCTTGCAATTAATCCTCATGTGTTTCTGAGAAAACGCGCAATCCTCATGACCTTTAGACTTGCATACACACCTTCTGGCTGGTTAACATTGCTCTTGCTTCTCTTACCAACCCAATAATTGCTCTTACCAACCCTTGAGATTTGTTAGTCTAAACTTTGGAAAACATGGCGTTGCTGTGTGTAATCAAGCACAGCAGTGGGAAGCATCTTTAGTACGAAAAGTTGCCGTCACATATCTTTTCAGCCCTGAAACTATTGATAAATAGACAACTTGGAATCATTGTCAATAATTAATCCTGATAGTTGGTGCTTTCCAGAATGATTAGGTCAATTATGATAAACTTTGCTATATAACGAGCGGGTGCTTTGCTTTTCCAGTATGTATTACGAAATGGCTAACAATCCTTACCTTATTCTGAAAAAGCAGGCATGCATTCAATTAAGAACAAGCTGTAATGTGAAGCCTATGATATGTTTCAATGTATTTATTTCAATACATTTGAATATTTATTTTGCTCAAGTACTTAATTTCAATTTAATATTCTTTATTGAGCTATCTGTAAAATTTATAATCTATTGTCTCAATAAGTCAGTCTGCTGTTCCTTTTCCTATGAAACCTTGATGGGCACACCATGGCGGATTGAGTGACACGGTTGATTATAAGTTTCTACGGACAGTGCAATAAGAAAATTCTGTAATGAAAGTGTGAATAAAATTTAAATTAATTTGCTTACTCCATTGATGTGAATGGATATGTGAATGAGGTTTGATTCAGAAGTTGTATTGTTGTATATATGTTCTATTTTTTTTCAGAGGGAATGATTAGCATTTAAAATCATATTACAGACGGTTCTGTAGGAACAACCGTCTGTGATGACTAGAATAACACGCATTGTTTCGACCGTAGACCATCTATGATATAAGATTATCACAGGGAACTGTCTGTGATAAGTCTTTTCACAGAAGGCTTAGGAATCGTCTATGATGACAGATGGTCATTACAGACCTTAGCGACATACGGTTCGGAGAACCCATCACAATCAGTTTTATGAACCGTCTGTGGGAGCATTGTTCTGTAATTGTGTGTACAGAATTCAAAATACCTAATACATTACTCATTAAGTCATAACGTATATAACTGAAAACGGCGTCCAGCATTCCTTTTCCAGGAAATCGATGTTTTTTTTTCTTTTGGGCATTGAGGGACATAGTTTGAAGGAATACAACCTAAGATAGCATTAAAAAAACTAGGAATAAAAACCAAAGGACGACGCACCTGCACTGTAATGGGGCTTAGATTCGATCTGCATGTGGTGACCTCCTTGTACTTTCTGAATCTGAAATAATCAAAACAGTTTCACGGCTTGGTGATTGGTGGATGCTAGTCTTGTTGTTGAAGCCATCACGAAGAAAAGAACCTGCAAGGGTTGCAGGTAGAGTTAGTGAAGCTTAATCGTGGAGGTACTGTGGAGAGATGATTGAGCAGCAACAGCTAGTTCAACAAAAGTCTAACCTGACGAGGAAAGATGGACATATACTTGGTTCTAACCTAGAAATCATCAGGACTAGGGACTATATCAGTTGAGTTCATCACACCCTGCTGATCTTCAACTCTCATGGGTATAACCAGGAGTCTATGTTGATGACAAGGAGATGAAGAAGAATATATCATGCGTGAGTTGACACCTACAGCCAAAACAATAGAGGAATTGACAGAAATATAATTTACGTGCCTGCTAATGGCTTTGGATTTAATCTTCACCTTGTGCTGTCCTCCCTGTCCCCAAACACCCTCTCCGTTTCGTATGCTTGGGTGAGAGAGGTCAATGGTGAACAGTTGCAGACTTGTAGTCCAGTTGCTCTCCAACAGAAGCCACCACAATAGAGATGGAATTTCACGTGGACTCAGACAGTTCTCGCTTGCATCCAGGAATCTTTTTGCATTTGTTTTGTCATCGACGAATCTTTCTGCGTTGGTAAGCTTAAACTAGGAGAAATTTTTTTATAAATATTATTTTTAAAACTAAAAATTTGAGATATGTAGGTCTCATTTTAGAAATTACAAAACTAGCAGCACGTCGTTCCGCGGTTGGACGATTAGGGCGTTATCGTTCCACGGTGGGACGATAACTCGTTGTTGTCTTCCCAATAACCGAAATCCCGCCGAAAGCCCGCGCAACAGTGCGACGTGACGCGTGATAGGACCGCTGTCGTCCAACGGTGGGACGACAGCCCATTATCATCCCACGGTTGGACGATAAGGGCGTTATTGTCCGACGGTTGGACGATAACGGGCGTTATTGTCCGACGGTTGGACGATAACGGGGGAACAGCGGGCCCAGCAGTGCTTTCCGCGCCAAATCGTCCGTTGGGCGAATAATAACCCGTTATTGGTCGACCGTCGGACGATAATGCGTTATCGGTTGGCCGTCGACTAATAACTGGGTTATCAGTCCACGGTTAAACGACAGGGTTATATTTTTGAAATTTCCGATTACAGACATATAGATCTCGAATTTTTATTTTTAAAAATAATATTTATAAAAAAAGTTCTAAACTAGGACGCCAACTTGCGTATAGAGATTGGAGCCGCGATGCTTAATTTAGACTCCGTACGCAGCATCCGAGGACGGTAACGGACAATTTTGCCCGTTTGATAGTGCCACCGATCTCTAAATAGAACAAGAGAACAACCCCCTCGTCAGAGCTCTCCACCACCACAACTGTGTCCTCATCCAAAGTTGAACAGAAAAACAACTAATAGTATTCGCCGGGCGGTGTTGGCTGTCGGGCATGGTCAAAACTGAAAAGCACCATGATGGACCTACAAACATTACGCATGTATATCGGCATCGAGCTATCATTGGCGTGTTGTCTCGCCATCTTAATCTTGGCACCACCCTCATCTTCACTGGCTCTACCCCTGCGAACGCCGGGTGCGGTGGCGCCAGTGCTAGGAGCCATGAGGTTGGCACTGGGAGCTGTGGTAGCGTGCGACATCTGTAAGGGCACGGCGTGATGGGAGGGAGGCAGTGGTTAGGTTAGGTGCAAGTTGGCCCAACATGAATTATTATTTTTGAAAAAGCCTGGTAAAACAACGGTTCTCCATGAATTTTCTATTTAGTTTGAACGGGCTTATGATTTGAGTTTGGTTCTGGGAAAAAGATTCTCAACATCAATCCCCTCCAATTTGTTGAGTCAGTCCGATCTCTTCCCTCTCCTCCTCTGCAACGGTTTCGAGCCTTCGACACAATATTACAAGTGCTGTAAAGTCCCATAGGTCGTAAATTAGACTAGAACAATTTTCAAAATCATTTAGATTCTCTTTTTTACCTCTCTTAATATAAGTTGAACATGAATGTGAAATTTTATACATAGATTGAGATAAGGATGAAGTGCATCTTGACTTTCTTTACAAAAAGTCATGCTTCTGTTTGTTCTAGTTTTGAACTAAGTCAGTTTTCCCATATTAGACCATATGGGGTTTTCCTTATCTGTCCCACATGGCGTACGTGACATGGAAGTGATTCTGATATGCAATTTAAAATATGTTTTAATGAACTTGGTAGGGGAATAAATCAGAAGTGAGCTAATGAATTGCTTTGAGGGCCGTAGTTTGATCTCGTTTCAAAGCTGTCAACTCTGTTTTTTTTTGAAAAGGATATCTGCTTTATAACTGAGTAAGGAAAACAGACACCTGGAGAAGGACAGCTGTCCACCAAATAAGCAAAAAGGTCCCTAAAGAAAAGAAAATTACAATCACATCCCTGGAACCATTTTCGCCTGCTCCACCATTAGCCTCCTCTCTGCTAGCGCGCCACCGAGCAAACCGAAGGACGACGGAGCCGAAGCCACCTACTGGTGAAGACCCTGCAAAAGCCAAAAGAGGACCCAGCCTCGTTACAACGCCGCAGTAGCTGCCCTCCGCAAACGGCGGATCTGAGTATACGCGAAAAGCATTTGGGCGGGGGGGACGCCCCAAGCTGAGCAGGGGTTTTGGCCGGTGTCTCGGGAAGAGACCGACGAGCCAGCTGTCGGCAGCTCGAAGAGGGGGATCAGCTCCAGAAGACCTTGGCGGCGGCAGCACCGAAGCCAGATCTACCGGAAAGACAACCACCGAGGACTCCCTCGCCAGGCGCTGAACCAAAACTTCCACAGGCTCTGCAACACCACCGGAGGAGGCAGCGCTGCGCCGAGGTTGAAGCCGGGAAGACGAATCTCGAAACGACGCCGGAAACCTCGACCAAACGGCGACGATACGAAGACAAACCAAAACGATATCTACACTCCAGGCAGAGGCCGCGCTTCCTCTCACCTCACGGTGCCCGGAGGCAACCGGAGGCGAGGAGAAGCAACGCCCTCGCCGGAGGAGAGACCCCGATCTGAAAACGGTGACTTTTCCGCCTGTCTACACTGTAGCACGAAGGGGAAAGGGGAAAAGGTTATGTCAACTCTGTTTTTTGAAGGAAGTAAAATACACCACTTGCACCTCCTCGTGCCTTGCATTATTTAGTTTGTGATTTTATTATTTTTTTCTCTTGGTACGGCGGTGTGACTCCAAAGTTGATTAGTCCAAGATAACACGTTCGAGTCAATGCAAACTCTGCAAACTGAGCTTTCTCAACTGGAGTAACTAGCAAGTGCGGCACGTGCGTCGCACGTTTTTCACATTATTTTTTGATGGGCATTGGAAACAGAAAGAGGTGGAATATGGTTAAAAACAGGGGAAGCTTTAAAAGTAGGAAATGTTTATTTCTTAGTTGTCTGAAATGTTTTTAAATCTTAGTCACTTTTTAAGTTTTTGGATCGAAATCCAAGAACCCTCGTCTCCACTAAAATAACGTATAATTTTATGGATTAAAAACTTTTTATTAAAATTACACATCCTTTAGTCTAAAATTACAATTTTATAGACAAAAATTGCAGTAACTTTTCACTAAAATCATACACTTTCAGAACTGTAATTTTAGGCTAATTGATGTGCAATTTTAGGTGACTGAGATTTACAAAAATTTCAGCCAACTGAGAATTAGCCAACACGTTAAAAGTAATTATAACAGTACTAATTGAGGATTAAGTGTATATTAATTTAGAAAGGTCCAATTTAGTTCGCGAGTTGTTACACATAACTAGGTCCAATTTAATTCGTGAGTTGTTACACATAACTAGGGAGTAGATGGTTAAGATTATTTGAATTTATCTTTTATAATGCTACAGTAAACCGATGCACATGCGCCACGTGCTGCACCCTGCACTGTTTTTAGAGGAGTAGGACTGCATGTGCACCCATGCCATGTCATGTGCAACCAACTGCTACTGCTTCATCGTTCTGCTTGGATGATAGCCCTATACCGTTCGTTTTTGAGACGTTCCTTGGCCACGTGCATGTTGATGTCCCTGTTAACTTTTGGTGGCAACTAAGAGTGAAATACTGATAGTAATAGATAGGGATTAGGTTTCTACTTACTGAAATAGGACTGCCGAGTCACTGCTTTGGCAGGTGGAGGATGCCGGGGCGGCGGGCCTAGGCTGCTGGTGGCTTGTCGGTGATGCAGCAGCTGTTGAGGATGGCGCAGGGTCTGGTAGTTGACGGTCACCTACGCTAATGCTGAAGTGGCCTGGGTCTACTTCTCCCAAAGTTGACCTAGCTTCTCGTTTTGAGATTTTCCTCTGCGCTTCCAGCAGGGCCTTTAGAACCTGTTGGGGATCTATACTTCTTGCAGAATGGGTCACACCGGATCTAGCCTATGCATCTTCAGCTCGGGCGAGGACGCTTTCGATGCAGATGCGTGGTGGTGTTCTGCTAGTCCTGCGCTTCATTAGTGTTTTGGCTCAGGTGCTCCTTTTCACCGGCGGTGCCTTCTCTCCTCTTTGCTGTCAAGTTTGGGTTTGTAAAATCTTGCAGTTTTCAGCTAGGGTTTCTGTTGGTTGCTGGTCGAAGTTCTTCATATAGATAGAATAAAAAACATATCTGTACCAGGAAACCGTGCAGACTGATACACGCAGATTAATTCAGGAAAAGAACTGACCCATACCTGCCAATGTAAGCTGCTGCTCATAGAGTTGTTGACTGTCGATCTCATAATTCTAAGTAGCATCCCCAGACTCAGATCTATTGATCATTAGATTTCAGAAAAGGATATCAAAAATTTCTATGCTCACAAGATATATATGCGTATGTACGTGTTATTCATCTGCGATCAGATCCTGAAGCTCTTGCAATCCTCATGATTTTGTGAGAAAACGCGCAATCCTCATGCCCTTTAGACTTGCATACACATCTTCTGGCTGGTTAACATTGCTCTTGCTTCTCTTACAAACCCAATAATTGCTCCTACCAACCCTTGAGATTTGTTAGTCTGAACTTTGGAAAATATGGCGTGGCTAAAGCACGGTAGTGGGAAGCACCTTTAGTACCAAAAGTTGCCGTCACATATCTTTTCACCCCTGAAACAATTGATAAATAGACAAATTGGAATCATTGTCAAAAATTAATCCTGATCGATAGTTGGTGCTGGCAGCCATGATTGATATGGACAACCTGATGGAGACCTGTTAACAAGTAAAGAGATACTAGATGAGCAGAAAATCACTTGAAATTGGACTGAAAATCCTCTCAGAAAGTGAATAGTAAATACTTAAATGGCAGTTCTCTCTATAAATTTTGCCATGAAATTGTGTGCTTTGTGAAATTTACTCAAAGTATTTGGGTCCAGTAAGATAAAGCAGAGATCTTGAGAGTACTTTGGCCATAACTGGCTCATGGGCATACACTTTCATGTATTAGACCTGATGACCAGGTTTCGTTTCTTTGAAATGGAACTGGGGAGAAATCCCTGTGAATCTAAAAAAACAAAAACAAAGCGGAGACTGAGAGCGTTTTTCGCACCGATATTTGCACCTTTCCTCAACATATCATTCGGTTTGGCACCAAGATAGCCACAGTATACATTTCGTTTTGTCAGTGGAAGCAGCATCAAATAAAATAATTTCCCTTGGCTAACGGTGGGGACCGAAGCCAGCACCTCAGGATGGTAATGCTTTGGAAGACGCTTAAGGACGATTTCATGGATATAGAGGATAACTCAAGCTTAATTTGGTTTTGATGTAGTGACATTACAAGCTCAAATTCTTGCCCACGTCGTACGAACACAAAAAGGGCATGCGTACATGTAATGGCGACTTCACTAGCAGCGAAGTTGGCTGGCAGGTGCAGGGAGCTCCGGCCGTCGCATTGCCGGCGATACGATCATGTGCTGCTCCGTCCAGTCTAGCTGCCGCAGGAGGTGGCCCTTGAGCAGTAATGGGCCAGAGGCAATCGCTACTAGAGTTGGATGACTGGGCCTGTCGAGTCTGTTCTATGGGCTTCACGTGTACTGGGCCAAAGACCTTTGTTGTTTTCGAGAAGAAAGAAGTCCACCGTCGGGCCACTAAACCCCTTGAAGAATAAACTAAGTGCATTTATACATAGTATTAACTACTCGAATTTCGTTTTAAAAAAACTGTTCAAATTTCAAGAGAAATAGTAGTATTAGCACATTTGACCACTCTTATCAAATTTTGTTGACTCATTCGGTCCCCCTAATCTCTAATTTCTGCCTCCGTCACTGAGACTGGCCCTGTTAGATGAAGGCAGTGATCCTTTAGTGGATAGGGCGGAGTGCCCGTAGAAGGGCTCCGGAGATGTAGGCTTTTGCTGAATCTCGTTAAGAAACATTGGTATCTATTTCGTTCTCATATATTTACTTTGTTGATATTACGTTGCACAACCTCAGTATTGACGACGTGTGGGACTATGTGACTGTTGGGGGAGGTTTTCCGCGCTAGTCCGAATCGACACTGCTCAGAGTCACTGCCGCGCTGTTAAGGTTTTCGTCGACGTTCTCCGCGTCAAGGCTGCCCCCGACGAGTCCACACACTCTCCGTCGTCGGGGCTGTCTCCGACGTGCCCACGCTTCGTCATCAGGGTTGTCTCCGACGAGCCCGCTCTCTGTCGTCAAGGCTGTCTCCGACGAGCCCGCGCTCCGCGTCAGGGCTGTCCCCGACGAGTCCACTCTCCGTCGTCAGTGCTGTCTCCGACGAGCCCACACGCGAGGCCATCACGTTCTCCAAGAAGATTCTCCCGAAGATTCTCCCAAGATGCTTGGGAATATTCTCCTAGGATTCTTTAGGGATGGAAAATGACCATAATGTCCTTATAAGTTCCCTCTCATGTGAGGACAAAACTGTAATCTCATACTTTTCTCCCTTTCCCCTATAAATAGCCCCCTCGGGGTAGAGGGCAAGGGACACCATTTTTTCCATGGGAGAATGATGGCTGTGCCACTAGAAGTCTCCGAAACTCGCAGTCTGCCACTGAATTTATGGAAATTATGGCTGTGCCACAAACTCATGCGAAGAAATTGTACTGAAACCACTGCGCGGCGTCAGCGCAAGTTGCCGTCAGCTCGCCGTCTCTTTGACCCATCTGTGGGACCCACCACTTTGCCACGTCGTCAACAGGGAAGAGGAGACTTGTTTGACCCATTCCTTCCTCTGTGGGGCCCTCTCGTCCGCCATATCGCGCCGCACCGCGCGGTCGCGCCGGCTGTCGCGCCTCGCGGCTCGCCACGCCTAGCGCCGCCCGTGGCCCCGCGCGGTGGCCTGCGCGTGCGGCGCCGCTGCAACCGGCGAACGGCGCGCCGTGCCTCGCCACCCCGCGCCGAGGCAGACCCAACGCCCCCCGCCGTCGCGCCGGCCCCCACCGTCACCGAGCTCGAGGCGGAGCTCTGGAGGGACTTGGATGGCATCTTGGAGGAGGAGCGCGCCCGCGCGGAGGCCGCCCGCCGGGCCGAGGAGGACCGCGCTCAACAGTACCGCGCGTGGGCCGAATATGTGGAGGCCGGCGCCCGGCGCGAAGCCCTAGTGGCCGTCGGGTCTGCACGCCTGCACGCCGCTCGACGGTACGTCGCCCTTGTCGAATGGGCCGCCGGTGCCGAAGCCGAGGCTGCGCTGGACCACGATGGCGGGGCGGCGACGGCGGAGGAGCAGCCGGCAAACGAGGGCCACTATCGAGCACTGCTGGTGGGCCTCGTATTCGTTGTTGACGACGTGGCCAAAAGTGGTGGGTCCCGCACGGGAAGGATGGCATCCGTTTCAGCCATGGTGTTCGACCACCGCAAGATCCGTGTCCCAGGGCATGGCAACGTCACCATCCACGCGTTGTATACCCATCAAGAAGAGTGGGTGGAGCACTGCATCGACAAGCTCGAGGAGTGGCTCGAGGACGATCGGGAGAAGATCTATTGGGTCTAGTACAACGCCATTGGCTGTAACTGAAAATATGGAAAATTGTTTTTTTGGGTCAAATTTTGGCCTACATTAACGAAATCTGCCCAAAGCTCAAAACTACTGGGCCAACTAAGCTGAAATTTTCCCAGTTTGTCCAATACATGTATGTAGAATTACTGAGATTTTTAAAGATTTTTTGGAGAAACTTGATTTTTTGGTCAGTTTTAGAAAATGGTGTCATAGGTAGGCCAAAAGGGGCCATTTCTAACCAAGTGGTTTTTCCAACTTTTGAGAAATCATGTGAGATTTTTATTACAAGCTAATGTACCAATATTAGGACACCGTGCCAAGTTTGACTATTTTTTGACAAATTCTATTTTTATTATTTATTTTTCTTCTAAAAAACATTGGAGAAAATGCTTGGTGAACAATCGTTATTTCTCTTATGTTTATTCTTCTTAGATTTTTATCATAAGGTATTGTACCAATATTAGGAGTCCTTGCCAATTTTTAGTATTTTTTGACAGCATTTAGATATTCTTTCATTTTTTAGCCTTAAATAGCTGGAGAAAATTTTAAATAAGGATTATTACGTAACAAATGGTGATTTTAATTCACATTAGTCATTACAAATGTTAAATGAAGGTGTACACAAAATTTGAAGTGGAAATGAGCTCAAATGGTCACTGCAAAAGGGTTGTGTGGATATTTGCATGTGATGTTATGGGAGATAGTCCACTTGGTGAACACTCATTATTTCTCTTATGTGTATTCTTCTCAGATTTTTATCATAAGATATTGTACCAATATTAGGACTCCTTGCCAATTTTTAGTATTTTTTGACAACATTTAGATATTCTTTCATTTTTTAGTCTTAAATAGCTAGAGAAAATGCTAAATAAAGATTATTACATAAAAAATGGTGATTTTAATTCACATTTGTCATTATAAATGCTAAAGCAAGGTGTATAAAAAGTTTGAAGTGGAAAAGAGCTCAAATGGTCACTGAAATTGGTTTGGGTGGTACAGAGTTGGAGATTTGGGGTGAATGTTATGAAACTTCATTGGAGATAATCCATTTTGTGAACAACCTATTATTTTTATTTTGTGTATTCTTCTCAAATTTTTATCATAGGGTTATGTGCCTATATTAGGGTACCATGCCAAGTTTTAGTATTTTTTGACTTCATTTAGATATATTTTCATTTTTTCTAAAAACATGGAAAAACTCTCGCCGGATCTACCATAGCACTGAGTTGAATATTTCATCCATTTGCAGCACATGAGCTCAAATTGTATATATTTCCTTGAATATATTTTTACTACATTTTTTTAGAGCTTATTTGATACATCTATAGTTCAAAATGGGATTACTTTCAATAAGTGCGCAAAAATTCATTTAATGTATAATATATAGTAAAACTATCCAAAAATTAGTGAAACTTGTACACAGCAACATATATGAAGTTACAATACTACAAAAAAAACTATATGCAAAAACTTAAACCGAATAATTAGATTTAAGAGAGGTGTTTTACATTTTTAGAAGAACAAGCATAATATCGGACACGTGGGTCCTCCGCCCCACATGTCATTGAGTTCAATGCCACCAACCGCACCGGACTCAGCCCATGTCGCGTCAATGCCATATGGGACCTCGTTCATTCAGCCCCACATGTTATCACCTACCCGCATCCTCCAAATCCCCTTCTTCTCTCCTACGTTCATCCCTTCCTCCTCCAAATCCCCTGCATTTATTAACACGCGCAGCTTCTCCACTCCGACCAAAGTATTCAGTATTGACTTGGCAAGTGATGTTTATATTCTTATTGTATCACCTAGCTGAACAAATGCACAGGCCGCGGTAGATCTCGCGCGCTACGGCTACGACGCACGGATCCTCCTCAGCGCGGCGGGACAAGGTCTCCTCCACTATGGCTTCGAGGTCGGCGAGGAACTGCCAGGCATTAATCTCGCGGTTGAGAGCCTCGCGCACAGCCTCGAAGTCCGGCGCCCACACGACGTTGAGATGGACAGCCTCTACGACCCGAGAGACGTACATCCGGGAGCGGCGCACGCGTGCATCCCACCCGACGGTAGATATGGCTGCCTGCCGGTTGGAGGACTCCAGCGCGCAAGCGCACTAATGGTAGTGCGCCCAGAAGTCATAATACTTGTCCTCTGCGCGCTCCTCGGCCAGGAGGGCGGCGTTGCTGGCCTGGACCTTCTCGGTGGTGCGGGGCGCGATTGCTGGCGCGACGGCGGGGGCGCGGCGTCCTCCTCGGCACGAGGCGGCGAGGCAAGGTCACCGCCGCCCCATCCGCCCAGGCCTAAAATCAAACGCATCATGACCGCGTATTTCCTTAGAAGCTCGGCTTTGCACCCCGCCGCAGAGCCCATGCAGAAGAGAATGGCCGCGCGCTCAGTCGCGCGGACGCGAGGGTTAGGGACGGGCGGCGCCATGGCGGTCGTTGCGAGGGATAGGGCAAGCGGCGGAGGGGCTGTGAGGGCGCGCGATGGCGGGGGGCCGGCGCGACGACGGGGGGCGTTGGGTCTGCCTCGGCGCGGGGTGGCGAGGCACGGCGCGCCGTTCGCCGGTTGCGGCGGCGCCGCACGCGCAGGCCACCGCGCGGGGCCACGGGCGGCGCTAGGCACGGCGAGTCGCGAGGCGCAACAACCGGCGCGACCGCGCGGCGCGGCGCGATATGGCGGACGAGAGGGCCCCATAGAGGAAGGAATGGGTTAAACAAGTCTCCTCTTCCCTGTTGACGACGTGGCAAAGTGGTGGGTCCCACAGGTGGGTCAAAGAGACGGCGAGCTGACGGCAACTTGCGCTGACGCCGCGCAGTGGTTTCAGTACAATTTCTTCGCATGAGTTTGTGGCACAGCCATAATTTCCATAAATTCAGTGGCAGACTACGAGTTTCGGAGACTTCTAGTGGCACAGCCATCATTCTCCCTTTTTTCCATTCGCCTCACTTGTAAGCTCTCATTTCATGCCCTAATACAAACACCGAATTACTTCGTCGACCGTCTCGTGCGTTCGCGCTCTCGCTCGTTGTCCCTTCGCACGCCCGGAGGTCGTCGTAACCGACCGGGGGTGCCACAAATTCACTGTCTAGACTTGTATCTACGACAGTTGGCGCCGTCCGTGGGGATGCGAGCGAAAAAACCATGGCGCTGAAGAGAAAGAGCGCGGAGGACGATCGTCCCCCGCGCACCAAACCCGACGCGTCGAGCCAGGACGAACAACATGGTCGTCACCATGGAGCTTAGCGGTGCCCGCGTCAACAACCCGTCGGCCGCTAACCTCCAAGCCGATGACTCATCAGCCGACGTCCGGGTTGCTGGACTTCCCGCGGCCGTGATCAACGTGACAAACTCTGAAGCACGCATCGAAACGGAGGCCAAAATCCTGGGGCGCGAAGCCAATGAGCTCAGGGAGACGCTGCAATTAAGCCAAATGTTGCGTGGCGGCGACACCAGGGGCTTGTCATCGACATCGCCCTCGTCCACACTCTCGGATTTGGCACCCTCCGCGCCCGTCCTCGGTGACATCAGGGGCTTGTCATTGGCATCGCCATCGTCCGCCGCGCTCATCCGCCACCCGCGTCCGCCGTGCCGCGCTCGTCTGCCGCGAAGGGGTCATCCGCCACACGCGTCTGCCGCGAAGGGGTCATCCGCCGTGCACGTCCGCCGTGACGACGTCATCCGCCACGCGCGTCTGCTGTGCTGCGCTCGTCCGCCGCGACAAGGTCGTCCGCCGTGCGCGTTCGCCGCACGCGTCCGCCGCGATGACGTCGTCCGCCACGCTCATCCGCCGCGCGCGTCCGCAGTGCCGCGCTTGTCCGCTGCGACGGGGCCATCCACCACGCGCATCCGCCGCACACGTCTGCCGTGACGAGGTCATCCACCGCGTGCATCCGCCGCGACGGGGCCATCCGCCGCGCATCCGCCGCGTTCGTTCGCTGCACCGCACTCGTGTGCCACACGCGTCCGCCTCGCCGCACTCGCCATCGACGTCGCCCTCGTCCACGCTCTCGGGCTTGGCATCCTCCACGCCTGCCCTTGGCGACATCAAGGGCTCGTCAACATCACCCACGCCCCACGCGCTCGCCCTCGGTGACATCACGCGACCTCATCGTCCCGGTAAGCGCCTGCCACTTCGGACTACGTCCTTTGCTCCTATTGTGGTCGACACCGCACGGGATCATCATCTACGTCATTCACGCGCACGTCCGCATCGTCCGAGCCATCTCCGTCCGGGATAGAGTGTCCCTTCCCTCCGGGGTCGTGCGACGATAAGCTCCCCGCGACGTCCGAGCCATCTCCGTCCGGGATAGAGTGTCCCTTCCCTCTGGGATCGTGCGACGATAAGCTCCCCGCGACGTCCGAGCCATCTCCGTCCGGGATGGAGCGTCCCTTCCCTCCGGGGTCGTGCGACGAATAGCTCCCCGCGATGTTGAGCCATCTCCGTCCGGGATAGAGTGTCCCTTCCCTCCGGGGTCGTGCGACGATAAGCTCCCCGCGACGTCCGAGCCATCTCCGTCCGGGATAGAGTGTCCCTTCCCTCCGGGGTCGTGCGACGAATAGCTCCCCGCGATGTCGAGCCATCTCCGTCCGGGTAGAGCGTCCCTTCCCTCCGGGGTCGCGCGACGATAAGCTCCCCGCGATGTCGAGCCATCTCCGTCCGGGATAAAGCGCCCCTTCTCTCCGGGGTCGTGCGACGGTAAGCTCCCCGCGACGTCGAAACAGGCACATGTACGTCGAAGTAAGGCAGAAATGTTCTTACACGCACCATCGAGCGTCATGTGTTTGTCACCATCGAGCGCCAGGTGTTTGCCACCATCGAGTGTCACATGTTGTCGTCATCATACACTAAACGACTGTGGCCATCGCACGCTAATCGTTGGTCCCTGTCGCATGTGAAGTGTCCATGTCAGGAGAAACATCAATGCCCTCCTTGCTACGCCATCAGGCCGTGAAAGTTTGTGGTTGCGGAAGGCCACAAACGCTCTCAGCCATGTCCTCGAGCGCTAGGTTTTTCCGTTGGGAGGCAGGGTACTGCACACCTCGCAACACACTATCTCCTCCGACATCACGGCCTAATAATCCCACCGGAGCATGTCGCGTCAAAATTCACGCAAAAAGGGCACACACCTTGCAGGCACCGGACTTCACGCTCGGCGCTAGCCATATGCGCACACCAATATCGTCCCGCGATGTGTTCACATCAACGCAGGTGACACCACAGACGTCTTAGCAAGCTACCGCAGCATGCTCCAACACCATCCGCGGGCAAAGTACCACATGCACCTCAACGCCCTCCCCGAGCACGGTCCGTGTGTGCCTCGACACCTTCCGCGCTCGGCACCATCTGGACAAGGGGCTCCCCCAGAAACAAAGCCGAGCTGCCAGGCGTCATCACTCTGCTCGACGTCAACATGCCTTGCACGGTGTCAACACGCCTCACGCGGCGTTGACACTCTGCCCAGCGTCGGCGTCTTCCGTCCGGATAGACGTGCTCCTCGGCCCCGACGCACTTCGCCGTCACGAACATGCTCCGCCGAAGTTGACATGTTTCTCAGCGTCGACATGCTCCTCGGCACCGACATACCCCGCCGACGCGGACTTGCCTCACTCGGCGTCGACATGTTCCCTCCGGCATCGACGCTCCACCCGGTATCCACATGTTCCGCCCAGCGTCGACATGCTCCGCCGATGTGGACATACCCCGCCGACGCGGACATGCCTTGTCTGGCTTCGACATACTTCGCTAAGGTCGACATGCTCCTCAGCGTTGACATGCTTCGCCGACGTAGATGGGCACTGAGGTTCTCTCCTGAGGACGAAGAGCCGCGATATGACCCGTCAACCGGGGCGACGTGCGCTATTGTCCCGTCTTAGGCGACGTCTCCGTCGCCATGCCGGGACAACCTTCACTCCGCTGCGGCGTAGAGCACGCTCCGCGTGGCGTAGAGCATCCCCTCACCGCGGCGTTGAACAACATCTCCGTCACAGTGTCGGAACAACCTTCACTCCATGCACCACCTCCCCGGCGCATGGTTATATATCGCCCCTGTGCGCACCCCTGCAGGACGCCCTGCGCACCCCGCGCGTGCACCTACGGGAGGCTCCATGCGCACCTTACGCTCACCCTACGCGTACCCCTGCAGGAGGCTCCGTGTACACCCTGAGCGCACCCCTGCAGGTGCGCTGCGCACCCTGCGCGTGCCCTATCATGGCATCCCTGTCGCGGCGTCCAACGCGGCATCCAGTGTGGCGCTCCGTCGCGACATCGACTGCGGCTTTCTGTCGTGGTGCAAGGGACTGCGCCACCCAAGTCTCCGTCGCGGCGTCAACCACGTCGCTCCATCCTGGCGCAAGGGGTTACGCCACCCAAGTCTCCGTCGCGGCGTCAACCGCGTCGCTTCGTCCTGGTGCACGGGGCTATGCCAACCAAGTCTCCGTCGCGGCGTCCAACGCGGCGTCTAGCGTAGTGCTCCGACGCCGTCCCCGTGACCCACGGCGTGCAACAGCGTCACGCACCAGAGCTCCCTTACAGCGTCGCAAGGACGGTGGGGGAGCGGGGTGGCGAGGCAGGCAACCAGGGTGCGAGCGGCGATCGTGGCGCTCCGTCAAGGCATCTCCGTCGCGTCGTCGACCTCATCGCTCTGTTGTGGCGTCTCCGTCACGTTGTCCAACGTGGCGTCCATCGAGATCCAGGATTTTTCCCTCCGCTGCTAGGCGCTCGACGAGTGACTCGTCCGCGCTGGAAGGGCCTGGATCGAGCTTGCCCAGCCCCACGTCGAGATCTGGGTTGACGAGGCTCCGCTCGGCGCTCGGCGAGTCAGAGTTCGAGCTTTCGCGTCACGGCTCGCGTCAACGCGGTTGAAGGAGCCTGAAGAGGAGAAGACCGAGCGCCCGACGACACATCGTCCGCGCATCGCCGCGCTCGTTGTCCGCGCATCGTCCACGTGTCGTCAGCGCGTCGTCGGCACGTCGCCCACGCGTCGTCGACATGTCATCCGCGCGTCGCCGCGCTCGTCGGCACGTCGCCCGCGCCTCGTCGACACATTGCCCGCGCGTCGCCAGCACGTGCTCGGCACGTCGTCAGCACGACGTCCGCACGTCGCCCACACGTCGCCCGCACGTCATCGCGCTCGTCGGCACATCGCCCGCGCGTCGCCAGAACGTCGTCAGCATGTTGTCCGCGCGTCGTCCGCACGTCGCCCGCGCGTCGCCGCGCTCGTCGGCACATTACCCGCGCCTCATCGGCACATTGCCCGCGCGTCGCCAGCACATCCTCGGCACGTCTTTCGCATGTCATTCGCGTTCGCGTTCGTTCGCACGCTGCTCGCGTTCGTCCACGTGCGTTCGCACGTCGTGCACGTTCGTCCACGCCCATCTGCGTTCGCCTGCGTTCGTTCGCGCACCGCTTGCGGGTCTTCCCCGTTCGTTCGCGTTCACCTACGTTCGTTCGCACGCCGCTCGAGTTCGTCCACATGCGTTTGCATGCTGTGCACGTTCGTCCACGCTCGTCTGCGCTCGCTCGCGCGCAGTTCATGTCATCCACGACCGTTCGCGTCTGCCCACCGCCGCTCGCGCCGCGTCGCCGTGTTCGCCGCGCTGGCACACCGCCGCGCTCTCTGCCGCGTCGCTAGCCCTCCGCGTGGCCGCGCTCTCCGCGACGCGTAGCCCTCTGCGCCGCTAGCCTTCCGCGCCGCCGCGCTCGTCGCAACGCGCAGGGTCGCCAATACCCGCGCCAGCTCGCGTCCAGCCGCGCGGGGCTGTCAACGCCCGCCGACGCCCGCTCGTCGCCGCACGGGGTCGCGCCCGCCCGCCGCTGCTCGCCGCTCGTCGGCCGTGGCTCGGCGCCGCCCGGCGCCGCCCGCCGTCGCCCGCTCTTTGCCGCTCGGGGCCGCCGACGCCCGCCGACGCCCGCTCGTCGCCGCACGGGGTCGCGCCCGCCCGCCGCTGCTCGCCGCTCGTCGGCCGACCCCCGCCGGGCTCGCCGGCCGTGTCTCGGTGCCGCCCGGTGCCGCCCGCCATCGCCCACTCTTCGCCGCTCGGTGCCGCCAACGCCCGCCGACACTCGCTCCTCGCCGCGCGAAGCCGCGCCCGACTCGCCGCTCGTCGGCCGGTCCCCGCTGGGCCGGCGGCACGGGGAGGCAAAGGTGGCGGCGCGGCAGAGGCCGGGAGGCGGCGCCCCGCTCGTACACGTCCGAGGAGGCCGGAGCCCGCCACGCCCCGATGTCGCCCGCCCGAGCCCGCCTGGGGACACGGGGGCTCGGCCGCGTGCAGGGTCTCCCGCCTGCGCCCGCCGGCGGCATGGGGAGGCCAGGTGGCGGCGCGGTAGAGGCTGGGAGGCGGCGGCGGTGTGAGAGAAGGTGGGAGAGAGAGAGAGAGTGAGCGGCGGCGGGTTGGAGAAGAAAAAAGGAGAGAGCGGCAGGGGTCTTTCTCTTTTTTAGTTTTTCTTATTTTTCATACCTTCCACGGTAGCCCTAGTGCTGTTGGGCCACAGCCCACTAAGTGGTGGTGGGGAGAAGGCCGTCATGCAGGCTTGGCCCGGGCGGGTGGCACACGGCAGGGAAAAAGAAGAGAAGAGAAGGAAAAGAAAGAAGAAGGAAAAGAAAGAAAAAGAAAAAAAAGAGAAGAAAAACGGAAGAAGAAAAAAGAAGAAAAAAAAAGAGAGAAAATCTGGCCCGCCCCCCGCACCCCCCGGGGATAATTGTGCACCTCCGAACCCTTGGTCACTTATCGAAATTCGGATCACATGTCAACGCCCCCACTTATGAAAGGGGAGAGAAGGTGGAGGTCGTCGTCGATCCGGCCCGCGCACCAACCCTTCGGGATTAGTGTGCCGGCTCGGACGGGCGCTTTCCGACCGCCCCAACCGGCAAGGGGCTACTGTTGGGGGAGGTTTTCCGCGCTAGTCCGAATCGACACTGCTCAGAGTCACTGCCGCGCTGTTAAGGTTTTCGTCGACGTTCTCCGCGTCAAGGCTGCCCCCGACGAGTCCACACACTCTCCGTCGTCGGGGCTGTCTCCGACGTGCCCACGCTTCGTCATCAGGGTTGTCTCCGACGAGCCCGCTCTCTGTCGTCAAGACTGTCTCCGACGAGCCCGCGCTCCGCGTCAGGGCTGTCCCCGACGAGTCCACTCTCCGTCGTCAGTGCTGTCTCCGATGAGCCCACACGCGAGGCCATCACGTTCTCCAAGAAGATTCTCCCGAAGATTCTCCTAAGATGCTTGGGAATATTCTCCTAGGATTCTTTAGGGATGGAAAATGATCATAATGTCCTTATAAGTTCCCTCTCATGTGAGGACAAAACTGTAATCTCATACTTTTCTCCCTTTTCCCTATAAATAGCCCCCTCGGGGTAGAGGGCAAGGGACCCCATTTTTTCCATTCGCCTCACTTGTAAGCTCTCATTTCATGCCCTAATACAAACACCGAATTACTTCGTCGACCGTCTCGTGCGTTCGCGCTCTCGCTCGTTGTCCCTTCGCACGCCCGGAGGTCGTCGTAACCGACCGGGGATGCCACAAATTCACTGTCTAGACTTGTATCTACGACAGTGGCAAAGTGGTCGAGATTGACTAACGGTATCTGTGGTTGATGCGCTAATTTCGCAACAACATCTAAAAACTTTGTCATGATTCATAAGTGTACCTCTTCGTTGCATCGCGGCATGCGTGCTCAAGAAAACAAGGACTGTGATCCAGTTTTGATATGTCCAAAAAGGAAACAGCATCACTTCAAAAAAAGAAGGAAACAGCACGCACACATGTCCAGATTAAGAGATCTAACATGGAACAAGCTAGAAAAGGGGCACATGCGTGCGCTGATACCATTTCAAGGATCCCAACTAGTAAGGTATAACTTACAACAACTAAGGCAGTAACTATGTGACCATGAAATGGATGTCTAAACAATATGAAATCACAAACCAATAGTGGTCATACAAATGTTTTTATTATTATTTAACAGCCACAACTGAAATAGACGATATCATAGGTCATGAGCATACACGAATAGCAGCCGTTCAAAGAAGTAATGTGAAAAGTCTGAGCATCATCAAATCACAACCCAATAGCAGTCTTACAAATGTCCAATTATTCGATGGGCTTCATGTCATGTGAAGTGCCCCGTAAACCATAATCGGTAGAACTTAGAACGGTTTGATTGGTTCAGTCACCTGATATAATAAGTTTTGCAGATGATGGTAGTTTACTAATGTTGAAAAAGACTCGTTTATAAATTATTTATGATGGTTTATAAGGGTTTAGGGTTCAAGATAAGGTTAAAAGTACATTAACCCTAAATCTTGCACCACTGAACCTTTGTGTGATTATTTAAATGGGCAATTGTGAGGCATTGTTTGTCAACTCCATTGTGTTGCTTTGGAAAAACAGTTGATTAGATCAATTATGATAAGACTTTGCTATATAATGAGCATGTGCTTTGCTTTTCTAATATGTGTTAAGGAATGACTAACAATCCTTGCCTTATTCTAGAAAAGTAGGTACACATTGAATTAAGAACGATATGTAATATAAAGCCTATGCTATGTTTCAATGTATTTATTTCAATACATTTGAATGTTTATTTTGCTCGAGTACTTAATTTCAATTTAATATTCCTTATTGAGCTATCTATAAAATTTATAATCTATTATCTCAATAAGTCAGTGTGATGGGCCTTTTCCTATAAAACCTTGATTGGCACACCATGGTAGATTGAGTGACACGGTAGATTATAAATTTTTACCGACAGCGCAATAAGAGAATTCCGTAATGAAATTGTGAATAAAATTTGAATTAATTTGCCTACTCGGTTGATGTGAATGGAAGTGTGAATAAGGTTTGATTCATAAGTTGTATTGTTGTATATTGTATATGTGTTCTGTTTCTGCATTTTTCAGAGGGCATGACTAGCATTTAAAATCCTATTACAGACAGTTTCTATAGGAACAACAGTCTGTCATGACTAGAATATCACGTACTATTTCCACCGTTGACCATCTACGATATAAGATTATCGTAGCAAACTGATTGTGATGGGTTTTCTGATCCGTCTATGGTTGCACTGTTCTATGATAGTGTGTACGAAATTCAAAATACCTAATATATTCATAAGTCATAACATATATAACCGAAAAAGGCATCCAACACTCCTTTTTCCAGGAAATCGCTGTTTTTCTTTTCTTTTGGGCATTGAGGGACATAGTTTGAAGGAATATAACCTAAGATAGCATATATAAAAAACTAGGAATAAAAACCAAAGGACGACGCACCTGCACTGTAATAATGGGGCTTTAGACTCGATCTGCATGTGGTGACCTCCTTGTACTTTCTGAATCTGAAATCATCAAAACACTTTCATAGCTTGGTGACTGATGGATGCTAGTCTTGTTGTTGAAGCCATCAAGAAGAAAAGAAACTGCAAGGGTTGCAAGTGGAGTTAGTGGAAGCTTAGTCGTGGAGGTACTGTGGAGAGATAATTGAGCAGCAACAGCTAATTCAACAGAAGTCTAACCTGACGAGGAAAGATGGACATATACTGGAGAAAAGCCGTATTTGGCCCCGCGCGAGTTCTAATGCCAAAACTAGCCCCCCCTCGCACCGAAAAGCAAAAATGTCACCGCGACGCTCGGGGCACTCGACACCTGGCGAAATCACGCCGGGGACCCGCGACGGCGTCGTATCGCGCATCCCACCCGCGACGCGGTCCCGGTCGCGGGCCAGGCCCGCGAAGGAGGCTGGGCCGCGCCTCCCACCCGCGACGCAGGCCGCGTCGCGCTCGCGGCCCGCGATCGCGCTCCAGGCCCGCGAGCTGAAGACTCCCGCGGCCGCGGCCCGCGACGGCCGGGCCGCGTGGGTTTTTTTTCCTTTGGCTAACGCCATCAACGATGGCGTTTAAGTCCCGCTTGCTAACGCCAACGACAGTGGCGTTCGTCCCTGGGGCTGCGCCGACGTGGCAAAGCTCCGAACGCCGTATACTCTGGCGTTTGCACCTCGGACCCAAACGCCAGATGGTCTGGCGTTTTCCCCCGCGATTCTGCTCGCTTTTTTACCCCGCCCGATTTACTTTCTTTGACAAAAATCCTTTAGTTCATAGGACTGAGAAAGAATCATAGGATTGAGGTTCTCGGACTCCTATAGATGCATTCTTATTCCTTCAATTTCATAAGAAAAGCCAATATGGGGTCAAATCTTTTTCTTTCCTTTAAGAAGTCAAATACAATCTCCTTTTGTTTACAATTACAAAGAAGACGTACACACATCGTTACATATGCAGACCACATATATACATGGGACGTGAGCGGGTCCTCTAATCACACGTTTACAATTGAGTAAAATGGGAAATAAATCTATGAGCCTTACTAAAATCCTACTAAACGTACCCGTCTGAAAATCGATGTGTTGTTTTCTTATGAAAAAAAGTTCTATTTTAAAGATCTTATAAAAAATCTATAGCACATAAAATTCTAATAACGTGTTTTCCGATTTCTACGATTAAAAGGACCCCAAAGTCCAAATCTGTCATATACAGAATTCCAATCAAGCATTTAAGTTGAGAAACTATTTGGCAAACAACACGATTTATCATAAATAGGAGACAACCCATCCTTACTCCCATTCCTCTCTCTACCTCCTCCCAGCTCACCTCTCTCTAAAAACCGCCTTCTTGGCTGCTTGCCCCCCCCTCCCTCTCTCTCTCTCTCTCTCTAACTCAATATTGTTCAGTCCTATGAACTAAAGGATTTTTGTCAAAGAAAGTAAATCAGGCGGGGTGAAAAGCGAGCAGAATCCGGCAAACGCCAGACCATCTGGCGTTTGGGTCCGAGGTGTAAACGCCGGAGTATACGGCGTTCGGAGCTTTGCCACGTCAGCCAGGTCAGCGGGGCTGCGCCAGCGTGGACCAGGGACGAACGCCACTGGCATTGGCGTTAGAGAGCAGGACTTAAACGCCATCGTTGATGGCGTTAGCCAAACGAAAAAAAAACCCACGCGGCCCGGCCGTCGCGGGCTGTGGCCGCGGGAGTCTTCAGCTCGCGGGCCTGGAGCGCGATCGCGGGCCGCGAGCGCGACGCGGCCTGCGTCGCGGGTGGGAGCGCGGCCCAGCCTCCTTCGCGGGCCTGGCCCGCGACCGGACCGCGTCGCAGGTGGGACGCGCGATACGACGCCGTCGCGGGTCCCCGGCGCGATTTCGCCAGGTGTCGGATGCCCCGAGCGTCGCGGTGACATTTTGCTTTTCGGTGCGAGGGGGGGCAAGTTTTGGCATTAGAACTCGCGCGGGGGCCAAATACGGCTTTTCTCCGAACTTGGTTCTAACCTAGAAATCATCAGGACTAGGGGGGCTATATCAGTTGAGTTCATCACGCCCTGCTGATCTTCAACTCTCATGGGTATAACCAAGAGTCTATGTTGATGACAAGGAGATGAAGAAGATATATCATGCGTGAGTTGACACCTGTTAGGAAATAGAGATCAATCAAAAAACAAGGGACACAGATTTTTACGTGGAAACCCTTGCGGGAAAAAACCACGGATGCACGAAGGCGTGATTTCACTATGATGAAGAAGTGTTACATAGCACGAGACGACAGAACAGTCTTTAGGTGCGACTACATGGGGTATATATAGAGGGCAATATACAAGTCCTTGGAGGACAAGAAAATGAGTTATACTCGGTTGCGCTGGCCAGCGTAAAGCCCAATAGAAGAATTTGGATCACGTTCAACAATCTCCACCTTGAGCCAAATTCCCTCCATGTAGTCAGATAAAGTAACAAGCATCTCCATATCAATTAAGCATAAACACCTTGTGCATCAAAGTCACATAGGACTAGTGAGAGATACCAACTAAGCCTGAGCAAAGCTTAAACTTAGTGGCAATAACTGGCTTTGTCATCGTATCAGCTGGATTATCATGAGTACTTATCTTGCATACCTTGACATCACCTTTAGCAATAACATCTCAAATGTAATGATATCTCACATCAATGTGCTTTGTCCTCTCATGGAACATCTGATCCTTGGTAAGGCATATAGCACTCTGACTGTCACAAAATATAGTAGTGCAAGATGTATCTCCACAAAGCTCAGTATACAAACCTCTCAACCAAGTAGCTTCTTTGCATGCCTCAGAAATAGCCATATACTCTGCCTCAGTTGTAGACAATGCAACAGTAGCCTGCAAAGTTGCTTTCCAACTCACAGCACAACCACCAATAGTGAAAACATAACCTGTGAGAGATCTTCTTTTGTCCAAATCACCAGCATAATCAGAATCAACAAAACCAACAAGTCCATCTCTGGACTTCCCAAATTGCAAACAAGCATTAGAAGTACCATGAAGATACCTGAAAATCCACTGAACAACTTTCCAATGCTCTTTCCAGGATAGCCATGTATCTACTAACAACACTCAGAGCATGAGATAAATCAGGACGTGAACATACCATGGCATACATAAGAGAGCCAACTGCACTGGAATATGGAATTCTAGACATGTACTCAATATCATCATCTGACTCTGGACATAAAGCTGATGATAATCTGAAATGTGCAGCTAATGGAGTACTATACTGGCTTGGCATCATGCATATTAAAACGACGAAGGACTTTATCAATATAACCATCTGACTGAGATATAATTTTCCAGATGGTCTGTCTCTGGATATTTCCATGCCAAGTATTTTCTTTGCTGCACCCAAATCCTTCATCTCAAATTCATTACTCAATGCTTCTTTAGTTTTGTAATCTCTGTCTTACTCTTTGCAGCAATTAACATATCATCAACATAAAGGAGCAAATAAATAGCTGAACCATTAGCAACTTTCAAATAAACACAGCTATCATAATCAGACCTTTTAAAACCTTGAGAGAGCATAAAGGTGTCAAATCTCTTATACCACTGCCTAGGAGATTGTTTCAATCCATAAAGAGATTTCTTTAACTTACAGACAAGGTCTTCTTTTCCAGGAATAATAAAACCTTCAGGTTGTTCCATATAAATATCTTCTTCTAATTCCCCATGTAGATGCAGTTTTAACATCTAATTGTTCAAGCTCATAATCATGCATGGCAACAATACTGAGTAAAGTGCGAATAGAGCTATGTTTCACAAACAGGGGAAAATACCTCATTAAAATCAATACCTGGAATTTGGCTATAACCTTTAGCAATTAACCTTGCTTTATACCTTGCCTCATCACTAGGAGAAACACCTTCTTTTCTCTTGAAAACCCATTTGCAGCGAATAGGTTTCTTCTCTCTTGGTAGTTTGACTAAATTCCAAGTGCCATTCTTTTCAAGTGACTCCATCTCATCATGCATAGCAGCTATCCATTTATTGCAATCACCAGAAATAATAGCCTCAGAATATGAAGAAGGCTCAGCATTACCTTCAATTTCTTCTGCCACGGCCAAAGCATAAGAAACAATATTACACTCTTCAATTAACCTTGGACGTGCTTTAATACCAACTCTCCTAACCCTGTCAGCTGCGAGATTCCATTGGGTTGGAATAATAGGAGCATTTGGGGTAATAGGTTCATCAATTGCAGCGGGTCCATCATGTGCATCAATATTTTCCTTATCTGATGTATCACCTGAATCAATTACATGCTCCACCTGAACAGTAGACTGTTTCTCACTCTCAACAGGGACATTAGTAGATGGAACATCATGTAACATAGCAGATTCATTAAAGACAACATTTCTGTTAATCACAACCTTTTGTGTTTCAGGATTCCACAATTTATAGCCTTTAACACCAGATTTATAACCAGAAAGATGCACTTAATAGCCCTAGGCTCTAATTTTCCATTATCAACATGAGCATATGCAGTGCAACCAAAAAATCTCAATTGTGAATAATCAGCTGGAGAACTAGACCATACCTCAATTGGAGTCTTCTTATCAATAGCAATGGAGGGTGACCGATTAATAAGATAACAAGCAGTGGAAGCGGCTTCAGCCCAAAAACGCCTATGCAAACCTGCATTTGACAACATGCAGCGGGCTTTGAAGATAATGGTCCTGTTCATACGCTCAGCCACACCGTTTTGTTGAGGAGTATGAGGAATGGTGTAGTGCCTAACAATGCCTTCAGACTTGCAATAACCCTCAAATTGATTAGAACAAAACTCCATACCATTATCAGTGCGAAGCTTCTTTACCTTCTTTTCAGTTTGCCTTTCAACCATAGTCTTCCACTCTTTAAATGCTGAAAATGCCTCTAATTTATGCTTCAAGAAATAAGTCCAAACTCTTCTAGAGTAATCATCAATAATTGTCAACATATAACGAGCACCACCTAGTGAAGGCTTGCGAGATGGTCCCCATAAATCAGAATGCACATAATCAAGAATACCTTCTGTTGTATGAACTGAAGTGTGGAACTTCACCCTCTTATGCTTGCCAAAGATACAATGCTCACAAAATTTCAACTTTCCTGTTTCATATCCATCAAGTAGTCCTCTCTTGTTTAACTCTGCCAAACCAAGTTCACTCATATGCCCAAGACGCATATGCCAAATATTAGTAACATCACAATCAAAATCTTTATTTGAAATAACAGGGGCAGCAGTACCTGAGATTGTAGAACCTCGGAGATAATAAAGACCATTGGTCTTCCTTAAGTCACCCTTCATTACAATGAGAGAGCCTTTGGTAACCTTCACAACTGCATCTCCACCTGAATACTTGTAACCCTTTGCATCAAGGGCACTTAAAGAGATGAGATTTCTCTTCATCTTTGGGATATACCGAACATCAGTCAAAGTTCTAATTGTGCCATCAAACATTTTAATTTGGACAGAACCAACACCCTCAATTTTGCATGGAGAGTTATCAAAACCAAGAACGGAACCAGCAGCATTAATAGGTTCATATTTAATAAACCAATCTCGATGAGGACACATATGAAAGGTGCATGCAGTATCAAGAATCCACTCATCATTAATCTCAGCACATCCAGCAGTAACCACAAGTACATCACCTTCAGAACTATCATCACGAGCACAATTTGCAGAATTATCATCTTCTTTGTTACCTTTCGGTTTGAAGGTGCCGTTTCTCTTCTCCTTGTTCTGCAACTTATAGCACTCAGATATGTCGTGCCCATCTCGTTTGCAATATTTGCAAGACTTGAACTTGCCTCTAGATTTCGATCGGCCTCTATAGCCATTCGAACTTTTACCACGAGGTCCTTTATTTGAGTTCTTCTCCTTTGCTCTGCCACGAACAGACAAGCCTTCTGCTTGTGAACTTGAACTTTTAGGGGATACCATCTGTTTCATCTTTTCCTTTGCATGCAAAGCTTCATAAACCTCATTGAGCGTTAGAGTATCACGGCTATATAATATGGTATCTCTGAAATTTGAGTAAGAACTAGGCAGGGAGCATAAAAGAATTAAACCCAAATCTTCCTCATCATATTTTACCTCCATTGACTCTAGGTCAGAGACAATCTCCTTAAATTCTGAGAGGTGATTCAGCACATTGCCACCCTCTTGTAGCTTGTGCAGGAACAATTTTTGCTTAAGATGCATCTTGCTAGTGAGATCCTTTGTCATGCATATCTCTTCTAGCTTCAACCATAAAGCGGCAGCTGTCTTTTCCTTAAGAACCTCCTACAATATATTATTATGCAGATGGAGTTGAATTTGTGACAAAGCCTTACGGTCCTTTTTCTTCTCCTCATCAGACCACTCAGAAATTCTGTTCTTTCCGAAGCTCTCGAGCGCATCATCCAAATCACCTTGCGCCAATAACACCCGCATCTTGACTTGCCAAAGGGAAAATCTTGTGTCACGATCTAACAGCGGAAGATCATACTTCATAGACGTCATTGGTAGATTAATACTGTGGACACAAAGTAGTACAAGCCGGAAGTAAAATTCTTTGTAGAATTAATTTGCAGATCAAATTAGATAGCACCTGGTAATTCTCGGTAGTGGTCGTAGCAATTGAAGACCAAAGATTATTTAGCCTTCACGTGGATGGAAGTAGCAATGAACAGATTGCCTTTTTTCACCTCGGGACTTGATTGTGGAGGAAGTAGCAATGGCTCGTGTACTGATGTTGGGCTTATTGGTTCGGATGGAATTTGTACACGTAGCTTCCGATCAAGATCGAGTTGAAATCGATCTCGGACACGGCCGCACGTATGGATCCAATCAGGGCAAGTTCCCGTCGGTCTCGGTTTCGGCGATTTGGGAATCGCTAGAGGCAGCGCACTGAACGCCGATTTCTCGGCGAGTCGAATTCGAGGCCGAAGGCGGCGGCGCTGTCGATTCTTTTTTTTTCTCCGTGTCCTAGATTGATCTAGTAACCGTGGCTCTGATACCACTTGTTAGGAAATAGAGATCAATCAAAAGACAAGGGACACAGATTTTTACATAGAAAACCCTTGCGGGAAAAAACCACAGACGCACGAAGGCGTGATTTCACTATGATGAAGAAGTGTTACAAAGCACGAGACGACAGAACAATCTTTAGGTGCGACTACATGGGGTATATATAGAGGGCAATATACAAGTCCTTGGAGGACAAGAAAACGAGTTATACTCGGTTGCGCTGGCCAGCGTAAAGCCCAATAGAAAAATTTGGATCACGTTTCAACAACACCCACAGCCAAAACAATAGAGGAATTGACAGAAATGTAATTTACGTGCCTGCTAATGGCTTTGGATTTAATCTTCACCTTGTGCTGTCCTCCCTGTCCCCAAACACCCTCTCCGTTTCGTATGCTTGGTGAGAGAGGTGAATGGTGAACAGTTGCAGACTTGTAGTCCAGTTGCTCTCCAACAGAAGCCACCACAATAGAGATGGAATTCACGTGGACTCACAGTTCTCGCTTGCATCCAGGAATCTTTTTGCATCTGTTTTGTCATCGACGAATCTTTCTGCGTCGGTAAGCTTAAACTAGGACGGCGACTTGCGTATAGATATTGGAGCCGCGATACTTAATTTAGACTCAGTATGCAGCATCCGAGGACGCGCAACGGACAATTTTGCCCGTCTGATAATGCCACCGATCTCTAAATACTCCGTAGATCAAGAGAACAGCCCTCTCCTCATTCAGAGCTCTCCACCGCCACAACTGTCTCCTCATCCAAAGTTCAACAGAAAAACAACTAATAGTATCTCCTCATCCGGATTACCCATTGGCCGGCCGGTGTTGGCGGTCGGCCATGGTCAGAACTGAAAAGCGAAGCATTACACATGTACATCGGCATCGAGCTATGCCGTCTTTAATCTTGGCACCAACCTCTTCACTGGCTCTACCTCTGCGAACGCCGGGTGCGGTGGCGCTAGTGCTAGGAGCCATGAGGCTGGCACAGGGAGCTGTGGTAGCGTGCGACATCTGTAACGCGTGATGGAAGGGAGGCAGTGGTCGGTGGCGAGCATTGGGTTAGGTTAGGTGCAAGTTGGACCAACATGAATTGGTATTTTTGAAAAAACCTGGTAAAACTCATAGGTGCATGTGCACATACGTGCACATAATGACTAGTGGAAAACCAGACTCGTTAAGTTTTAAGATATTACGCTTTAGCGAGATACAAATGGAGCCAAAGCTGAAGTTCGATCCCTAATGGGCAGTAAGTACAATTACCTCCGCTGAAGTTCTCCATGAATTTTCTATTTTGTTTGAACGTGTTTATGATTTGAGTTTGGTTGCAGGAAAAAGATTCTCAACACATCAATACCCTCCAATTTGTTGAGTCGGTCCGATCTCTTCCGTCTCCTCTAAAACGGCTTCAAGCCTTCGACACAACATTGCAAGTGCTGTAAAGTCCCATAGGTCGTAAATTAGACTAAAATAATTTTCAAAATCATTTAGATTCTCATTTTTACCTTTCTTAATATAAGTTAAATTTGAATGTGAAATTTTATACATAGATTGAGATAAGCATGAAGTGCATCTTGACTCTCTTTACAAAAAATCATGCTTCCGTTCTAGTTTTGAACTAAGTCAGTTTTCCCAGGTTAGACAATATGGGGTTTTGCTTGTCTGTCCCACATGGCATACGTGATTTGCAAGTGATTCTGATATGCAATTTAAAATATGTTTGAATGAACTTGGTAGGGGAGTAAATAAGAAGTGTGCTAATGAATTGTTTTGAGGGCCATCCTTTTATCTCGTTTCAAAGCTCTCAACTCTGTTTTTAAAGGAAGTAAACTACACCACTTGCACCTCCTCGTGCCTTGCATTATTTAGTTTGTGATTTTATTATTTTTTTCTCTTGGTACGGCGGTGTGACGCCAAAGTTGATTAATCCAAGATAACACCTATCGAGTCAATGCAAAGTCTGCAAACTGAGCTTTCTCAACTGGAGTAACTAGCAAGTGCGGCATGTGCGTCGCACGTTTTTCACATTATTTTTTTATGGGCATTGGAAGCAGAGAAAGAGGTGGAATATGGTTAAAAACAGGGGAAGCTTTAAAAGTAATTATAACGGTATTAATTGAGGATAAAGTGTATATTAATTTAGAAAGGTCCAATTTAATTCATGAGTTGTTAGATATAACTAGATGGATGGCTAACATTACCATAGTCGTATCTTTTATAATGATACAGGTAAACCGATGCACATGCGGCACGTGCTGCACCCTGCACTGTTTTTAGAGGAGTAGGACTGCATGTGCACCCATGCCATGTCATGTGCAGCCAACTGCTACTGCTTCATCGTTCTGCTTGGATGGTAGCCCTATACCGTTCGTTTTCGAGACGTTCCTTGGCCACGTGCATGTTGATGTTCCTGTGAACTTTTGATGGCAGCTTAGAGTGAAATACTAATAGTACTAGATAGGGATTGGGTTTGTACTTACCGAAATAGTACTGCCGAATCACCGCAGCCGAGGGAGAGGAAGCCTGCAGGTGCAGGGAGCTCCTGTCGCCGGCGGCATGGTCAACTGGTGGTCTGGTGCTCCTGCCTCCACCTTCAACAACAACGGTCCACCGTCAGATCACTGGACCTCAGGAGTCTCAGCCTCTTGTTTCGATGGGCTTCATTTCATGTGAAGTGCCCCAAAAACCATAATTGGTAAATTAACAGTATGGACCTGTAGGCAACCGCTTAAATATATTTTTCCTTTTCTTAGTGAGAAAGAGAAAGCTTTATTGATTACTTAAAATAAGATTTATTATATTATCAAAATGATTGAGAAAGAAACGACCACGTTTAAAATTATATACACAATACATCTTAATTATGAATGTCGAGATTTAGAAGATTGAAAGGTCACGTTCAATCGCAGCAGTCATGGAACGAGTGTATCGTTGCACATGCACAACCATTTGGAAACATGCACTTAGAATATCAGTAGTTTCGGATATAAGTAGCGAGCAACGAGGATTCGAGAGAGAGAGCTGGAGGTAGGCGAAGAGAGCCGTGCCAATCGTGATCCAACTTGGATAGCCATCTTGATCCCAACACCTATGTACTGTTTTTTTCTTTCTTTTTGAGAGAAACTCGTGGGTACTTGTAGTAGCGGCTCCACAGCCACTTGTGAACCCGGCCAAGCCCCTCGACGTCGGCCCAAACACTAGTCACACCTAAGCCACACTGATCCACACCGCGTGAGGAATAACAACTGAACGCGGTGTTGGGGACACTGGAGGTGGTGAAGCTATGAGATCGTCTGCTTCATCGCAGGCTGTGGCGAGATGTGAGTGCGGTATAAAATCGACAAGAAACCAAATCGACTTCTCAACATCCCATTGGACCAAGCCATATCACAAGATTCAACAAACAACCTCATCCAAGAACTAAGGAACAGAGGAAAGAAGAAAGAAGCAAATGCAAATGAAAAACAACATCAGTGTATAAAAGATGATGTCGTCGAAACTTGTCGGAGTCTCGTCCCCAAGCCCGCCTCGTCCTACGCCCTTGTCACTGGGGACAGTGCCCGCCCAAATCTGGCCGGCATCTGATCTGATGTGCTTGTGGTGTGGTTTAATTGCTCGCTCTTGATCGATGTCTTCCTTCCTTGTGTGTGTATGTGTCTCTGTAATAACACGGACAGCTTTGCCTAATTAAGTTAAGCATGCACGCATCTTAATTTAATTGCACTAATTAATTACCTGCCCATCTACCCGGCAGATTAGCTAGCCATGAGTCCTGATTGATTAGAGAGGAGTATGCTTGAGTAAATCACGTTAATTTGCTACTTCAATTGCTTGGCTTGGTTGATCCGGGCGGTGGGCGATGCCTCCTCCACCCCTGTACGCTTCGTTTGTTCCCTCGCCTTCCACACTCTTCTCTCCGAGCAGCGCCAGGCGAAACCCTAGCCACGCTCTGCGGTGGCGGCCAACCTGTTTGTTGCTCTCGCTGGTGGGGAAGAGGGGTCACGGGATGCGCGCCTCCGTCTCATCTCCGTTCTATACCGCCCTTGGTCCACCGCCGCCAGCGCCGCCGGAGCGCTTGTCCATGGAGGGCGGCCCGGCTCGACCTGGAGCGGGGGCGCTGTGTGGGTCGCCATGTGGTCATCGTCGAAGCTAGATCCGATCGGCGTGGATTCCACGGCCGCATGCAACTGGCAGCTGCACCACAGAAGAGGTGAGCAAAGGGATCTTGGCCTTTAGTTATCGAGGTTTTGGCTGTGAACCTCTTAGCTTCTGGACGGCTCGGTTTGCGCTGAAACCTATGAGCTGCCGCGCTCTGCGGCGGCGGCGGCGGCGAAGGAAAGGTGGGGAAACGGACGCTGGAGGAGGCGAGGCAGAGACCGAGAGAGGAAGGCACGGAAGCAAGGGGGAGGGCACGCGGCGAGCGGACGGCGCCTCATCTTCCTCTGCGAGCATCCATCTTCTCCATTCTGCGGCTTCTTTGGCCTCCTCTCTCCTCTTTCGCCTCCTCCTCGCTGGGCCGGCATGCTCGACGATTTGGTCTCGATCTGGTAGCTGCTGATGCTATGGATGTGTCCTTGCCGTCGCTCCGCCAACCCCACTTCTGTCATTCGCATCCATGCACTAGCTTCCTCCCGAACTCTCTGAAAAAAAGTTCAATTTGTTTGTTGTATGCAGGGGTTTAGGAATTTCTTCAGGGCTGCATGGAGGTTTATACACCATATGCAGAAGATATACATCGAATCTTATCCTGAGGTAATTATGCTTTGCTATGGATACTACGTAGTTAGTGTTTTGGTATGGTGAAGTAATCATTTTGAAAATTGAAACTGCAGACCTCAACGTCCGGCCGGACAAAACTCAATGCTGATATTGCCATCCTCTCAATATTGATCCAGGCAAGGCAGGGAGAAAATTAACCATACGTTCGTCAGCAGGCCACTTGAGGTAAAGATAACAAGAGAAAATGATCAATCGATTGATTCTATTTTCAACAAAGCTCACGATCACATATATGCAAATGGCAGCACCCTGGCTGCTGGCTAAGAATGAAATTGCAGTAGGTACAATGCATTTCATGCAAATGCACTTGTCGGTTAAAATGCATTTCATGTAGATGCACTTGTCAGTTCCAATCCAACCTTAAATTACATGTCTTGTTCATGATTGCGTTGGACTTTTCTTGCTTCTGTTTGTTATGAGGTTCTTTAGAAACATCTCCAGAGAGAGTTTGGTGGACATGACTCTTAGGTTATTTCTACACCCAGTTTTCTTTCCCCATTCATGTATTCATTTTGCAAGTTGCGCTTGAAATATTCCTTGTGGAAGCAGTTCAACGATGCACCAGTATGATCAATTTCCAGGCTTATGTAACATGTGAAACTTGCAGTATGTTGATCAATTGGGGCCAGCAGGGCAAATAGAAGATTTGCAAATATTCAAGAGTTGTTGCTTTTGCAGATTTGAGAAGAAGTATATGCATTAGGACGTCATCACCCACGTCGCCGCCACCGCTGATTTGTTCATTACCTTGAGGTCAAGTCTCACAAACCGTGCCTCATTTTCTATGCAGTAGTGGTTTTTGGTACTAGATAGATTCACATGTTACATCTATGCATCAATACCGTTGAAGGGAAAGATGGCTGACTCCATTTATTGATGGGAACTTAATTACCTTTTTCATTCCTCGTGTTTTGTGATCCTGATACTTGGCTTTATCAGGGAGTGTGTCTGAAGGACTTTTTTCCTGCTTAGCTCCTTCCTAAATTACAATACAATTTATTGAAATATGGGTCACACTCTTCTTTGCACACAAATTGTTCCATCAAAATTCTGATAGCATTTCCTTATAGTAAAACTCTTGACTGAATTATATATAACTCCTTTCCTAAATCCTGATATGGTTTACTGAAATATGGGTCATGGTTTTCTTCGCAGACAAATTGTTCCGTTAGATTTCTGATAGCATTTCTCAGATAGGAAAACAAGTTAATGAATTATGTAGAACTCCTTTGACATCCTACACCGTGCAAGTCAATAATTGGGCCTATAATTTTAAATCAATATCCGTCTAGCTTTCCAACACTCTGTGCCCGATCAGATCTTCTTTTGCTAGTTAATATGTTCATTTAGTTCCATTATTGCTCCCTCTATGGAATTTCATGCATGTGTTATTGATGCTATGACAGGAATTTCATATCTTCTAGCTGTTTGTCCACCAGGCATTAATCAGACTAATAGAAGAAGTTTGCATCTGGTAGATGAAGTGTTTGTTTCAGATGCATATAAGCAAGTATCATTCTAAAAAATGATCCTGCTATTACATCTCTATAAGAAAATGCAATACATAGCTGAAGTGCTCTCTAATTACTCATGTACATTCGTATATAACTGCTTATATGCATTCAACAATGAGCTGATTGAATGGATATAAGGATATCATTCCAGTCTGTGCTCCCAAACTAAGAAAAAAACTAAACCTAAATGTGTGGCAGAATTTTTGGGCTGATCTATATCGTGAAATAATGGCATCAACCAGTCACCCTTTCATTTGGAATATCCCTTGATATTTCACATTCTAAGGCAGTCCATGACCAAATAGTAAAAGTATGGATGGCATTCCAAAACAGCACTCTTACATATGTGAGCTGGAACAGGAACATATGCATAGTTTAAGTAAACTCTTCCAATTAGGGGAATAGTCCAGGATTGGAGACCTTATTTATGATGCTCCTAAACTGTTTTCCATGGAAGTACATATGAAGATGAACTGAGTAGAAAGGTATAGATCCATCCATGCCTTTACTTTAGGCCTCCATGGTACAGGCAGAGTGTCTTGAATAATGAGATCTGAATTGAAAGGCTTCTTTAGTTTGTTGACCTATCGTTTCAATGTTGTAGAGAGGTAGAGCTACTATTTATAGTAAATGTATCATTTGCTTGACAATTCTTCCTATCGGTTCTTTTTGGAATTTCTATTGTGCATCACATATCAAGTCAGTGGTACCTCTTTATCTTTATCTGAATCATTCAAGATATCACCAAAGATATCTTTTGATAATTCATCTTAATCAGTAAAACGTCTAACTGGCTGTACATTGATGTCTAAGTCAGATCCATGTCCAATGGCCTCGGAGCTGCAATGCCCTTCAGTTGATTCGGCTACTATTGATATTATTGATGAAGTAGGAAATTTTGATTTAACTGTTTACAGACGGGTGTAGCAACACTGCCTTTATGGCATCACTTCGACTTCTGGGAAGCTCAGGTTCTGGTCTGCTGGAGTCCAGCTCCTGGTATATATAGCTCCTTGGCCATGTTCTTTCTTTCCTTCTCCCCCTTCTCTGAGCTTTCTTGATTTGGTGTGTGTGGTCATGGCTGCCTGTTAGGTATTGCTCTGGATCTACATTTTTATCCTTGCATTTGCCCTACACTGCTTTCTATTTTGATGTGTCGTGCACTGGGTTTTGTTGCCGATTGATTCGTTCCATAGAATATCTATTTCGCTTTTGTGGCGATATTCCCCTGTAGCAATCAGATGGATCTCTCCTTTCTGCGTTCAGTTCTTTTTTCATTGATTCCATTGCATCTTTAGCCCGCACCCCCCTGCGCGGGTGATTCAATTGACTTAACTCAGCCTGCAAGCTCTTTTACCTTTAAATGTGTTGGCTGTCCTATTGTTCCATTTTTGCTTATTCTAACCTTCAGCTTCATATATAGGTCCAGCTTGCATCAATACCTTGAAGTGTCCCAAAACCACCTTCTGACTCTGCAACCAAGACACCTGGAAGTGTCACAAAACCACCTACTGATTCTGCAACCACTCCAGGGTCTGTTGAGAAAAAGTATCGTGGAAAAAGGTTTGATAGCATGCCTTGTTTTAGCTGTAGTATTCTTGCTTTTATTGCATTATATGCTGAAGGGTATTATTTACTTGGCAGGTCAGGTGATGTTCCAGAAAAAGCCTGCTGTGGCTAAGAAATTGTTCAGGTGAGGTACTAACTGCTATCTTGCTTCTGATCTTGTGCCTTGCTTTGTACTTTCCATTCTGCAATTCGATAAAGCATGCCCACACTTATCGGTTCATTTCACCCAAACTTCATATTTAGCTGGAATAGTCTGCATGCCCCCCTTTAACTTTACATTGGTGCACTCATGTAAACTGTGAAGGTTTCTTTTCTTTGTTCCTTGCTGTTTGCTTATATATGTTCTGGTTCCCTTTACGCTTCTTGGCATCTGCAGAAAATGAGCACGCTATGGTTCAATTCTCCTAGCATCCGAATTGGAAAAAGCATGCATACATGTATTTAGCCTGTGCCTGCTTTTGAAGCTAAGACTATTACTTCTCAGAATTGTTTCGTACATGCATTATACCCTAAGTCTCTAACATGTAAAGCTGCCCATGACTATTTGGATGCATACAAACACAATGAATATAGAAAAGCTCAACAAACAGCTCTTTGCATGTCCCCTTGACCCAATAGAATAGCCTAGCTACCCTGTTCGGGTAACGGTGCTGGGGTTGTTAGGGAGAATAAAAAGGCATTTCCAGTGCTACAATTATCTTTGTTGCAGTTCAGCTACGAGCTAGGTAGTGCTAAAAACTATGATTAAGTACCTTACACATCTCTTACTAATTCTGTATAGCTGGTTAGTGCTTTCTATGCTGCATAAAAATTTTATGCTTCAGAGTTGGTAAGAAAAAGCAACCTCAGTAGATTTTGTTATTTTTCGTTGATGTATCTGTAGCTTTTTTCTAGCACCAGAAAAACTTCCATACTTGTTTGCTTTTACAGTTGGGTAAAATTACAATGTGATGTTGTGAGAGTAGAGCATGCCACCTCTAAATCACTAAACTGCATTTATAGTCAAATGTTATCTTAGAAACTGCATTCAACATTAATCAAATTTTATGGCTGCTATAATCAGCGTACCAGAGGGTTTTGGCATGTGGAGAGAAAATACGTGTAATTGATAGTAGTGCTGCTTTTTTCTAACATTGTACAACTATATTTCTTTTTCTCATAAGAATTGTGCATTACTTAGATGTTGTAACACTTGTATCCTATTTATGTTCATCGCCATAGTTCTATTTTAGGATCAATAAAGTTGCTTTTATCTGACAGGTGTGAAGTCCATTAACGGGTCTAATATAATTACCTGATGATGGCAACAGGTCAGGGTCTGAACCAGCAGCTATAATAGATATAAGACCATATCAAGTACTATATAACCATGCATTCCTATTATATCACAATTGCATATTTTTTCTGATCATCTTTTTGTCTTGCCTTTTTCACTAATACTTTGAAACTACATGCAATCGGAGATGTGAGGCCTGTTTATAGAAGAATCTTAGTTCCTCTAGCATTAATGGTATTTTGGGTTGGACCATGTTCGTCTTCATTGCAAGTCGGATGTAATGATTATAGTCAATATACTATAAATTAAGTGTTTCCGGGATATTTGGTACTTCAAGAATTCTCCATTTGTGATAGTGATATATGTGTTTTCCTAATTTTGTGATTCTAAAATTCTATGTCACATTAACTGGACTTGTGATTTATTTACTTGTACAGCCAGTTAATGTTTTCAAAAATATATTTCAGTGAATGAGTCAGCGCTTAATCTGTTGCCATGTGTATCTGTGCTTCTTTAATTGTGGACTATGAAGCACCATAGAGCATATTGGTTTTCTTATGCATACCATCTGATAAGGCTAATTTGAATAGTTATATCTTCCTATTGTCTAATGTTTCTTTTATACCGATCATTTTTCTTTAATAATATTGATTATCTTTTTAATAACTGTCGCCTATTGAGGGACGCGCGCCTCTCCGATCTAGTATAGATAGCAATATGCAATGATCTAGCTAGTATTTGTAGAAATTGAAGCAGAATCAGTTGAAGCAGCATAAATCGAATATACTAGACCATAGCATCAAAGCTGCAAACATAGTTAACCCCATTTAGGGACTAACCAGTTAACTAGTAGTACCATCTTGAATTTCTGAGACGTGACTAACAAAAAAATTCACAAATTAGGTTAGTGGTTCCTCAATCGAAGATGGATTACACAAGATGCTATCTCCGGTTATGTGTCAAGGTTAACATATAGAGCAGTAACAGTAGCTCTTGAAGCCTTGTGGCCCCATACACTTGTGGTCCTTGACATGTTGATGAGCGAGTTTGGCCTCAAACCATCACGCCGACAGAATGGAAGCTCGGAAGTTAGTAGCGAGCAGGGCTCCTCATCTGCAAAAGAGATCAACATATACATATATGCACACGTCAGTACAGCTCCTTATCTTGATGACATGGGAATATCCATGTGATCGAGTGGGGCGAAAAATATACAACACTTTCATCTTCTGCAAATAAGAACAAGGCGTCTGAACTTCTCGAACCAAAGATAACCCATTTTCCATTACTTTCATAACGGAAATACAAGTAGTTCAAAAGAAAAGGGAACAAGAAGAATGAACTCACTGTAGAAGAAATGAGACGCTAGCTGCAAGAGAAAGAAAAGATAATCTGAGGAACACGAATGAACGAACGAACCTTGGGCGGAAGTAGGATTGAAAGCAGAGAGCAATATGTCTGGTATCCACAGTACTAGGTACGATAATTGTGAGTAGAGACTCTAAAGATAGATATTTCCTTTACTTGCGTTGATTTTGTTTGCATGTGAAGGAGGATATGATATTAAGGTATTTAAACGGGAGAGTCACATGTGCATATATATATGAATGTAAGTAAGAGATGGAATCCGTTGCAACAAAAACGAGAAGGAAGGAGAGAGTGAGAGAGATGGGTGTGTTGCAACAAACTTGGGAGGCAGAGGATGGAGGGATATCGGAGGGGTGTGCAGCATGCAACTGAATGTAAGTGGAGTATGTTAGATGGATCCATGGACCTGCATGTTGTACGTAAAGAAGATCAGTAGAGAGAGTTGTAGATCGATTGATCCATGACCTTCTTCCGTACGGATTGTTTGTGTAATTTATATCTGTAGAAATGTTTCTGTGAGTTGTTGTAACACGCGCTTGGAAAGATGAGTTCAGTATCACGGAAAAAAAAATTGACGATATTTCCGAAATTTCGAAAATTTCGGTGGGCCCTGAAATTTTCCCGGTTCAAAAATTCGATTTGACTAAATTTTGAGTAAAATTTGGTCAAAATTCAAACTGATTTTCGGTACTGTTTCCGAAATTCCCGAAATTTCGGTGGGTCCCAAAAAATTTCGAAAACGAATTTTTTTTTCCTTGGTCAGTATGAGTAGTAAGTTTGGGCTTTCTATGTTTTTTGGATTTCCTACTCAATTTTGGTGTACAACGGATGGCGACTTATTGAGTGAGCAAACGATCTATAATGGTGTCGACCTCGCACGGCGCCGGATAGAATGTAATGGTGTTGCCCCGGAGGTTGAAGATGAAGCGCGTATCCACCTGCTAGCTGCATCGCGCCGATCACCGTCGCCGACACGCCCAAGCACACCACGTCCTCGCCAGCCACCTTGAACAAGAGCCGCCGCGGACCGAGGTGCAGGTCCGCGCGGTCGCCCTCCAAGTGCAGCATCAGCTTCGGGATGTGCTGCGCGATCGCCGGCGACTCCCGGTAGCAGAGGCCCAAGTGGCTGCCCTCGCGGCGCACGCGCTCGTACTACCCCCACTGGCGCATCACCGCCGCCACCTCCGCCTCCATGCGCGCGTACGCCTCCCGCGCCATCGCCGTCATCTGCCTGCCCGCGTCGATGACGCACCCGCCTCCCCCGTCGCGGCGCCGCGCGAACATGGACGGGTGGATGCCCGGGATCCGGACCCCGTTTATGCTCACGCCGACGAGGCTCACTAGTAGGCCGAGTCGCCGGCGTCGGGGTGCGGCGGCGGCAGGATCCTCGTGCGGTGGAGGATGGACGGCGGCCGCTCCGGATGTCGACGCCGAAGCGGATGAAGCCGTGGCGGTCGGCGTGGCCCTAGCCCAAGAGGCAGTAGGAGAACTGCCAGTGCGCGCGGTCCTTGATCTTGCCGACCTTGCCGGCGAACGTGCCGTGGGTGTCGAACCTCTCGGTGGCGTGCGCGCAGCCGAAGGCGAAGCCGTGGACGGGCAGCTCCAGTGAACCCAGGAAGACGGTGTCGAGGCCGACGTTGCCGTGCGCGCCCCGGAGGTGGAAGGCGCACTTGTCGCCGGCGGGGTGGACGGGGGCTGGTCGGCCGGCACAGGGAGCTCGTGGCATGGAGCGGGCGGTAGCTGCCCGAGTGGGCAGGATCGAACACCAGGCGGTGCTACGGGAGCTCCGGCGAGCACGGCTTGCACTGCATCCATGTCAGGCTGCTGGCCGTGTCGAGCACCAGGAAGTAGGCGTCCAATGATCATTTAAAACCTTGCCCTCTCCCCACCGGAGGAGGGGCGCTGCTGCCTCGAGTCCCACGTCGCCCCTCTCGTCATCCCCGTCGCTCCCTCTTCTCCCCACGTCTCCCTCTCCCTCCTCCCGTCCGGTGGTGGAGAGGCGGCGCCGGCGGTGCAGCCAAGGGAGGTTGAGGACGAAGCAAGGATTGGGCGGAGCCGGCCCCGGGAGATTACGTCGGCTTCGCGCGAAGACGGGGCAGCGTTCGTGGAGGGGCGAGGGCCATGGCCAGCCGTGGCCAGCCGTGGCCAGCCGTGGCCATGGCGCCCCGAACAGACGCCGACGCCGCCGCTGGACGTCCATTCCGTCGTGCTGCCGTGCCTTCTCCCACGGTTCTTCAGCTCCTCTCCGGCTTCCCCCGCTTGCTCCTCTCAGCTGACAAACGACGGTAGTGCAACGTCTCCTCCCTCTTCTGTGTTTAATCAAAGAAATTACCATGGTTACCATGTCATTTGCTCTCATTTCAGATGAGCCCTAGCATAAATTAGGTATTAGTGATCAGGTTCTTGACAGGGAGGGATATGAGGTTGCAAGTAGAATGCTCCTAAATGCTATGTAAGAATGATTTAGATTTCTAATTTCCCTTGTTGTTATTGTGGAATGGCTTGCCCATACAGCAGTGCACACCTTTGTCTCTTCTGATTTCAGAGACACTATATCGGAGACAACATCGATTGAATTTCTCTGCATTGGAAATTAATCATTGCCACTGTGATGTTATGTTCATTTCATTTTCTTCGAAATAGGTTAGTTCCTATGTGAAAAGTAGGTTCTGTACTATTAAGGATTTCCATATCGTGCCATGTTTAGTTAATTTTGAATTAACAGATGCAGGCCAATGATACCGTGCATACCAGGGTGGGAAGAGGAGCGAGACTGGAGTTGCAGAGTTGGCGGTGGTTGCGAGCAGGGTGGAGGAGCAAGGCCAGAATTGGGCACGGCGGTGGTACAGCTTCTCTTTCGCCTTTTCCTTTGTAGTTTCTTTCTGTCGAATAGATTATCTGTGTTTAATTGTTCTCAGGTGTGGTGTGCTAGATGTTTTCGTTCCATTGCCTCCTTGGTTGCTATTGACTTACCTGTCTCCCGTTATTGCTTACTAGGCTGTGGTTCTGCTAAATATGTTACTATGGTATTTATCCTCATGCTTTGTTCATTTGAGTTTCAGCATCGTTCTGCTTACATTTGATGTGACTGCTTTAAATTAAATACACCTTGTTTGCCTTTTTCACTCAGTGCTGAACTGCTGGTGTCCCACATACTCTGACATCTGCAAGCATAAACCACTTCATAGTTTTAATTTTCTATAGGTTCGACAATGAACCATATGAATGGGAATTATGGGATGATCGATTGCTCTACGCAAAAGGAAGCGTAATTTGACTTTCTTAACCAAAATAAAGGATAAGCCATGCCTACCGTTAGGGATAGTTATTCATCATGTGTTGTTCAGTTTTGCTCTACAAAACTATGTTTTTGTCTGGGGTACTTTTTTTCTTCTAAGTATAATAGATAGATTCTGTTCTACACCAGGGAGAGTTTCTTGAGTGATTAGGATTTGATATTTTGAAATTTTAGGACTCTGGGTGAGTTTCTGCAATCAAGTGAGATTAATCTCCCTGAGTATTTGATCATTTTATTAGTTAACAAGCTGACGACATCCAGCTGGAACTGACAAACAAAGCTTCCATTGCTTCATCCATTGGCTGTTACTCAATTTACTTGCAGAACTCTGTTTGCAACCTTTTGTACATGTTGAGTGCTTGCCTGAATGTCTTCCTCATTGTGCTTCAATTTTAGAGTTGAATAGCTAAATTTTCAGTCAGGCATGGACAGACTGCTTTTCTTAGATAATGGAAGAGAGAACTCCTCTAGTCTCTGCACCAGGAGATGCACACAACCAACTTATTATAGAGTCATTACATTATCCAAGCCAAACGGCATAAAGGGATGCTGCAAGCTACAAAAGAAAGAAAATCAGCCATTACATAGCTTGCTATTAAAACATCATCCATACTGGGACATAAATCCCTTGGTAAACAACTCTAACCTCCTGGTACTAGTAACCATTCAGTCCCGCTCTGATGATCGCTATTGTAGTAAGGATAACCACAACCAATTGATACATAAGAAAAGAGCATGCAAAAGATTGCTTAATTTCTTCTTCTTCTAATATTTTTATTTATTTATATAAAGCCAAATCGATCAACATAAAGGCCTGGACAAATTGCTGGGAGGCTATACTTCTATGACAAGGGTGCTGTAGCATCTCACACAATGGTCACGATAAGGAATTAAGGGTACACTCTTTGTTCAGTGATCTCTCAACGTCAAACTCATATTTTGTATAATCACATAACTTGTAATTTATACCTTCACAAAATTTGGTGCTACACAATTCTCAATTATCAATTTCCGATGGTAATACATGTCATAAACCATGTTCGCTTCTGTTTTGCGCATGATAAGTTGCTTACTTTCTCGATCTACTGCTGCATGTGGTAAAATGTTTGGCCCACGCAGAATGTTTTCTGCTTTTTAGTTCACTTTCAAGCATGCCAGATGCAAAAATAGTGATATTCTGTTACGCAAGTCTAGAAGCCGACATGTTTATACTTCGAGGAAGGGGAGGGGCTGCAATGTTTACCGAGGTGACAGAGTACTGTACTACTGTTTTTATAGTCATGGAATGCTATGCTAAATCCTTGAGCCAATCTCCTTGGGGTTAAATTTTTGATAGTGTATTCTGAAACTTAACGAGATGGCGCTCATTTAACTCTTTTGGTTTGGTGTGAATTTGGTTCGGTGTTGTCTTTGCTAATGCCTTTTTTTTTCACTACTCATTTAGTTGGCTGATTGCTCCATGTTCTCATACCACGAGCCTGATAATGTGGGATATAAGGATCAACACTGGAACAAAAAGAGGTGTGGTAAGTTTGCTAGGCTAGGTTCTTGTGGCAGCAAAGTTCTTTCCATTTGCAGTTGAAAACAGACAGCATATCAAGCATGTTTAGGCTAGATGAACGTAAGGATTCAAGCAAATGGTCCATTGCATTTGATTTGGCTCCACTTAGTTAAGGCATGCTACCGATGAAGACACTGTTTACCGCACAAGGAGATATTTTTTCCTCCTTCCCCAAACTGTACTCAATACCAAACCATTTTAGGACAGTTAAGCCAGTGTCCTTATTTCACTTGATGTAAAAAACTGATGGAACCATGGGGAATCACCCGACCAGCCCATTTTCAGTGTGATAGTAGTATTTCATTACTCCACAGTTCTTGTAGGCGGGCCCTCTGTATCTTTTTGGCATTGCCTATGCCAACTTTATCTGCATTAATCCTAGCTGCCCCAATTAGATCTGAATTTCTCTCATATTTCTTTGAAAGCCCAACTGACTCAATCAACATGGAACAAGAAGGCTTTTTAATCATGTAATTAAGTAAATTCAGTTACGAAACGTCAATACAGATGTACTCCAAATCGACTTGAGCTTGTTAATGCAACCTTTCTTAACGGACATAAATCATATTTTTGCTAATAGGATATGATGGTCTTTCGTGTGGTTCTTCTAAGTGCTTCTTCAGCGTTTGAGTGGCTTGTTTGTGTGGTCTTCCCAAGTTCTTTTGGTAGTTCTGAAGTTATCACACCTACGTAAACAAACTAATTTGCAAAGTTCCTGTACTTACAGTTGTTCAAACAATATCGCCTGTATGTTTTGGCGCTAAACCATGGAAAAAATATGTACCCTTGCTAAACATGCTTATGTGAGCTATGTTCGCAATGTTATCTACGTGGTCTATCACTTGCCTGTGACAACAGTGATTAGGGTAACAATTAATAGAGGCGCACCAATGGCGTGCCCCATTATCTAGTAGCAGTAGTTCAAAGAAGCAATGCGAGAAGTCTGAGCATTGTCAAATCACAACCCAATCGCAGTCTTACAAATGTCTTATTACTTAAAAGCCACAACCTTAATCAATAGGCAACTATCACACTTTATAAGCACACCAATAAGAGTAGTAGTAAACACAAGTAGCAGTACGATAAGTGAAGCACCATTAGAAGGTAAATTTCATAAAACCCCATCTCTTGAGACAGGCTTAACACGAAACCAAAGTTTTTGGAAAAAAAATGCATATAACCACAGGTTCTAAGGTAATTTCACTCTAACCCTCTTTTAACAACTAGCTCGACCCCTAGGGCCCACATGTTAACATAATTTTGGGTTAAAAACATGTCAATACAAATGGTGCATGCTAATTGGGAAATTAGGTATAGCGTTATATATGAAGAAGAAAAAGGTAAGCTTTTTGTCAAAATTTGCTTGGTTTGATGAACTTGGATGTTTCAGCAGGAGATTTATGTTAACATGTGATTGTTAAGAAAGGAAAAAAGCTTGGTTAAAGTGAAGTGTTATAAATTATCTCAGAAATTGTGGTTATGTAAAAGTTTTGTTTCTTTCTAAAAGTATAATTTCGTGTTACATCAGCCTCAAAAGCTGGGATTCTCTGAAATTTACTCTAGCTGCAGCCACGATGCAGCAGGCCAGCAGTACGTACGTAGTCGTGTACCTCTTCATTGCATCTGCAATTGACCGATGGCATTTGCCGTTGATGGGCTGATTTCGCAGCAACATATAAAAACTTTGTCACGATCGTAAGTGTACCTCTTCATTGCATCGGTGCATGCATGCTCAGGAAAACAAGGATTGTGATCCAGTTTTCGTCGCTCCAAAAAGGAAACAGCATGCACACCTGTCCAACATAAGAGATGTAAAATGGAACAAGCTAGAAAACAGGCACATGCGTGCGCTGATACCATTTCAATGATCCCAAATAGTAAGCTATAACTTACAACAACTAAGGCAGTAACCATATGACCATGAAATGGATGTCTGAGCAATATGAAATCACAAACCAATAGTGCTGATACAAATGTTATTATTATTATTTAACAGCTAGTACAACTGAAATAGATGATACCATAGTTCATATGCATACACGAATAGCAGTCGTTCAAAGAAGCAATGCGAAAAGTCTGAGCATTGTCAAATCACAACCCAATCCAGTCTTACAAATGTCTGGTTATTAAAAGCTAGACACAACCGAAATCAATAGGCAATTATCACACGACAATTAAGCAGTAAACACAAGTAGTAGCACGATAAGCGAAGCACCATGGAACTAGTAGCACTCTACTTTAACGCCTTATCCAACTGACTGAATCGAATCCTTCCTTGATGGATGCCGTCCAAATTAATAAGCATTTTCCTTCCCGTGACCTACATCACCAAGAAGACATCAACATGTTAAAAGTAGTAAAACGAGGAAACAAGTATAGTAGTCAAATAGTACTTGCCAATGGAGTGAGTGCCTTACCTACACATTTCCGGCCCTTTAGTGGCACAGGTCAACCTCGGCGAGTATACCCCCAGCGCATACCTCTGATTCTCGAGCATTTGCACAGCAACGTCAAGAAGTTGGGGGTGATTTCCTTGAAGACCAGATGCTTGAGGGTCTCCAGGAACTCAAGGCCACGTGGGACCTCCGCCATGCTGCTGAGGTTGGTTAGTCTTAATCCTTCTAGGCTTGCCATGGCACCTTCATGTATCTCTAGCCGCTTCAGATTAGGCAGGTCTCTTAAATAGAGTCTCTTCAGCTTGGGAAACCACCCCGTGAGAAATACCAGCTGCTCTCCATTATATGCTCTGGTGAACCTTAGGTCCGTCAAATTTGACAATCGAGAAAGGGATGGCAAGGGGTCTTCTCTCAGCTGTGACCAAGATAGAATCAGTGAATACAAGTTCTGCGGCGCAGCTTGGAAGAGATCAGGAGACCCATCCAACATCCCTTCCGCTAATCGTCCTCTCAAACCTAGCTTTTGCAGGCTTGGCGGGAGGGCATTCAACCGGAGAACCTCGTCCTCATCACTTGCATTCACATCTAGGTAGGACAAAAATTGCAGCTGAAGTAGAGACTCACAGAGGTGTCCACAATAGATTCCCTTCACATTCCATATCCTCAAGCTTCTGAGTTGCCTTAGCTCCCTCAAATGCATAACGGACTCATCCTGCGCTTCCAGTGCTTGTAGCGTTTGCAGGTCTGTCAGGTTTCCAAGACCACTGGGGATACATACACCATTAAGGTTCCGAAAATCTCTGAAAGATGCAAAGTTCCCTCTCTCAGCAAATAAGTGCCTAAGCTTCTTCAGTTTCACAATCCCTCGTGGCAGCTCTTGTATGCACGATCCAGACAAATCCAACGTCAGTAAGTTCAAAAGCTTCTGAATAGACTCCGGTAGCAGCTTCACCTTCGTATCACGCAAACCCAAATGACGCAGATTGAAAAGATCTCCGATAGCATCTGGAATCTTCTCGATGGGTAGGCCACTTAACTCTAGAACTGACATATATCTGGATTTCTCCGCTAGGAGAGGCCGTAGAGTGAATGATGGCATGGTATTATCCAATATAATAATCGATCTAAGATGGTGTATACTTGAAAATGACTGTTGAATATCCTTCTTCAGTTTATGCACTACTAATCGACGTCCATCCTTCTGAAGAGGCCCCCCACATTTGTCCTCTTCATATGCAACACCAAAACAATCATTTTCACACAAATCAGCTGCCAACTCTCGTAAGATATCGTGCATTCTGAATCTTTTTATCCTACCAAATGAGTTCCTTTCAACAAGTTGCAGCATATTTCTGAGGACCAACTCATTTAGATAGCCCTCTGCCACTTCCTCTAATGTGCTTTCACCCCTCTGCTCGATGAACCCCTCTGATACCCATAACCGTACAAGCTTTTTCCTATGGAAAAGATAGTCTTCTGGAAATAAGCTGCAGTATAGGAAACAACTTTTCAAGTGTGTCGGAAGGTAGATGAAGCTCAGATGCAAAACATTCCTTACGTCACCAAGCCTCGGATTATTAATTAGTTGCCAGCTCAATTGATCATTAATTCTTCTCCATTCTTCAACTCTTTTCTCACGCACGAACAAGAGACTACCAACGGACACAATAGCTAAAGGCAAGCCCTTACACTTGCTAACTATTTCCTCCGACAAAGTCTTCAACTCCGCAGGACATTCATGATTTGTGTCTCTTGGAAAAGCTTTCTTACAAAAAAGATCCCATGCCATGTCTTCTGGTAAAGCTTTCAATTCTAAGATATGTCCTGGAGAGGCAAGCGCAGCAACATCGCCTTCCCGTGTTGTGATTACCAATCTACTACCCTTGTTGTTATGAATAAGCGCCCTAGACAAAACATAAAATGCTTCTGGAGTCCAAACATCATCCAATACGATCAAATACTTACGTTGCTCTAGAAAACTCTTCAGTGTCTCTTCAAGGCCTGTTATGTCCATAGTGGCAATGTCAGATGGAACACTACCTTTATCTTTGAAGAGTTCCTTGATTATATTCCTCAAGACATCTACACTGGAAAAAGTTTGAGAGATGGAGACCCAGGCGTGGCACTGAAATTTCTCTCTCTCCTTCCTGTAGACATTTGCAGCTAAAGCTGTTTTACCAAGCCCTCCCATTCCAAGCAACACTATCACGGAGCTTTCCAAACCATCACCTGCCAACCACTGCTTAAGCTTTTCTCTGTTTTTATCCACCCCCACTAGATCTTCTTCATCAAGGGAGCGTGAAATATTTGCTAGATCTTGGGACCTCTTGACAATGTAATTTGAGCTGCTAGTATCCCCGTTGTTTATCATGGAAACCCAACGGTCTTTTATCTCCGACAGGTGTTTAAGGTCTTTTTCTATTTCCTTCACCCCAGAAGCTATCCGGTTCAAAGGAAGCAGAGATCTTTGTCTTTTGAACCCATTCTTCAGGTAACAAAAGAACCCTGTATCATGTTCCTGACCAACTAGATACATGTACTCATCCACCATATCCTCCATCACATGTGCCACCTTCCGCACCCCATCCAACCAGCCCTCATATACCTGATTGTTGCGGTTTCGAATGTCCATTTGACAGAGGACATCATGCATTACGCGAAGCTCCCTCTCAACGCGACCCATGCTGCCCTGTAGCTCTGATAGCTGCGACGCATATTTTGCAAACTGGGCACTGGCCTGGTCTGCTGCTCCATTTGCCAAGGCGGCTCCGATCTTTTTAATGGCTAGAAGAAGAACTATCTCTGCCATTACTTTCTCAGAGTTGCTAACGTCTCCCTATTGGGTGGTGGCCTAGTTGCAAATTTTCCTCCGTATCTTAAGAATGACCACCTACATAATGAAGCAAATGATGCATTAATTAAGCTGCTAGTAATGCATTCTGCTAGTAGCAAGCTCTTGCTCGAACTCTTTAAAAACTCCCCAACCACAATTGAAAAGTGAAATAAGCAAAACCTCTCAAAGTAATCCTCCAGAAACTCTTATTTCATACTGTTAACCAATCTAACCTATATAATCAAACAAAACAACACTTAAGAACTGTGCTGTGATATAGCCGACTGCAGCAAAGTCAATAATTTATACCTACCTGAACGAGTGTCGTAGCCTCAGTCATTGCTCTTTGAGTCAGAGCCGAGGTTGCACATCTAAACTACTATTAAAAGCACCAGTTTGTCGAATCCAAATAATCTCCACCATTCAACCTCTTGTATCTAACGGTCCACGTTTCTCAGATGATATAGCAATCGCATTATCTTCACTAATTACCCACCATGCCATTCACTTAAAGTTGGTAGATAATTCCACCATGACATTAACTTAAAGTTAATAGATAATTATCTACTATTGCTCTTACTTAAAGTTAACAGATAATTTCCTACCATTGCCACTGCTATACACTCTAGTGCCCCTCTCTCCCGACCCACGCCTCACTCCGGTTGTGCACGTGCGCCACCGCAGTCACCTACTTCGACACGTGCAATATAGATTATGTTTTCACATCATACATATTGTGGAAATGTGCGCTGGACGTGTATCTATGCTAGTCTTACAAAAAAAAAGGTACATTATGGTGACTAAGAGTACGATTAAGCATCTTTCTATTATATATTAAAAGCACAACATGATAAAAAAAATGAGAGATACACTAGAATTTTCTTAAAATAAAATAAAATATTCAACCATTAATCTAGTGAATCCTCTTCTTGTTTGTGTACCAAAAGCAGTACATCTTTATAATTGTACCCAAAAATCACCTAGCCATTCACCGGTGGGCACTTATTATTATGGAAAAAGTATTTTTAGTCCTTCAACTATTGGTCGAGTCTAGTTTTAGTCCCTCATTAAACTTTAAAACCTGACCCTTAGCTTTCAAAACCGGATAGATTTAATCCCTCATCGCACTCAAAACGATTTGGCTCATGAAGTGGTAGTTTTTTTTGCACACGTCGCATCCTGTTTAGCACAAAAAACATAAAGAAAATTACTAGTTTTCTAAATATAAAAAAAATCAGTAATTAAGGTATATAACCGAAAAAGGCAGGGGGCGCGCGTGGGTTTGGGGTTCGAGGGGAGGGTTGGTATTTGGTAAACATGCAATCCTGCATTCCTTTTTCCAGGAACTCGTGGTTTTTCTTTTTGAGAAGTGCTTCTATGCTTTCCCACTAATTTGCACAAATTCCGAAGCATCGGTGGTTACTTAATGCTAAGGGGAAATTAGTAACTCAATTAGAGGCCGGGCTTGTACGTGTTCAGAGACTAACCTGCTATGCTCCCCCACGATCTCGTTTTGACTTCTGCGGTTCTGCCTCGTCCACTCTCTATCGTTCCGCCCAACCACATCACGTCCCTTGGGACTGGATGTAGACAAGCTAGCAGTGGGAGAGAGAACAGCTCGTAAAGGAGTGGAACAGCCACTACATTTCCTCCTCGTCCGGCGACGGCCACGAGTTTAGGAGCGCGAGGCCATGGATATAGGTTGCCGTGATGGATATGATATTCACTAATTCATGGTGACCAAATTACCCCTCCTTAATGAAAATTGGTGGGTTTATTTCTTTTAATTACAGCCTTTGGTTTGTTTCACAATTAGTGCTTAATTTCAATTTAATATTCTTTATTGAGCTATCTGTAAAATTTATAATCTATTGTCTCATTAAGTCAGTTTGTTGTTCCTTTTCCCATGAAACCTTGATGGGCACACCATGGTGGATTGAGTGACACGGTTGATTATAAGTTTCTACGGACAGTGCAATAAGAAAATTCTGTAATGAAAGTGTGAATAAAATTTCAATTAATTTGCTTACTCCATTGATGTGAATGGATGTGTGAATGAGGTTTGATTCAGAAGTTGTATTGTTGTATATATGTTCTATTTTTTTCAGAGGGCATGATTAGCATTTAAAATCATATTACAGACGGTTCAGTAGGAATAACCGTCTGTGATGACTAGAATAACACGCATTGTTTCGACCGCGGACCATTTATGATATAAGATTATCATAGGGAACTGTCCGTGGTAAGTCTTATCACAGAAGGCTTAGGAATCGTCTATGATGACAGATGGTCATTACAGACCTTAGCGACATACGGTTCGGAAAACCCATCACAATCAGTTTTTCGAACCGTCTATGGGAGCATTGTTCTGTAATAGTGTGTACATAATTCAAAATACCTAATACATTACTCATTAAGTCATAACGTATATAACCGAAAACGGCATCCAGCATTCCTTTTTCCAGGAAATCGCTGTTTTTTTCTTTTGGGCATTGAGGGACATAGTTTGAAGGAATACAACCTAAGAGCATCTCTAGCCCTTCCCCTATCCTTCAATCCCCGAAGCCCCCTATCCTTTAATCCCCAATATATAAGGCACTAAACTTTTGGCGCATCTAGCCCTTCCCCTAAAACTTAATCCCCTAAAAATTTTCTTTTGCTGTTTTTTCCAAACGTTTTCATAAAAAATCCATTTGAACATATATTTTTCACAACATATTAATTCGAAACTTGAGATTTCAAATACACACAATTCATCTACATATTGTTTCCGTAAATATCAATTTGAGAATCGTAAATGAAAAAAAACAGAGAAAAAGAAAAAAATTACTGTTCGGGCACACGCGGCGGCCGGCGATGGAGCTCCAGCGACGACCGGGCACACGATGGAGCAGCCCGCAGCACTGATTCCCGGGGTCGCCGGCGACGAACGCGAGCACGAGCAAGGCGGCGGCGAGCTCGGCGACGGTGGCAGTGAACTCGGCCGATTCTGGCGCCGGTGGCCGGCGTGGGCTTGCGCGCGGGTAGCCTAAGGCATCACGAAGCTCCGGCGGTTCCATTCCCGGCGAAATCGGGCTCAGCAGCGAGGTCCTCGAGCTAGGCGGCGGCGACGACTACAGTCGCGTTTTCCAACGGATTCCGGCGCGGGCGAGGGAGGAGACGGTGGGGGGGGGAGGGATGCGGGGCTGCGGGCGGCCGGGACGGACCGATGGGAGCGCCGGGGGGTTGCCGGCAGCAACGGGAGCAGCGGCGGCGTGAGTCGGGTCGGGTAAGGGAGAGAAACGAGTGAAGAGCAAACTTGGGGAGAGTTGCTATTCTTAGAGCAAATTTAGTCCAGAGAGGTAAGTTTTGAGGGATGAAAGCCTATATTTTTGAGGGATTAAAGGTATAGGGAAAGGGCTAGGTGGGTGTTAATTCCCTAAATGAATTTTTTTTAAGAGATTAAAGGTTTTTAGGGGATGGGCTAGAGATGCTCTAAGATAGCATAAAAAAAAACTAGGAATAAAAACCAAAGGACGACGCACCTGCACTGTAACGGGGCTTAGATTCGATCTGCATGCGGTGACCTCCTTGTACTTTCTGAATCTGAAATAATCAAAACAGTTTCACGGCTTGGTGATTGGTGGATGCTAGTCTTGCTGTTGAAGCCATCAAGAAGAGAAGAACCTGCAAGGGTTGCAGGTAGAGTTAGTGAAGCTTAATCGTGGAGGTACTGTGGAGAGATGATTGAGCAGCAACAGCTAGTTCAACAAAAGTCTAACCTGACGAGGAAAGATGGACATATACTTTAATACTTGGTTCTAACCTAGAAATCATCAGGACTAGGGGACTATATCAGTTCGAGTTCATCACGCCCTGCTGATCTTCAACTCTCATGGGTATAACCAAGAGTCTATATATGTTGATGAAAAGGAGATGAAGAAGAATATATCATGCGTGAGTTGACACCAACAGCCATTTATCCTAGTGACGAGTATTATTAACATCTAAGCTAGCTACAGATTAATTCCAAATATTTTGCGAATCTAAGGGAAACAATTAATAGAAACAAAAAGCCTGAACATACCTGCCAGTACGCGTACCTTGACAAATTAGGAAGCACTTAGACTCGTCCCTTTTCCTGAAGAAATCCTCATTTTGTTCTTGGTGCTAGAAGAATTCGCAACACATTACTCAAATAATATTTTTGAACTGAAGGAGAAAGTTTGAATACAACCTAAGATAGCAAGAAAACTAGGAACAGAAACCAAAGGACGATGTACCTGCCTTCGTATGGCTTAGATTCGATGACGGTGACCTCCTTGTGTGTTTCTGAATCTAAAATCATCAAAACAGTCTCATTGTTTGGTGAGTGGTGAATGGTAGTCTTGTTGTGGTTGAAGCCATCACAAAGTAAAGAACCTGCAAGGTTGCAAGTAAAAAGAAAAAAGAGTAAATGAAGTTCTATCTCCAGTTGATCTTCAACTCTCATCGGTATGTGAGTATGCTTGTTGTTGATGACAAGGAGCTGGAGAAGAATCACATGCTTGAGAAGTATGGCGTACATACCTGCTAATGACTTTGGATTTGATCTTCAACCGATGGTTTCCTCCTTATTCCTTTGAATCCACGCAGCCTCTCAGTCTGGATTTACCTTGCACCTGCAGGGATTTACTTTTCAGTACTCAGCTCTTGCAGGGATTTACCTTGCACATGATCTCTTCCTGATGCAAAAGATAGCAGCTTTCCTGCGTATTCGAGCGAGAAAAGTGGCAACTAGAATCATACAGGCTGAACAAAAACATAGCTGTACCATAGGACATGGCATGTAACGCAAACTTCAGACTTATACATGCAGTGCCATCAACCAAATAAACAGAATGTTTGAACTGGTAGTCTGTAAGATAGTACGATCGGTTTTGTTAAAGAAATCCGGGAGCAATCCCCTCTTATCAACAAAAAAAGGTAAAGAGAAGGCATGTCTCGATCTAAATATACCTGCCTTGGCGAAACAAGAGCAGTCACAAATTAAGAAGGTTGTCGGTTTTTCTGAGAGAGATCTCTTTTCCTGAAGAAATCCTTATTATGCTCTCGGTACTGAACGAGTTCACAATACATTACTCATACAGTATACTATGCTTGAAACCTGAAAAAGATACAGGGGAAAGGGTTGACAAATATCGCATCGTTAAATATGACTCACATGTCTTCCTTTTCAGGAATACACAGGAGAGCTGCTTATTTTTGCATTGAAGGAAACATCAGAATACAGCCTAAGATGGCAGGAAAACCAGGAATGAAAACCAAACGATGATGCACCTGGCTGGTAATAGCTTAGATCCGCCCAGATTCATCTTGGACCTGTGGTGACCTTGTGCGTTTCTGGATCTGAAACCATCAAAACTATCTCATGGCTTGGTGAGTGGTGAATTCTAGTCTTCTTGTTGTTAAAGCCATCAAGAACTAGAGGACCTGCAAGGCTGCACCTGCAACCCAAGTAAATGAAGCTTAGCTGTAGTGAGTGTAGGTCTCAATTATTGACTGTCCAGAATGCTGCATTATTTGAAAGTGCTGTTCCTCCTGAATGCACAACCAACTACTTTACTGTTCATGGACCCCAGTCACTTCATTTTCCATCTATTAGGGACCGGAAGGGATTGCCTAAAAAAAGATCGGAAGGGAAATGATGGAATAACTTGTTGAATATTCTTCTTTCCATTCCCATCTCTATGTTGAAGGACAGCTCCTTCTCCAGAATTCCCCAAAATTGATCTTCTCTTCATCTCTTCCGTTGGTGGCCACACCTTGCTATGAGAGACGGCGGCTAAAATTGGAGTTTGCCGCCAGCAGGAGCGGCATAGGCGGTGGGACGCAGGTGTGCATACATACGTTCACATAACATCCACAAGAAAATTGGACTCCTAGGTTGTCTCGTCAAACCTAGGGTTTGATGCCTAGTGGGTAGAGGGTACAATTACCTGATGCATTGACCATCAAAGCCCTAGTTTGAACGGACTTATGACTTGAGTTTGGTTCCAGGAAAAATATTCTCAACATCAATCCCCTCCAATTTGTTGAGTCGGTCCGATCTCATCCCTTTCCTCCTCTGAAACGGCTTTGAGCTAGCCTTCAACGCAACACATTGCAAGTGCTGTAAAGTCCCATAGGTCGTAAATTAGACTAAAACAATTTTTAAAATTGTTTAGATTCTCCTTTTTACTTCCCTTAATATAAGGTGAATTTAACTGTGAAATTTTACACATAAATTGAGCTAAGCATGAAGTGCATCTTGACTCTCTTTACAAAAAATCATGCTTCCGTTTCAGTATTCCCATATTAATTAGACCATATGGGGTTTTCCTTGTCTGTCCCACCTGGCATACGTGACATGGAAGTGATTCCGATATGCAATTTAAAATATGTTTGAATGAACTTGGTAGGGGAGTAAATCAGAAGTGAGCTCATGAATTGTTTTGAGGGCCGTAGTTTTGGTGTTGATGAAACCCATGTTACTCTTTCGCCTGAGAGTCAAGGGTCAAGGCTACGTAGCATAGCATATAGAACTATAAAGATCAGTGTGTTCACAGTATGGACTGCCGCTCCTTTTAACTGGAGATGATGGCACCATATGACCATACCTCTATTGCGCAACTATCAAGGGAGATCAAGTTGATTGTCACTTCGCTTCTAGGGATGGAGTTTGTTTGGTAGAGAAAAGACAAAATAAAGTTGCTCATGAACTAGGACAGTTCGCAAGAGCGTTGGGTTGCTTACCCTAGCACAGATTCCAGGTCGCATTATTGAACTATTATGACTGTGCTCGTCCCTAAGGAACTCTCTGGCTCTCCATCGGAGCACTAACCTCAACCCCAGTGTAATAATCTGTCAACTCCCGCCATTCGATAAATAGTATGCCCTCCGGTTTTATAAAAACTATCATTTTAAACATCAACATGTTCTTTAGAACTCAACTTGATCACAAATATCTATTATAATATATTTCTAAAATATAATACAACTATATATTCTCAAAATACGTTCGAGACAAATTTACACACGTGACTTTCAAGTATCTAATCTAAATACTTTTAAAGATTTAGACTAGATACTATTGCTCAAGCCTGGCATTCAGCAACGTGGTTTCTCTTGCTCGGGTCCATCGTGCATTTGCGCATCGCACCTGGCTGCCCAACCCGTACAAGCACCGCAGGGCAGGTCGTCGGAGCCTTGGAGCGCGAAGCGTGACGGCAGACGGCCCCCAAAGGTATGGGAGTTCTTCTTTTCTTTGAACATACAAAAGTATGACAGTTTGTAATTTGGACTCGGAACCAAATTTTAGTTAGGTTGCAGTTGTGCTATAGGAAACTCTTAGGGGGTGTTTGGTTGGGCTTTTCATCAGCTTTTTACTGGAAAAAGCTGCAGCCCAACCAAACGGCTAGTTTTTCAGCAGTTTTTGCCAACGGTAGCTGTAGGCTTTGCAGTGTAAATTCAGCTGTTTGAAAAAGCTACCTTCCATCAGCTTTTTGCAATGTGTTGAAGTTTCAATGCTTATTTTCTAAAATATTGTAGATTGTTTAGATCAACCAAAAGCTATATGTTCACTTTCCCACAGCCACAGCAGCTTTTCCAGACAGCCAGCCAACAGCAGCTTTGTCAACAGCCACAGCTCAACCAAACAGGCCCTAGTCTTGTTTCAAAGCTCTCAACTCTGTTTTAAAAATAACTAGTAATCGTGCAAGTGCAAGGCACGTCTAGATTATAAATTAACCTAACATATTGCAAGTATATGAAAGGTAACAATTATATTTACTGCAGTATATTTTTATCTATAATTAAAAATCATTGCTGGGAAATTTCAAGCGAAATGCGCAATTCACAATTATTAACATGTACAAGGAAGTCAAGTCCCCCATGTCAAAAAATAACAAATTTCCTCGGAGAAAACAAACAATGAATATCTTTATCCAAAGACATGAATACGAACAAGTACAATATACATCTAGCAGATGATAACGACAACACGAGTATTTATACTAGAAGAACACATGATTTGTAGTGTACTTAGCTACCAAAACACTACACCTACCAGAAGTTAACACTACGACTGATCACCAAGAACCACATGTGGTTGAGAAGCTTCAGCTCTAGATTGCATTTGCACATTGCCCACTACAGGATGACTATAAAGAGAAGCATAAGAATCAAATAACTCTTGAACAACTTTCCTAAATTCAGCTATCTCTTTAATTCCAGAGTTGTCTCTAACATCACTTTGTAGTAAAATCAACCACCTTCATCTTGTAGCGAGGATCTAACATGCATGCAACTACTAGAGCCACATTACTCATGTCCTAGTACTTGTCAAATTTTCCAATCATTATCAATGAAATGGCAAGTGACACAAAGGTACGCCTTATTTTGATTAGAAGTTCATAAATTCATTGTGCAACTAAATCAGTAGTTGAGAGAGGCAAACTTATCAAAAATCTTCAGCTCCTCTTTGCGAAAAATATCCGTTATCCTTGACCTAGTAGTCTTGCAGCACTTTAAAGGAAATGTGGGGCACAATGATTTGATAAAGTCATGCATGATAACTACAAGATGATACTTCTCAACACCAACTTCCTCATCATACTTCCAAGTATCTAAATTGACATTACCTCCTAATGTGGTCAAATTAAGTTGTCATTAACTCTTATCTACTTTATGTTTTGCTTCATAATGATTCTATAAACGTGACGTACCTTGCACACAACCAGCTTCAAGAACCTTCTTACAATATTTGCATTCTGCCATTACTTTCTTGATAACCTTATCATTCACCTGTTCTTCCTGGAACATCTCAGTGCAGTGCAACCAAACTTTTGAGGTTTTCTTCTTTCCATTTGTGCCCATGATTTTGGTAGCTGTATCACTCTACGCTGCAACATTGTCATCTACAGTTGCAGCACTGTCACTTGCACTAGCATTCGGATTGACACTATAGCTTTCACTTGGTTCACTTTCAGTTCTAGCTACAGATGATACCGCAGCCTACAAAAACATAAAATTTAAATTACAAACTTTAAGTAGCAAGTGTACAAAACTAGAGATATATCATTCCAATACTTGTTTTTTTCCTGGCATTACTTGAAGATTTATAGCAACCATGGCTGATATGTTTCAATTGCTTTATCCAAAACTGAAAAAAAATTATACTGGAACTTATCAACTATTCAGAGACAAATATGCCAAATGTGTTATTTAAAAAACCACATAATCAACCATGTATCTAGGGGAGCAACTGAAAGCAACTATTTGGAGGTGAACCTTAAAAGGTAAAACTGAGAACAAGCTAACAGCATGGGGTCATGGACATCAGAATTCAGAATTGAACAGAGAAAGGCTCGGTTCATTCATTATTCAACAGAGATATATAGCATGGGGTCATGGACATCAGAATTCAGAATTGATCATACAAGAGCAAAATAGCCTACATTTAGGAGTGGCCTTGTAGAAAGTAAATAGCATGCAGATGGAACATCGATAGATCTTAAATAGAAATGGTAGCAAGATGAACAGGGAGCTACTGAATAATTGCCCCTGACACACAATCGCAAGAATCAACAGGACAAAGTACTGACAGAACATGAACATTGCATTGCAGTCTGTGACATTATCTGTCAACAATGGAGTGATAAATCACAACAACTAAAAACATTGGCAGTCCACTAACAAAATGATTACAGATTTACAGTGGCATTACTTCCTAAGACAGACAGTGGAGAGCGGCGACGCGCACGACGGCCGACGTGGAGCGTCGCGGCGTGGAGGGCGCCAACGCGCAGAGGGTGCCGGCGTGCAGAGGGCGGCGCGCTGTGCGCAGGTGGCAGCGGCGTGGAGCGTCGCGGGGTGCCACAGCCATAATACGAATACCGGATAATACGAATTACCCGTTATCCGTTTCCACCCTAACTCCTGTGTACTTTGGAGTAGCAGCTCCACGGCCACTCGTGAACTGGGCCAAGCCCCTCGACGTCGGCCCAAACACTAGTCACACCTAAGCCACACTGATCCACACACCACGTGAGGAGAATTGAGAAACAACTGAACGCGATGTTGTGGCACCGCAGGATGTGATCTGAGTAGTGAAGGTTCGAGCTGGTGAAGCTATGAGGTCGTCTGCTTCATCGCAGGCTGTGGCGAGATGTGAGTGCGGTACAAAATCGACAAGAAACCAAATCGACTTCTCAACATCCAATTGGACCAAGCCATATCACAAGATTCAACAAACAACCTCATGCATCCAAGAACCAAGGAATAGAGGAAAGAAGAAAGAAGCAAATGCAAATGAAAAACAACATCAGTGTATAAAAGATGATTCGTCGAAGCAGCTTCTTGTTGGAGTCTCGTCCCCAAGCCGCCTGCTCCTACGACCTTGTCGCTGGGGACAGCGCCCGCCCAAATCTGGTCGCCTGACCCGCTGGAGAGGGAGGAACCGTGAGAGAGAACAATCGGGGGAGAAGAGGGCTTTGGGGAGAATGGATTTGGGGGAGATAGAGGAGTGATTTGGGGAGAAGATTTGGAGGACGGAGCACTGTGTCCAATCTTTTGAGGGACAGAGCGAGAAGATTGGGAGAGGAAGAATCCAGTGAAATGGAGTGCTCCGTTAAGATTTTAAGATTCTTTATTTGTTGGGTCAGTGGTCACTTCACTAGTTACTGTTAAGCGGAGTAATCCTTTCCTTGTATTCCAACTCGTATCCTGTGTGGTGGTGTTCTGCTAGTCCTGCGCTTCATTGGTGTCGTGGCTCAGGTGCTCCTTTTCACCGGCGGTGCCTTCTCTCCTCTTTGCGGTCAAGTTTGGGTTCGTAAAATCTTGCAGTTTTCAGCTAGGGTTTCTGTTGGTTGGTGGTCGAAGTTCTTCATATAGATAGAATAAAAAACATATCTGGAAACCGTGCAGACTGATACACGCAAATTAATTCAGGAAAAGAACTGACCCATACCTGCCAATGTAAGCTGCTGCTCATAGAGTTGTTGACTATCGATCTCATAATTCTAAGAAGCATCCCCAGACTCAGATCTGTTGATCGTTAGATTTCAGAAAAGGATACCAAAAATTTCTGTGCTCACAAGATATATATGCGTATGTACCTGTTATCCATGTGCGATCAGATCCTGAAGCTCTTGCAATCCCCATGAGTTCCTGACAAAACGCGCAATCCTCATGACCTTTAGACTTGCATACACACCTACATAATGACCACCTACATAATGAAGCGAATGATGCATTAATTAAGCTAATAATGCATTCTGCTAGTAGCAAGCTCTTGCTAGAACTCTCTGAAACCCAAACAGCCCCTCAGTCTTGTATGCTTGGTGAGTAGTGAACTGATGCGGGCTGCTGTGTGTGTGGTTGTATACGAGGGAAAGGAAGGAATAACTTTTGACGGCATCGATCACTTGTGTATGATAAAGAAGAATATATTCGACGTCTTTTTTTCAATTGCCATGTAGCGTCGTATGTTGAGAACTTGGCTCTCGGGATTGAGTGTAATTAAATGTACTGCCGCAGATCCTTCCGAGGGTTGTGACTATATGTTCAGCTATTTGGTTATGTATAATAATAATATTTTTATAAAGTATTTTTACTGTCTAAATTAGGTGGTCTCCTTTTGTGCCAATTCGCTGCGTTCCTGGGCCGTGCTACAGAAGAGAGAAGCAAAGGAACGCATGGTGGTTGGGAGCAAGAAGTTGGAGTCGATCGTCATCGAGCTCTTCTCTACGCACGGTTGGAGGTCTTGTAGAAGATTGGGTAGTCTGCATGTTCCCAAAGTTTGATTCCGTAGACTTTTCACTCGTATTTGCCGATTTGTCTCGGCAGCTAGCTACTTGCGTTCTTCACAGCGATTTGTCTCGGCACTTACATTTTAAATTATGTATCAAGTTACTTGGGCTATGCGCATCTTTGGACATAGATGTTAGATGTCGAGAGTTTATTCTTTCATTGTCTAATGAAAATCCATGAGATAACAAAGTATCTCTATCTACACCAGCATTGTTCATGTGCAGCAGTACTGTAGCACACCAAGCAATAGCTTCAACGTCCTTCGAAGTAGGTTTAGAGATATAGCTCTTTTACGGTACCCCGGAATAAATATAGACCATTAAATTATTCTAATCTAATGGTTAATCTAATCTGGTACTCCAATACTATATTTAAGGAGTACCACTTCTAAAGACTCTGAAAAATTATGGAGTACCTTGATATTAGAGGTAAAACTGGTATTTTTTATGTCTAGTATAATACCGGCAGACTCCTTAAGTAGCAAACTAGGAGAGGTGAAAATAATCAAAAAAACATGCGTACTGGTGTTCGAACCCTCGACCAGAAGGTTAGCAGCTTTGCTAATCCAACCCAGGTAGAATTCTTAAGTATCAAACGAAAAGAGGTGCATCTAAAAATTAATCAGAAACTTGCGCACGCTGGGGGTCTGAACCCACGACCACAAGGTTAGCAACCTTGCCCATCTATCAACTGAGCTATTATCTAGTATACTAGCCAGAGTTATTAAGTAGCAGAATCAACGCGCAACCGGCCGGACACGCACCCAGACGGAGGCGCTGGCCGGCCGGAGGCAAGTTAGCTCGTCGGGTTTCTCCACTTAAATTTACAATCGTACACATTTCGAAACCTGTCTGACATTCATTTCAGATCAAGAACTTAACTTGCTTTGACAATACTCTATATTTATCTGATATATCCAAATGCTGGCAATAATAATCCGACTCAAAATCAGAGATATACGACTTCACCGAAACAGAAAAAGGAACTAGGAACAATTCCTCCATTGTCATCATGTCAATTTGCGAGACGATGCAAAAGAAACTGCAGTTCTTGCGCATACTATTACTTTTTTGATTTGTTCAAACCAAGGATTCATCTTGCTCTGTCATTACTACATACTTGCAACAAAACCCTTTTGCTACAAATCAAAAACGAAGGTGTTGCAGTGAAACTTGAGAAAAACAACGCCATCATTCTCCCATACAAGGACAGAAAAGGAACACTCCATTATTATCAACCAACTTTATCAGATTTCTGATATGATGCAAATCTTGCTATTATCTTAAATTTGCAGGTCCTGCACATACTATTACTGTTTGGCATTTTCTCAGATTAAGAACTTATCTCGATTTATCACTATACCGTACTCAGGACAAATCATAAAAGTAAACTAATTGGAGAAACACAACCCTAGAAATTCTCCATTCTTGTCGACTATTCTTCAGTTTGGTTCTTAGATGATTCCAGATTTTGTAGTTCTTGCACATATCACGACTATTCTGCATTGTCTCAAATCAAAAACCCAGCGTGCTCCATTGTGCTAAGATTGATTTCCTTCCATACTAAGAACAGAAAAGGTCATCTTGCAGATCAAGAAAATCAAGAGTTCATATTGCAGACTAAGATTAAAACGCCCCCAATTCTTGCAATCGCCAGCCCAGCAACGATCAAGATCCAAAAACGGAAACGGCTCACCTAAGAAGCGGGAACCTGAGCGGCGAGAGGTGCAGCCCTCGGCCATGCGTGCAGTGCTCCCGGAGGAGATTCCAGTTGGAAAGCCAGAACAGGGTCTTGCTGGCCGTCTTGACGTCCGCCGGCGAGGCGCCGTACCACCCGAGCTCCCGCTCCTTCTCCCGGAACACTCGCATCTCGGACACGACGCACCACCACCATGTCCGAGGGCCTCGTCCTCACCGACCACGCAGCCGTCGCTGGGTTCCACGTCGAGGTGGGCCTTGACACGCACGCTGGCGAGGACGGAGGCGGGTGCGGCCAGGCAGAGGTGTGGGCCGGTGGAGGCGTCTGTAGGCGGAGGCAGCTCGGTTGGAGAGGCGGCGGCGCGCTGAATCAGTTGGAGAGGAGACGAGTCGGGATTAGCTATAGTTGTAAGATCAAATGTCTATTTTAGCCTCATGAACGGACGATCAGATTTATTCGGTACTCTAATCTTTATTTAGAGAGTACCAGGGTATCAAAAAAAACTCTAGAGATAACATTAGTTGTTTCCTTTAGCATCAAGTAATTTATGGACAAGATCATTTAGTTCCTTTAGCATCAACCCTTGGTGTAGTTATGGGCCACTCTCTTTTACACAAAGCGAGAAGGCGTAAGCGGGACCTATACATACGTCGATCGCCCACAATTGCGTGCATCTCATTGACACGATAACCCATTCAAGCAGAAGAAAGCATGTTGTGCAGCGCACCACCAACAATGAAACAACAAGTATTCAGTTCTTTCACTGTCTGTTTCGTGTATTTCGACATAGAATGGAATGGCAGTTAAGCACAGATGCCTCACTTGAGAACGAAAAATAAATTAATGCGATACGGCCCAACACAACACAGGCTGCAACTGCCTTGCTCTGGGACTGGGACTGGGATGGGATACACCGTTTTTAATTTACTCCCTCTGCACTAAGCTAAGAGGCGATGATAACTCTAACTAAGGAAGAGAAGAATGGCTGTCAGACAGGAGTATACAACAATGTGGCGCAAGCCCGGCAGTATCAGCAGACCTCCATCGTTGCCGCGACCGCGGCTCATAGCTGGAGATAGTGGACTAGAGGCTGGTGCCCCCGCCCTTGCACTGCCGTGACTTGCTGCGTACCGTCAGGAGACGTACTTGCAGTCCCCGTAACCTGCCATCAAAACAATGCCATCATCAGTTCCAGTACAAATCATCAGATGATGCTTCAGAAACATCAGTATAAGGTCATTCTATTCTCTGAAGGAGTGAAGAAATCATGGTGCTGTGCTGATAGGTGCAGGCCAGGAACCAGGCAGGATTGTTATGGACTTACTGGGGTCGCTGGAGGTGACGATGCCGGTGCCCTTGAAGTCGCAGTCGTAGTCGTGGTGGCCGTTCGCCTGGTAGTAGGCGTTCATCACGAAAGAGGCATGAGACTGCACGTTGTTCGGGTTGAAGCACGCGCCGCCGCTCTGTATCGCCTTGCAGTCCACATAACCACAGGCGTAGTTGATGTTGTTCTGCAGGTCAGACACGTTCGCACCAGTCTTGGCGACACACCACTTCCCCCCTCCTGATGGCGAGGGCTTAGGACTCGGGTTGGGTGATGGGTTTGGCGAAGGGTTCGGAGCCACAGACTGCAATGCAGACAACATAATGCACAAAATAAGTCAGGTAATAATACTACAGGAACGAATTTAAGCATCAGATTGACAGAATAAATAAACAGTAACTACACAGGACTATAGACTTAGGTAAACAGCATTGTAAATCCAAATCGAGAATAACCAGCATCTCTCCAATCAAAAGCTTTACTTTGTATCAGTTTTCAGACTCTGAATTGAGTTCTGCACATGTTTTAACCGATTTCTCAGCAGAAAAGTTTAACTGCACATTACTGATGGTTTGATAACAAACACATGTTCTCTGGGCTGGCACTGTCCAAAACAGGGTCACTTCAAATTGGTTTTCGCCTAAGATTCTTGACTCACTAGCTTTTAGCTGCATATTACTGATGGTTTGATAACAAACACATGTTCTCTGGGCTCGTACCGTCCAAAACAGGGTCAGTTCAAATTGGTTTTCACCTAAGATTCTTGACTCACTAGCTGGTAGGCCCAATCAGCATGCTGAAGAATAGTAATACAGACAGTTCCCATCTCCTCCACATGGTTTACTTTCCCTAAGCATAACAAAAAGCAACCAGCTAATGGCTGCCTCATTCCTTTGATAGGAGAGCCTACCCCACATGCACACCACAATATAAATATAGCTGACGAATAACAGAATATAGCAAGGCTAAACAGATCAAAATGACAAAAGGAAGCATAGGAATATAGAATCAACAGGAGGGAGACAACACCAAATGAAGCAAACCATTGCTCCATCTGTAATCTGAACCTATTTGGACCTACCCTGTAACTTAGAAGATAGGCAGGCATCTCAGTAAACCATATAGCAAGTGTAAAGGTACGATTTTAGCTGAACTTGAGACACAAGACCGCCAGAATCTTAAGCCCCGTCTCCTTTGCCTTAAGGTAGCCTCCTGGTAGAAGGATCGAGGTAAACTGTTTTCTTTGGAAAAACAAAACTAACACAAAAAATTCCTCGATGTGATGCTAATACCCACAGAGCATCGAGATCGTATGCCTAAACATCATAAATTCTATCCAGAATGCATTCAGAGTTTCAAATCTAGCCTTATCTGCAAGCCAACCTCCGTAGTGTTGACAAGAAATTGGTTCAAGTCACTAAACCGTTTATCCATGCTATTCATTCTAATTTCAAATCCAACTCTCTGTTAGCATGTACTATGTGCTAACTGGAATTGTCCGGCGCCAGCTTACTGGCACATTTGCAGTAGCAGCATCTCATCACCAATTGCTAACGAACATGTGCATATGGATCTTAATCAGAGTTTTGGCAGTGGTCCCACCCAAGTGTGTCCAGAAATACAGATGTGTCCAAGGCTCTCACCACATGGGCTGCTGTCACTGGATCCGTCAAGAAAAGCAGCCGGTCGCCACAGCATCCTCTTCATTGGACAACTAGATCATACAGGGAATAGGAGCAAAAGTTGGAACCGCAAGTAGCCCTTTCCAGAGAGGCCGGTCCATACATCATCTTTGACAATGCCGTGTGAACCTAAACAATGTTCCGGCATGGAGTGCTTTTGCTGGCTGTAACCGAGGACCAGATCAGCATTCAGCAACCGTGCACAATTCTACCACATACAGTTTTGGGCCATCTATGACAACGTTACAGCGGCCCATAGTTTCTAATTTAGACAGTTAGAACCCAGCGATTCTTACCTTCCCCTGAAAAAAAATGATCCTAGCGACTGAAAAATGCTATCTTTGACATATAATTTGAACCCAGCGATTATTCCCCTAAAAAAATATGAAAAGGAGCCTAGTGACTGAAAAATGTTGGCACATAATATGGACCTAATTTCTCCAATGTCTGCAGACACAATTGGGACCGCATTTTACCCAAAATAAATAAATCATGAGTGCCAGAGAGGTTCAGGCAAAGTGGACGCAATGAATCAACCAACCAACCAATCATCTTAGAAGCAATTTTGAGTTCGTGAGCCACTAAGTAAGGAAGATGATAAAGAAAACAATCAACTAGCTAGCTAGATAAGGCCGTGAGAGAAGAAGAGAGATCAGTTAGTACTCACCGCGCCTTCCCGGAGGAGTCCGAGGTCGTAGATCGGCGTGAAGTCCGGGTTGAACAGACCAAAGTGCTTCTCGGCGATGGGCCCTGGCTTCTGATTCTCATCGAAGAGGGAGAAGAGGTAGGTCTCGAATGTCCTGTTGGGCATGAGCGGCGTGCCCTTGCCGCTGCTGCAGACCCGAAGCATCCCCTCGTTGAAGTCCCTGGCCTCCTCCACCCCGACGCCGACCTGCCCGGGCTCGGCCTGCGTGGGCCAGCCGGCCTCCCCGACGGCGATGTCGACGTCGCCGAAGCCGAGCTTCTTCATAGCGGTGTAGATGGCGTCCATCTGGGCCTCGAACATGCTGGTGTAGTTGAGCTTGGTGGCCGGGTCGTAGATGCCGCGGTTGGGGCGGAAGAGCGCGTAGTCGAGCGTCTCCGGCCGGTAGCTGAAGTAAGGGTAGGGGTTCACCATGAACGGCGAACCGGTGTCGCGGTGGAACTGGAGCATGGGCGGGAAGAGCTTGGTGTTGTAGCCGGCGCGGAAGGTGGCGTTGGAGGGGATGCCGTCGGAGGGAGCGAGGATGCCGAGGTAGTGCGGGGTGGTGACGCGGACGCCGGTGAGGCCCTCGGCCTTGAGGGCCTGGGCGAGGCGGCGCATGGCGGGGAGGAGGGAGGTGATGAGGGAGGCATCGGTGGAGAGGAGAATCTCGTTGCCGGCGAGGAGGAGGGTGACGTTGGTGGCGGGGACGTAGGGGGAGAGGTTGGCGCGGATCCAGGAGCGGGCGGCGTCGAGGCCGGTGGCCTTGTCAGCGAGGGCGGGGAGGGCGGAGTTGGGGAGGGAGACGGCGAGGGAGATGGGGGTGCCGGCGAAGGCGGAGATGAAGGTGGGGTTGGCGTCGAAGAGCTTGACGCGGTCGATGGTGGTCTTGGAGGCGAGGAAGGAGGCGACGGAGGTCGGGGAAGGGAGGTTGTCGGCGTTGGCGCCGTAGTTGACGCCGATGTGAAGGGAGGGGGACGCCGCCTGCGCCGCGGCGGCGGCGAGCAGCATGAGGAGGAGGAGGAGCATGGTGTGTGGCAGAGGGATTGGTTGTGGCAGGGGGTTTCTGGGTTTCAAATAGCGGAGCGGACAAAGGTTTCCGTGTGGTGGTTACCATCTCACTCTTGTTTCTTTTTTTTCTTTTTTTTGCAGCTTAAAATATTTGTTGTTGATGAGATATGGCACGAGTGATGGGGAGAAATAATAGGGGATGGAAGAAAATCTTATAGTATTTACTTCTTCTTTTCGATAAAGGAATTTATTTACACATTGCTTTTGTTATTGTTGTGTTGATAAATAAAAGAGGTGGAGAAACGAGTGAAGGCAAAGTTGTAAGGAGATTGATAAGAACTTAAGAAGCGCGTGTGTGTTGACAATAATAAAAGGCCTTTACCAAAAGAAAATAGAGAAAGGGAAAAGGAATTTTGAGAAAAGGATGTGCTCTGATATAATTATCCACCTGGTGCGCGTCTCGAGGAGGAGAAGGAGTAAAAGGAGAGACGAGTGGTTTCAGGAGAAAAGTACGAACAGCGTAGAAAAATGTGAGAGAGATTAAGATTAGATTACGGTTTTGAGTGTCGAATCACAAAGATTTTTTTGAAACGTGGGCATTACCGTTGGTTGCCGCGTAAAGTGTCGGTCCGGCGCGTGCGTGGTCGGTCCGCTGCAGACGTGGTAGATAGAGATGGGGATCGTGCACACGTACGCACGCACGCGTCTTCCCCAGCCACGCGTGTGGTTGCGTCCTCGTCTCTCTCGCTTGATTCCCCGCCCAAACTCACTCCACGGCATGGACACCATTCCTTCCTTCCTTGTACCCAACCACATGCTCATGCTTAGTCGCTCAAGCTATAATTGTTCGTTCCCAACTCACAACAGCCAGAAGCTCAACCTTAACTGTACTAAAGGTTTGTGTCGAGCTTATTAGTGTTGGATTACTAAAGTTTTACTTTTCTTTATATAGTCTTGTTTAGATATGTCAAATTGAAAAATTGTTTACTTTCTGCTTCATTTTATAACAATGCAAAGTCGAACACAGATAATACTTTTAACTTGCTAATATGATCAGTGATCAATGCTATAGGATAATTAACATGTTATATTATTGACGTACCTACTGGCATCAGTGAATCATTATCTATTTTGGCCTCTTAAGTTTGGAATTAGCATTATGTACTTTGGATTTGTATTTGCGTGTGCTATTGCGGCTCTTTACATAGCTAAAAATTTCTATACAAATCGATTACATATTATATTTTTGATAAATTATATATTTATATGTTGGCATGTCATATTATGTTTTTGGTCTGCTGCTGGTTTGATCCATGTAGTTCCTTCACTTTCAGGTACAAATACCTCGCCAGTTGCGCGCCCAATCAGTAACATGATGTAAGGGGCATATGGTATCAACATTCTGGTGTCGCGGGGAGTTTTTTGTATCTCCCCGAGCATCATGTCTACAACGTCAGAAGGCTTCCCAAACACAATATGATACAGTATGAGCTTCTTCTCATTGTGAACTGTAGACTTATCTCCAGCCTTAGGGAAGATGGTCTTTCTCAGCATACGATTTGTTGCATTAATAACAATAGGATCTGCATCGTGGAGCAGTTCTTCTTCTTTGTCAGTCAAACTGCCCTTAATCTCGGGTAGTCATTCCTGCCAACGTGCGTTGACAGATCAAGTAGGATCTCCTCCCAAAATCTCTTTGTGACGGTAATCTTCCTATTTATACTAGTCATCCAAGTCGGAGAGGTCCTGTTTGGATTTATGTAGACTGTGGCGAAGAACTGTTTGATCATCTCTGCATGCAGTCGTGTCTTGCAGCCATCACTCTACGAAGACCAAAGTCATGGCATTTTTTCTCGACATATTGAAGACCAAAGTCATGTGCAGGTCCGGCGAGTCAAGGAAGACGGTGTCGAGGCCGATCTAGCCGTGCGCGACCCGGAGGTGGAAGATGCACTTGTCGCTGGTGAGGTGGACGGGGCTGGGCGGCCGGCCGTGGTTGGCAACCAGGGGGAAGCTGAAGCCGGCGGCCGCGGTGGTACGCAAGAGGTGGACCAGGATCAGCACGGCGGCGATAAGCAGGGCGTTGGTGATCTCCATGGCTCCGGCCATGTATGTTGAGTGGTGGATCACTGCCCCTTGCAGCACCGGTTATAAAAGCAGTCGCAATACTCCACGTCAGTTGCACGTAAATCAATGCCACATTAGATTAAACTTAAAGTAGAAGGATAATTAACAAAAAGAGATGAAAGCTGTATCTACGTGTGGATACAGTATCGTGTCTCAAATTCCAACAAATTATGAGACCTCATGTGCACTCAACCAATCAAAATTATTTTATGAAACACAAAAAGTTCTAGATGCATCTAAATTTTAAGTTTACATTAGATACTTTTTTTGAAAAGATAGGATCTAAAATTATATATGTACTATAATGTGACCATGAAATGGATGTCTGAGCAATATGAAATCACAAACCAATAGTGCTGATACAAATGTTATTATTATTATTTAACAGCTAGTACAACTGAAATAGATGATACCACAGTTCATATGCATACACGAATAGCAGTCGTTCAAAGAAGCAATGCGAAAAGTCTGAGCATTGTCAAATCACAACCCAATCCAGTCTTACAAATGTCTGGTTATTAAAAGCTAGACACAACCGAAATCAATAGGCAATTATCACACGACAATTAAGCACACCAATAGTAGTAGTAGCACGATAAGCGAAGCACCATGGAACTAGTAGACCAGGAGCATCGGCTGCAGTCGGCACATCGGCTGCTGCATGCACTCTACTTTAACGCCTTATCCAACTGACTGAATCCAATCCTTCCTTGATGGATGCCGTCCAAATTAATAAGCATTTTCCTTCCCGTGACCTACATCACCAAGAAGACATGAACATGTTAAAAGTAGTAAACGAGGAAACAAGTATAGTAGTCAAATAGTACTTGGCAATGGAGTGCCTTACCTACACATTTCCGGCCCTTTAGTGGCAGCTCAACCTTGGAGAGTATACCACCACATCATATCTCCAATTCTAGAACATTCGTACAGCAACGTCAAGAAGTCGGGAGTGATTTCGTGAAAGCCTAGATACTTGAGGGTCTCCAGGAACTCAATGCCAGGTGGGACCTCCGCCATGCTGCTGAGGTTCCATAGTGTTAATTTTTCTAGGCTCGCTATGGCACCTTGATGTATCTCTAGCCGCTTCAGATTAGGCAGGTCTCGTAGAACGAGACTCTTCAGCTTGGGAAACCACCCCGTGAGAAATACCAGCTGCTCTCCATTATATGCTGCAGTGAACCATAGCTCCGTCAATTAGACAATCGAGAAAGGGATGGCAGGGGGTCTTCTCTCAGCTGTGACCAAGATAGACGTAGTTCATACAAGTTCTGCTCCGCAGCTTGGAAGAGATCAGGAGACTCGTCAAACATCCCTTCCGCTAATCGTCCTCTCAAATTTAGCTTTTGCAGGCTTGGCGGGAGGGCATTCAACCGGAGAACCTCGTTCTCATCACTTGCAGCCACATCTAGGTAGGACAAAAATCGCATCTGCACTAGAGACTCATCTAGGTGTCCACAGTAGATTTCCTTCACATTCCATATCCTCAAAGTTCTCAGTTGCCTCAGCTCCCTCAAATGCATAACGGACTCATCCTGCGCTTGCAGTGCTTGTAGCGTCTGCAGGTCTGTCAGGTTTCCAAGACCATTGGGGATGCATACACCACTTCGGGCCTGAAAAATTCTCCCAAATCGATCGTTCAATTTCTCAGTAAATAAGTGCCTAAGCTTCGTCAGTTTCACAATCCCTCGTGGCAGCTCTTGTATGCACGACCAAAACAAATCCAACGTCAGTAAGTTCGAAAGCCTCTGAATAGACTCTGGCAGCAGCTTCACCCTCGAATCACGCAGACCCAAATGACGCAGATTGAAAAGATCTCCAATAGCATCTGGAATCTTCTCAATGGTTAGGCCACTTAACTCTAGAACTGAGATGTATCTAGATTGCTCCGCTATGAGAGGTAGTAGAGTGAATGATGGCATGGTATTATCCAATATAATAATCGATCTAAGATGGTGTATACTTGAAAATGACTGTTGAATATCCTTCTTCAGTTTATGCACTACTAATCGACGTCCATCCTTCTGAAGAGGCCCCCCACATTTGTCCTCTTCATATGCAACACCAAAACAATCATTTTCACACAAATCAGCTGCCAACTCACGTAAGATATCGTGCATTCTGAATCTTCTTATCCTACCAAATGAGTTCCTTTCAACAAGTTGCAGCATATTTCTGCGAACTAACTCATTTATATAGCCGTCTGCCACTTCCTCTAATGCGCTTTCACCCCTCTGTTCAATGAACCCCTCCGATACCCATAACCGTACAAGCTTTTTCCTATGGAAAAGATAGTCTTCTGGAAATAAGCTGCAGTATAGGAAACAACTTTTCAAGTGTGTGGGAAGGTAGATGAAGCTCAGATGCAAAACATTCCTTACGTCACCAAGCCTCGGATTATTAATTAGTTGCCAGCTCAATTGGTCATTAATTCTTCTCCATTCTTCAACAGTTTTCTCACGCACAAACAAGAGGCTACCAACTGACATAATAGCTAAAGGCAAGCCTTTACACTTGCTAACTATTTCCCCGGACAAAGTCTTCAACTCTGTAGGACATTCATGATTTGTATCTCCTGAAAAAGCTTTCTTACGAAAAAGATCCCATGCCTTGTCTTTTGGTAAAGGTTCCAGTGTTAAGATATGTCCTTTAGAGGCAAGCGCAGCAACATCGCCTTCCCGTGTCGTGATTACCAATCTACTGCCCTTGTTGTTATGAATAAGCGCCCTAGAAAAAACATCAAATGCTTCTGGAGTCCAAACATCATCCAATACGATCAAATACTTACGTTGCTCTAGAAAACTCTTCAGTGTCTCTTCAAGGCCTGCTATGTCCATAGTGGCAATGTTAGATGGAACAGATGGAACACTAAGTTCATCTTTGAAGAGTTCCTTTATTATATTCCTCAAGACATCTTCACTGGAAAAAGTTTGAGAGATGGAGACCCAGGCGTGGCACTGAAATTTCTCTCTCTCCTTCCTGTAGACATTTGCAGCTAAAGCTGTTTTACCAAGCCCTCCCATTCCAAGCAACACTATCACGGAGCGTTCCAAATCATCACCTGCCAACCACTGCTTAAGCTTTTCTCTGTTTTTATCCACCCCCACTAGATCTTCTTCATCAAGGGAGCGTGAAACATTTGCTAGATCTCGGGACCTCTTGACAATGTAATTTGAGCTGCTAGTATCCCCGTTGTTTATCATGGGAACCCAACGGTCTTTTGTCTCCGACAGGTGTTTAAGGTCTTTCTCTATTTCCTTCACCCCAGAAGCTACCCGGTTCAAAGAAAGCAGAGATCTTGGTTTTTTGAACCCTTTCTTCAGGTAAAAGCAGCACCCTATATCATGTTCCCGACCAACTAGATACAAGTACTCGTCCACCCTATCCTCCATCACATGTGCCACCTTCCGCACCCCATCCAACCAGCCCTCATATACCTGATTGTTGCAGTTTCGAATGTCCATTTGACAGAGAACATCATGCATTACGTGAAGCTCCCTCTCAACGCGACCCATGCTGCCCTGAAGCTCTGATAGCTGCGACGCATATTTTGCAAACTGGGAACTGGCCTCGTCTGTTGCTCCATTTGCCAAGGCGGCTCCGATCTTTTTAATGGCTAGAAGAAGAACTATCTCTGCCATTACTTTCTCAGAGTTGCTACCGTCTCCCTATTGGGTGGTGGCCTAGTTGCAAACTTTCCTCCATATCTTAAGAATGACCACCTACATAATGAAGCAAATGATGCATTAATTAAGCTGCTAATAATGCATTCTGCTAGTAGCAAGCTCTTCCAAGAACTCATTTAAACTCCCCAACCACGATCAAAAAATGAATTAAGCATAACCTCTCAAAGTAATCCTCCATAAACTCTTATTTCATACTGTTAACATATCTAAACCATATAATAAAACAAAACAACACTTAAGAACTGTGCTGTGATATATCCGACTGCAGCAAAGTCAATAATTTATACCTACCTGAATGAGTGTCGTAGCCTCAGTCATTGCTCTTCGAGTCAGAGCCGAGGTTGCACATCTAAACTACTATTAAAAGCACATGTTTGTCGAATCCAAATAATCTCCACCATTCAACCTCTTGTATCTAACGGTCCACGTTTCTTAGATGATATAGCAATCGCATTATCTTCACTAATTACCCACCATGTCATTCACTTAAAGTTGATAGATAATTCCACCATGCCATTCACTTAAAGTTAATAGATAATTACCTACTATTACTCTTACTTAAAGTTAATAGATAATTTTCCACCATTGCCACTACTATACCCTCTAGTGCCCCTCTCTCCCGACCCACACCACACGTGGCCGCCGAGCCCACGACTCACTCCGGCTGTGCCCGTGTGCCACCGCAGTCACCTACTTCGACAGGTGCAATATGGATTATGTTTTCACGTCATACATATTGTGGAAAGGTGCGCTGGACGTGTATCTATGCTTAGTCTTACAAAAGAAAGGTACATTATGGTGACTAAGAGTACGATTAAGCATCTTTCTGTTATATATTAAAAGCACAACATGATAAAAAAAAATAAGAGACACACTATAATTTTTTTAAAATAAAATAAAATATTCAACCATTAATCTAGTGAATCCTCTTCTTGTTTGTGTACCAAAACCAATACATCTTTATAATTGTACCTAAAAATCACCTAGCCATTCACCGGTGGGCACTTATTATTATGGAAAAAGTATTTTTAGTCCTTCAACTATTGGTCGAGTCTAGTTTTAGTCCCTCATTACACCGGATAGATTTAGTCCCTCATCGCACTCAAAATGGTTTGGCTCATGAAGTGGTAGTTTTTTTGCACACGTGGCATCCTGGTTAGCACAAAAAAACATAAAGAAAATTACTAGTTTTCTAAATATATAAAAAAAAGTAATTCGAAATACCTAATACATTGCTCATCAATCATAAGGTATATAACCGAAAAAGGCAGGGGTCGCGCGTGGGTTTGGGGGTCAAGGGGAGGGTTGGTATTTGGTAAACATGCAATCCTGCATTCCTCTTTCTAGGAACTCATTGTTTTTCTTTTCGAGAAGTGCTTCTATGCTTTCCCACTAATTTGCACAAATCCCGAAGCACCGGTGGTTACTTAATGCTAAGGGAAAATTAGTAACTCGATTAGGCCATGTATAATGCAGGGTACTTATAGACCGGTGCTTAAAGAGAGAGAGTAACTTTACGTCTAAAAAAAATATGTGACTTGCAATGCAGAGTGCTTTATAAGGGTGTTTAAGTTGCTTTAATATTCGTGTAGCACCTACTCTGACACATGTTATCTCCAATGCAGCAGCCTTTTTGATCTCTTGATTTTGCTGCTGAGATGGGCATGGTTGAAGCACCTGTCACCTGTGTCACCCGTAAGCACCAGCCTAGCACCGGAAGCTAAACTTTGCTTCCGTCGCACTTCCTAAGCACCTGTGCAAACCGATCTCACAAAAAAACTAGGTTTTTTTTCCTGAGGCACCTGTCTAAGCACCTGCGTTGTACAGGGCCTTAGGCCATGTACAATGCGGGGTGTTTATAGCCCGGTGCTTAAAGAGAGAGAGTAGCATTGCATCTCAAAAAAATATGTGGCTTACAATGCCGAGTGCTTCATATGGGTGCTTAAGTTGCTTTAATATTCGTGTAGCACCTACTCTAGCACCTGTTATCTCCAATACAGCGCTGCATTGTGTGGAATACTATTTATGCTTCTTGGAGTACTATTTGCTAGGCACCGGTTGAAGCACCTGTCACCTATGTCACCTTAAGCACCAGCCTAGCACCGGGTGCTTAACTTTGCTTCCGTCGCCCTTCCTAAGCACCTATCTAAGCACCTCTCACAAAAAAAACAGGCTTTTTTCCCGAGGCACCTATCTAAGCACCTGCATTGTACAGGGTCTTAGGCCATGTACAATGCAGGGTGCTTATAGCCCGGTGCTTAAAGAGAGAGTAGCGTAGCGTCTCAAAAAAATATGTGAATTACAATGCAGAGTGCTTCATATGGGTGCTTAAGTTGCTTTAATATTCGTATAGCACCTACTCTAGCACATGTTGTCTCCAATGCAGCGGTGCATTATGTGGAGTATTATTTGTGCTTCTTGGAGTACTATTTGCTAGGCACCGTTGAAGCACCTGTCACTTGTGTCACCCTAAGCACCAGCTTAGCACCGGGTGCTTAACTTTGCTTCTGTCGCCCTTTCTAAGCACCTGTCTAAGCACCTCTCATAAAAAAATTAGATTTTTTCCTGAGGCACCTGTCTAAGCACCTGCATTGTACAGGGTCTTAGAGGGCTTGTACGTGGATCCCAGGCTGTGTTCAGAGACTAACCTGCTACGCTCCCTGACGAGGGAAGCCCATCCGGGTAGGCCCAGCACCACGAGTCGGCCCAACAAGATTGGGTAGGCCCACTCGGATGAAGGCCCAAGAAAGGCCTGCGACAGTACAACGTCCGGGTGCCATCAAAACAGGCGTTACAATTCATCAAGACAAGCGTTTCGGCAACTTGAAGACTGGCGTTACTCGGGCGGTTACGCAGTGTAAATATTTTAATTAATTTAGTCGGTTACTGTAGCTTTGCCGACTGTCCGAGTCGGCTGATGTCACGGCCCCGGAATCACATATGGTTAAGGGAAAGGATAATCGCCAAGGACCGAAGGATCCGTCAACTGGGTGGCACGGTACCTGCGCCGTACGCACCGCAGGAGAGGGATCCGACACTCGACCCACATACCATACGCGCCATACGTCGTATGTATCTATCACCGTGGGTCGAGCCGGCCGGAAGCGACTAAGCTTCCCAGAGCCACATACGATTCACAGATTCCGGTGAAGGTTCGGAGTCGTTCCCAATTCCACCAGGTGAAGCAAGGTCGAAGGAGCCCGGTGATTCTACCCACACCCTAACCTAGCTCGAAGCTAGTGGGTCACCCGAAGGCCCGGTAGAACCCACCCACACCCTGCCTGGCCGGCACTGCATCTCAGCCAGCGGGTCACTCAGTCGACACCTGCTCAACGGGGTGAAGAGAGGAACCACCTCAATCCTTCACGACATACCCATATACTTCAAATCATACACGCAATGTATATGGGCAGCCTGAATAACAACTTGATAGCACAACAAAACTCTAATTAACAGTAATACTACTAATTGTCCAACCGAGGGACTCATATGTTTACATCAGTCGGTGATAACCGAAGAAGTAAACCATTACATAAGATAAACGAACAACAGCGGAATAGTTTTGGCAAACCCTTAGCGGAACATCATCCGCTGATTCATACCCGCAAAAGCTTTCCCAAAATGTCGAACACTACCGAGGAAACAGCAATATTAGGCATCGTCGAAATAGTCTTCGACCACCGGCTCACCTGCAAGCTCTAGGAATATCCTAGGTGAGTACAAACGTACTCGCAAGACTTAATCGTGCTTGATTAAATGTCCTACACATGGATATACTACAACAGAAGTAAACATGGACGCTTCTCAGAGTAACAATATACATAAAGCAGTAACATTGACCTCTAGATAACATCACAAGCTTTACCACCTAAAATCCGATAGACTCTTTCCCATATGCATCCAATCCATGACCATCATCTCAATCCATATCCATTCTATAACCATTTTATCTCTTGGACCGTACCGACAACTCGATTCCTAAGGTGAGGTGGATGCCTCCTCCTTGAGATACGCGTCTCCAAGGGGATGGCCCGTCCATCAACACCAAAGCGTCGATTGCCGTAACGTCCTATCATAACTCATTACCATTCTCTCGGACCGTTACCGACACCCCGATTCCTAAGGTGAGGTGGACGCCTCACTCTCTTGAGGTAGCTAGCCTCCAAGAGGTAGGCCCATCCATCAACACCAAAGCGTCGGTTGCCGCTAACGTCCTCGCGTGGAAAGGGAAAAGTGCACGATGAAATCACCTCCGGTGGTATGGCGAATATCTCAATCTCACATCATCCTTCATTCCCCGGGTTCGCCTTCTTCCTTCTCGTTACAATACCACCTTATCCATCGTGCACCCACCCTCGGCTCTCCCATCTCACTTATTATCAAGGTTCCAGTTGATTAATCTTTTAGATTTAGACCATCACTGACACACAATAGATCATACTCCAACCAACCATCGACCCTGACTCAATCCAATCACATCCCTAGCATGCTAGTATTCAAACAATACGTGCGAGAATAAAGCATACAATCAGGGATATACGAACAATATTAAGAGTGCAATGCAACAAGCTCTGCTTGCCTTGGGTGCTAGGATCTAGCTCTTGCTCGATGTCGTAAGCCAAGTGGTCTTCCTCGTCACCTTCTGTTATGAGAATACGAGTACCGGAAAATAAACAATAAAGAGATGCATAAGGTCCAGCATGTATGCATGATATGTCATGCGAGATATGCAATACTAATGGTGACTTGAAGGTAAGTGAATACTTAAGTTGCCCAATTTTTACTCGAGGGTTAGTAGTAATGGTATGAAAGCACTAATATGCATGCATGTCATTTTATGCGAGATTAAGATGACTTAGGGTTATAACGTCGATGTCAGGGGCTCGACAAAAGTGCTGGTTAGGTTCATATAACTAATGATACAGTGTAGGCTACGAGTGCGATACAACTAAGGTTACATTTGTCAAGTTAGGGTTTTCGAGGTGCGAACGACTAAAGGGGCCACTAACACGTAACCCTGTCATGCATGTACCTTTACTGGAAATCCAGAGGTTCCTAATCTGTAGGAAATTTCACAAGGATTCCAGAACTTCAAGAATCGTCGAAATCGGAGTTACGGTCGAGAACTTAGGGTTAACAGACTCTCGATCGCAATAGATCTTCTACCCTAAATAATTCCCTGTGCATGTAATCAAATTAAAGTTTTGATTCAGCCAAAGTGTAGAGATTTCTTAAGGTTTCCAAAATATAAAATTTATTAATTTGGACTTATGGTTCAAAAGATATGAGTATTTGAATTTACTGCCTGAAATGGAAATTACACCCTAACCCTAATTTCCATTTTCGGCCGAGTCAAAATTGCTAAGCGCACCCAAACCTTACCCCGACCTAAACTCAAAATCCTAACGCGTACCCCTAACCTAACGCACCCAGAAAATCCCGCCACATAATCCCCACCCACAGACATGCGGGTCCCGCACTGGACCCGTGGCCGAATGACAAGGGTGGCACGTGGCCCGTTCACCCTCACCCTCTCCCGGCTCTCTCTCTCTCTCTCTCCTCTCTCTCTCTCTCTCTCTCGTCTTCTCTGAAGCCGGCGACTAGGGGCGGTGGCGACCTCGCCGGCGTGGAGCTCGGGAGCGTCCAGGACGGTGGCGAGCTCGGGGTGGGTCAGGAGGAAGCGGCGGCTCACCCTGGAGGGAATGCACCGCCGAGGGGGAGCTGGGGAGGACCGAGGGAGGCCGGCGACGAGCAGGAACGGCGGCGACCTTCGGTTGCCGTAGGAGGGGGCGTTCGGGACTTGTTCCTGCGAGAAGAAGGGGTGGAGGGGTTAGGGGAGGAAGAGACGGAGCTTGTAGAAGAGAAATGGGGGACGGAGGGGCTCGGGACCGGCGGCAATTGGTCGTCGGAGAGGCGGCCGGAGATGGAGAAGGTGGCGGCGCTAGGGTTCCAGAGGAAGGAGTGGGCGTGGGGCGTTAGGGTTTTTCGGACAGGGGCGAGTGGGGAGCGCGCACGGTCGGGACGGGGTATTTAAGGGGGCGGCGGCTTCGGCAGGGGCCGACGGGGAGTGGGCGGTCGGGGCGGCACCGCCCACCGCCAGCGTACGGGTGGAGGCGACGTGGCGCTCGAGGCGCTGACGCGCGGGTGGAGCGGCTGACCGCCTGGGCCCGCGTGGCAGAGAGAGAGCGAGGGGGAGAGGCGCGCGCGGGGACAGCAGACGAGGCGGGCCCGCGTGGCAGCGGCAGAGGGGAGGCTGGCAGGCGGGGGCCACTTGGCGGCGGCAGAGGAGGCGCGCGCGCGCGGGGGAAGGGGGAATGGGCCGGCCTGGAGGCGGCCCAGTTAGCTCGGCCCCTTTTTCTTTTTATTCCTTTTCTTTTTCTTTTGCTCAGCATTGATCCCCTCGTTATTTTATGTAATTTCTTTTCTCCAAAATTTCTCAAATTTTGACAGGGTGCTATGTGATTTATTTGGGACCTGCTGTACAAATTTGAACCCATTTGGAGGTCATTGGAATGGGTGTCCAGTTCAAACCCTAACTTTGACCTAACTCGACGCTTTAAATTGCGACTAGGGTTTAGGTTACCCCAAAAATTATGAAACTTGGCATGGGTCCTATATTTCACTATTCTAGCTTATTTCCAAAGTTTGACAAATTTTCAAGCTCATTTACTTGTCCATTCTCTCAACCCTAGTTTCTGCGGCACTATTAGGGTTTCCTCTCGGAGGGGCTATCCGAGCTATGATTGTATGTGGTCTTTTGGAGAAACTTTGGGAAGGAGGAAAGGGTTAAGAGGGAGAAGATTTTGGGAGGGGCTCATCGCACGGGGTTCACTGGCCCCACCCTCCTTGCTTACGTTAGTATCGAAGTTCGATACTTCAAATAAATTGATTGGTGTTAATTTCCACAAATTGAGTTTTCAAGGATGAGATATGCACATATTCTATATTTTAGAGTTTGATATACAACTAAAGTTCGCGAGGTGTGGTGATGAGGATGCCATGTATGCATGAATGCAGGGCAAAACCCTAATCGACACATTTGGGTGTTTACAATGTGTTTCGGGTATTACAAAACCTACCCCCCTTAAAAAGATCTCGACCCGAGATCTCTAACGATCGACAAACAAGTCAGGGAATTCTGTCCTAAGCCAGTCTTCACGTTCCCACGTAGCTTCATCTTCAGTGTGGTTGCTCCACTGGATCTTGAGGAACTTGATGGCACGGCTTCGGGTCTTGCGCTCTGCTTTCATCGAGGATATACACTGGATGTTCTCGATAAGAGAGGTCTTCATGTAACACTTCCATCTTGGGGTTGATCTTTGTTTCGGGGATGCGATGACACGCCTTTAGTTGGGACACATGAAAGACATTGTGCACTTGGGACAACTCTGGGGGTAACTCCAACTGATATGCAACGGTTCCTCGCTTGGTAAGACTTGATATGGCCCAATGTAGCGAGGAGCCAACTTTCCTTTCATTCCAAAACGGTGGACTCCTTTGAATGGAGTGACCTTAAGATATACACTGTCTCCAACCTGAAAGGTAACTTCTCGACGGTGTGGATCGGCGTAGCTCTTTTGTCTCGACTGTGCTTCACGAAGACGTTGTCGGACGTGGTGAACTAGCTCTTCCGCTTCTTCAATTGCGTTTGGTCCAAAGAATTGCCTCTCACCAGTTTCTGACCAGTTCAGTGGGGTTCTGCACTTTCTTCCGTAAAGTACCTCGAACGGAGCCATTCCGAGGCTAGTCTGATAACTATTGTTATAAGCAAACTCCGCATAAGGTAAGTAGTCTTCCCAATTGGAACCAGCGGTGAGAGCACAGGACCTTAACATGTCTTCCAAAATCTGGTTGGTTCGCTCAACCTGACCTCCAGTCTGAGGATGAAAGGCGGTGCTGAAGGATAGAGAGGTTCCTAAGGCTTCATGTAAGCATTTCCAAAATCGGCTGGTGAATTGGGTACCTCGATCCGAGGTGATCCCTGATGGGAACACCGTGAAGACAGACAATCCGGGCAATATATAACTTTGCTAACTGAGCGACATTGTGGGTGGTCTTCACAGGAATGAAGTGGGCGACCTTGGAAAGGCGATCCACAATAACCCATATCGCATCGTTGCCCTTGGGGGTTCTAGGTAGTCCAACCACAAAATCCATGCCGATCTCTTCCCATTTCCACTCAGGAACGGGGAGTGGTTGAAGTAGTCCTGCAGGTCTCTGGTGCTCGGCCTTTACACGACGACATACGTCGCACTCAGCGACATAGCGAGCAATCTCTCTTTTCATTCGGGTCCACCAGAATCGCTGACGGAGATCTTGATACATCTTTGTGCTGCCGGGGTGAATAGTCAGTGGAGAATTGTGGGCTTCATTAAGGATCTGATCTTTTAACTTCTGGTCCTTGGGTACCACGAGCCGTTTTCCAAACCATAGCACTCCATGCTCATCTTCGGTAAAACAGGTGGTGGTACCATCCTTTATCTTTTCTCTGATTCTCTGCATTCCAACGTCCTGAGCTTGGGCAGCCCTAATTTGGTCTCCTAGAGAGGGTTTTAACTCGAGGGTGGCGAGGGATCCTTGCTCAACCATCTCCAAGTTGAGCCGCTGAAATTCCTCGTGAAGCGGGGGTTGCTGCTCCATAATCATGGTGTTGTCACAATAAGCTCTACGACTAAGTGCATCAGCAACAACGTTAGCCTTGCCAGGGGTGTAATTCAGACCTAAATCATAATCCTTGATCAGCTCAAGCCATCTTCTTTGGCGGAGGTTTAGATCTGGTTGGGTGAACAAGTACTTCAAGCTTTTATGGTCCGAATAAATCTCGCAACGATTACCGATGAGGTAATGTCGCCAGATCTTCAGGGCATGCACTACGGCTGCCAATTCCAGGTCATGGGTTGGGTAATTGACTTCATGCGGACGCAACTGTCGTGAGGCATATGCGACAACTTGGCCTTCTTGCATGAGGACACATCCCAAACCATTTCGGGAGGCGTCGCAGTAAACCTCAAAGTCCTTGTGAACGTCAGGAAGGATAAGCACCGGGGCTGAAGTCAGCTTCTCTTTGAGTTTTTGGAAACTCGCTTCACATTTGTCAGACCAAACAAACTAGTATCCTTTTTCAATAACTCTGTCATGGGCTTGGCTATAGAGGAGAATCCCTCAATAAACCGACGATAATAGCCTGCTAATCCAAGGAAGCTACGAATCTGAGTAACTGATCTAGGTGACTTCCAATCCTGGACGGCTTGCACTTTGCTGGGGTCTACGGCAACACCTTCGGCTGAAAGAACGTGGCCCAAGAATTCCACTTGGTATTTCCAAAACTCACACTTCGAAAACTTCGCATAGAGGCGATGTTCACGAAGCTTGTCCAATGTCATTCTTAAGTGGTCTTCATGTCCTGCTTCAGATTTGGAGTAGATAAGGATGTCATCAATAAAGACGACGACGAATCGATCAAGGTACTCCATAAATACGGAATTCATGAGCTGCATGAAAGTGGACGGAGCATTGGTCAATCCGAAGGACATGACTGTATACTCGTATGATCCATAGCGAGTAGTGAAGGCCGTTTTTGGGATGTCTTCAGATCTGATTTTTATTTGGTGGTAGCCCAGGCGAAGGTCAATTTTGGAGAAGACACAAGCTCCGGTCAATTGATCAAATAGATCATCAATCCGAGGAAGCGGGTACTTGTTCTTCACCGTGAGTTCGTTTAACGGGCGGTAGTCAACCACCATTCGTAAACTTGAGTCCTTCTTCTTCACGAACATCGCGGGGCATCCCCAGGGTGAAGAACTGGGTCTGATAAATCCTTTGCTCTCAAGCTCCTGGAGCTGCTTCTTCATCTCTAATAATTCATTTGGGGGTATCCGGTAGGGACGCTTTGAGACAGGAGCTGTACCGGGCGGGAGGTCAATGACGAACTCCACGGCACGGTCAGGAGGCATTCCCGGCAATTCCTCAGGGAAAACATCGGGATACTCACAAACTACCGGAACTAGCTCAATATCCTGGTCTTGGGTGCCAACCATGGTAAACAAATGTCCGGAGGAGGAGGAGGATGACACAAAGGTAACTATTTTGCCCGAATCAGCTACCAGTGAGACAGACCTTTCGGCACAGTCAATCTTGGCGTTATGCTTGGTTAACCAATCCATTCCTAAAATCACATCCAACCCTTTTGACTTTAATACCACCACATTGGCTAAGAAGGTCTCTCCACCAATTTCTACCTTAACATCTTTGCAAACCAGTTCGGTCTTTATCTCCGAAGCAGGGGTTGCAATAAGGAGCGGAGGATGCAAAGTTGATGAAGGAATATGATGCTCATGTGCAAATGTACTGGAGATAAAGGAATGCGATGCTCCGGAATCGAAAAGTACGGTCGCAGGAGTTGAGTTTACTGAAAGCGTACCCAGCACAACTTCTGGCACGTCCTGAGCATCTTCGGCGGTGACATGGTTGACTCTGCCACGGCCGGGGGCTTGGGGCTTATTGGGGACTGGCCTCCTGGCTTGAGGATTCCCTTTGGTCTGACCCTGCTGCACATTTGGGGCATTGGCGGCCCCGACACGAGGGTATGAACAGGCGTTCGCAAAGTGTCCCATGTGTCCACAGTTATAGCACTTCACTCTGCTCATGTCAAACGTGGACCTCTGCTGCTGGCCTCCCTGAGGCCGAGGCTGAACTCTCCATGGTTGAGGCTGAGGAGCATATCCTTGAGCATATCCTTGAGGTCTTGGTGGGTAAGGCGTTGCTGGGCGGGGTGGCTGTGGCTGCCACACCCGCGGCCTTTGGGAACTGCTTGCGACCGATTTCTGTGCCTCTCGTTCACGCTTGCGAGACTGATCAAACGCTAGCTCTTTTGCTTCAATTTGGATGGACTTATCTACCAGGTGCTGAAAGTTCTGAACGTCCACAGTAACAAGTCTGTTTTGCATCCCTTCATTCAGTTTCTCCGTGAAACTGTCCACCTTCTCCTGATCAGTGGATACCTCACGGGGTGCATACCGGGCGAGGTGATTAAACTCCCTGAGAAACTGCATAACAGGCTTCCGACCCTGACGGAGCTGACGGAATTCCTGTTTCTTCAGTGCCATGATCCCAGAGGGGATATGGAATTCACGGAAACCGGCCCGGAATTCAGCCCATGTGACTACATGGCCGGCGGCCTGCATGGCCTTGAAGTTCTGCCACCACTCCGCGGCAGCGCCAACCAGGTAGTGAGAAGCGAATTTAACCTTGTTCGCATCGGTGCACTCCGCCAGTTCGAGTTTACTTTCAATCTGCTGGATCCAGCTATCAGCTTCCAAAGGATCATCGGTTTGGCTGAAGGTTGGAGGCTGGGTCCGTTGAAAGTCAGCTAGGCCACCATGAGCGTGTCCACCACCGGCGCCTTGATTGCGCGCCAGCTGCTCGAGGATCCTGTTCTGAGTCCTGAGCAGGTCCGCGACACTTGGCTCCCGGGGAGGAGGTGGCATTTCCTCCTCATTGTTCTCACGACGGCCACGAGCAGCTCCACGTGTTCCGGAGGCCATTCTGTTGCAACCAAAAGGCAACAGAGTTAGTCGGCAACACATGGGTGGTGAGGTATTTATGAACATGTCCTGTCGTTTCATACATATCTTCACGAGAAAACACAGTACAAAACGACAATAAGAGCGATGGACGACAACACAGGAATGTATTAATACGTCCGACATGGTTCATACATGGGGCCACGGTTTAGGTCACCTTACGGCGAACTAAACGTTACAAAATGCCCAAAACTTGCAGCTCCAAATACCCAATTACATGCCTCCAAAAGATGTCTTAAACCTAGGGTTTTGGTCCAACTTACATTACAAAATGAGACCTTCATCTTACACTAAAATCCGAACACTTTCCTAAGGACTAGAGGGGCTTCTTCATGGGGACGACAGGTCTCGTAAGCCTCCATTGCTATTCTCCACGCGTCATCTTACTCATCCTCGGACTGGGTGTCGCTGGAGATGTACCACACACGCTCTTCCGGATCTTCTTCCTCTTCTTCTTCAACGACGGGTGGTACAATTCCCTGAGTAGGGGCTGAAGCGGATGGTGCTGGTTTTGGGGTGAAGAGTCGGAGATACTGTCGAGATGTCATTCTCTTACGCGGCTTAGCTCCAGAACTCTGGGGCTGGTTGGTCTCCTGTGTCGGGACATACGGGCTCTCTCCACATGACGACTCGTCTCCATTAGCGACCCGCCACTTGCGGCGCAACTCAGCCCGGAGCTTACGGTTAGCTCTCGTCACCCTTTCTAAATTCTGAGTGGCCTCCTTGTAGTCCCAATATAAACCATCATACATTATCTCCGCAGAGACAATGTGATGAGCAGTCTCTGTTTCAGTCTCCTCTTCTTCTTCATCACTTGGCACGGGTACCATAATGCTGTTGCCTCCATCACTAACCTGAGGGATGAGGCGGAATGGGGAGACAAAGAAGATGTCGTCGTAGTGGTGGCGGATGAAAAGGACTGCCTTCCTTGCAGCTTCAAGTTCAGCATTCTTATCACTACCCCTGGCTGCCCTGAAAGTCCGATCCAACTCGGGGGTTCTTACTGTCACCCATCCAACCCAAAACTGTATCTTTCCTTGAACCTCATGGGTCTTGGCATGGAAGGTGGGGAGGTCTTCCTGAGGTACTCCAAGATATTCCAACATCCTCCATAACAAGGTAGCCCATCCTCCTAGCTCACTTGGGTCGGCCACAATGTTGTGCACCATCTTCGGAAGGCTTTAAGATATGGGTTCAATCCACCCCCCCCCTTAAAAAGGGCTCGACGTCCTCGTCGGGCTTATAGGAATGCTGTCTGTTAGGAAGGAATTTGTTAGGGTTAGGCACAGCATAAACAAATGCAGTGGAGAAGAAATTTCAGAACTAAGAATGGTGAGGTTAAGGAATAAAAGAATTCTACTTAGCAGTTTTCAACATAAGGTTTAACTTTTTGAAATAATTTTCTCGACAATGGCGAGCCCTAACTAACGACCACCTGCAATTGGCTTCCTACGGTCAGTTCGGCTCTGATACCAAGCTGTCACGGCCCCGGAATCACATATGGTTAAGGGAAAGGATAATCGCCAAGGACCGAAGGATCCGTCAACTGGGTGGCACGGTACCTGCGCCGTACGCACCGCAGGAGAGGGATCCGACACTCGACCCACATACCATACGCGCCATACGTCGTATGTATCTATCACCGTGGGTCGAGCCGGCCGGAAGCGACTAAGCTTCCCAGAGCCACATACGATTCACAGATTCCGGTGAAGGTTCGGAGTCGTTCCCAATTCCACCAGGTGAAGCAAGGTCGAAGGAGCCCGGTGATTCTACCCACACCCTAACCTAGCTCGAAGCTAGTGGGTCACCCGAAGGCCCGGTAGAACCCACCCACACCCTGCCTGGCCGGCACTGCATCTCAGCCAGCGGGTCACTCAGTCGACACCTGCTCAACGGGGTGAAGAGAGGAACCACCTCAATCCTTCACGACATACCCATATACTTCAAATCATACACGCAATGTATATGGGCAGCCTGAATAACAACTTGATAGCACAACAAAACTCTAATTAACAGTAATACTACTAATTGTCCACCCGAGGGACTCATATGTTTACATCAGTCGGTGATAACCGAAGAAGTAAACCATTACATAAGATAAACGAACAACAGCGGAATAGTTTTGGCAAACCCTTAGCGGAACATCATCCGCTGATTCATACCCACAAAAGCTTTCCCAAAATGTCGAACACTACCGAGGAAACAGCAATATTAGGCATCGTCGAAATAGTCTTCGACCACCGGCTCACCTGCAAGCTCTAGGAATATCCTAGGTGAGTACAAACGTACTCGCAAGACTTAATCGTGCTTGATTAAATGTCCTACACATGGATATACTACAACAGAAGTAAACATGGATGCTTCTCAGAGTAACAATATACATAAAGCAGTAACATTGACCTCTAGATAACATCACAAGCTTTACCACCTAAAATCCGATAGACTCTTTCCCATATGCATCCAATCCATGACCATCATCTCAATCCATATCCATTCTATAACCATTTTATCTCTTGGACCGTTACCGACAACTCGATTCCTAAGGTGAGGTGGATGCCTCCTCCTTGAGATACGCGTCTCCAAGGGGATGGCCCGTCCATCAACACCAAAGCGTCGATTGCCGCTAACGTCCTATCATAATCATTCATTCTCTCGGACCGTTACCGACACCCCGATTCCTAAGGTGAGGTGGACGCCTCACTCTCTTGAGGTAGCTAGCCTCCAAGAGGTAGGCCCATCCATCAACACCAAAGCGTCGGTTGCCGCTAACGTCCTCGCGTGGAAAGGGAAAAGTGCACGATGAAATCACCTCCGGTGGTATGGCGAATATCTCAATCTCACATCATCCTTCATTCCCCGGGTTCGCCTTCTTCCTTCTCGTTACAATACCACCTTATCCATCGTGCACCCACCCTCGGCTCTCCCATCTCACTTATTATCAAGGTTCCAGTTGATTAATCTTTTAGATTTAGACCATCACTGACACACAATAGATCATACTCCAACCAACCATCGACCCTGACTCAATCCAATCACATCCCTAGCATGCTAGTATTCAAACAATACGTGCGAGAATAAAGCATACAATCAGGGATATACGAACAATATTAAGAGTGCAATGCAACAAGCTCTGCTTGCCTTGGGTGCTAGGATCTAGCTCTTGCTCGATGTCGTAAGCCAAGTGGTCTTCCTCGTCACCTTCTGTTATGAGAATACGAGTACCGGAAAATAAACAATAAAGAGATGCATAAGGTCCAGCATGTATGCATGATATGTCATGCGAGATATGCAATACTAATGGTGACTTGAAGGTAAGTGAATACTTAAGTTGCCCAATTTTTACTCGAGGGTTAGTAGTAATGGTATGAAAGCACTAATATGCATGCATGTCATTTTATGCGAGATTAAGATGACTTAGGGTTATTAACGTCGATGTCAGGGGCTCGACAAAAGTGCTGGTTAGGTTCATATAACATATATAGTGTAGGCTACGAGTGCGATACAACTAAGGTTACACTTGTCAAGTTAGGGTTTTACGAGGTGCGACGACTAAAGGGGCCACTAAGCACGTAACCCGTGTACATGCATGTACCCTTTACTGGAAATCCAGAGGTTCCTAATCGTAGTAACTTCACAAGGATTCCAGAACTACAAGAATCGTCGAAATCGGAGTTACGGTCGCGAACTTAGGGTTAACGGAGCCTCGACGCAACTAGACTTCTACCCTAAATAATTCGCTGTGCATGTAACCAAATTAACGTTTTTGATTCAGCCATAGTATAGAGAATTTCTAAGAGCTTTCCAGAAATATAAAATTTGCTCAATTTGGACTCATGGTTCAAAAGATATGCGCATTTGAATTTACTGCCCAGAAATGGAAATTCACCCTAACCCTATTTTCCATTTTCGGCCGAGACCTAAACTGCTACGCACCCGAAACCGTACCCCGAACCTAACCGAAATCCTAAACGCGTACCCCACCCTAGTCACCTGGGAAAATCCTCCCACATAACCCGCACCCACCGACATGGGGGGACCCCGCACTGGACCCGTGGCCGAATGAAAAGGGGGCACGCGGCCCGTCACCCTCCCCTCTCTCTTCTCTCCTCTCCTCTCTCTCTCTCTCTCTCTCGTCTTCTCTGAAGCCGGCGACTAGGGGCGGTGGCGACCTCGCCGGCGTGGAGCTCGGGGAGCGTCCAGGACGGTGGCGAGCTCGGGGTGGGTCAGGAGGAAGCGGCGGCTCACCCTGGAGGGAATGCACCGCCGAGGGGGAGCTGGGGAGGACCGAGGGAGGCCGGCGACGAGCAGGAACGGCGGCGACCTTCGGTTGCCGTCGGAGGGGGCGTTCGGGACTTGTTCCTGCGAGAAGAAGGGGTGGAGGGGTTAGGGGAGGAAGAGACGGAGCTTGTGGAAGAGAAATGGGGGACGGAGGGGCTCGGGACCGGCGGCAATTGGTCGTCGGAGAGGCGGCCGGAGATGGAGAAGGTGGCGGCGCTAGGGTTCCAGAGGAAGGAGTGGGCGTGGGGCGTTAGGGTTTTTCGGACAGGGGCGAGTGGGGAGCGCGCACGGTCGGGACGGGGTATTTAAGGGGGCGGCGGCTTCGGCAGGGGCCGACGGGGAGTGGGCGGTCGGGGCGGCACCGCCCACGCCGGCGAACGGGTGGCGGCGACGTGGCGCCGAGGCGCTGACGCGCGGGTGGAGCGGCTGACCGCCTGGGCCCGCGTGGCAGAGAGAGAGCGAGGGGGAGAGGCGCGCGCGGGGACAGCAGACGAGGCGGGCCCGCGTGGCAGCGGCAGAGGGGAGGCTGGCAGGCGGGGGCCACCTGGCGGCGGCAGAGGAGGCGCGCGCGCGCGGGGGAAGGGGGAATGGGCCGGCCTGGAGGCGGCCCAGTTAGCTCGGCCCCTTTTTCTTTTTATTCCTTTTCTTTTTCTTTTGCTCAGCATTGATCCCCTCGTTATTTTATGTAATTTCTTTTCTCCAAAATTTCTCAAATTTTGACAGGGTGCTATGTGATTTATTTGGGACCTGCTGTACAAATTTGAACCCATTTGGAGGTCATTGGAATGGGTGTCCAGTTCAAATCCCTAACTTTGACCTAACTCGACGCTTTAAATTGCGACTAGGGTTTAGGTTACCCCAAAAATTATGAAACTTGGCATGGGTCCTATATTTCACTATTCTAGCTTATTTCCAAAGTTTGACAAATTTTCAAGCTCATTTACTTGTCCATTCTCTCAACCCTAGTTTCTGCGGCACTATTAGGGTTTCCTCTCGGAGGGGCTATCCGAGCTATGATTGTATGTGGTCTTTTGGAGAAACTTTGGGAAGGAGGAAAGGGTTAAGAGGGAGAAGATTTTGGGAGGGGCTCATCGCACGGGGTTCACTGGCCCCACCCTCCTTGCTTACGTTAGTATCGAAGTTCGATACTTCAAATAAATTGATTGGTGTTAATTTCCACAAATTGAGTTTTCAAGGATGAGATATGCACATATTCTATATTTTAGAGTTTGATATACAACTAAAGTTCGCGAGGTGTGGTGATGAGGATGCCATGTATGCATGAATGCAGGGCAAAAACCCTAATCGACACATTTGGGTGTTACAATATGTTTTCGGGTATTACAGCTGAGCCACAGGCCTATATAAGGCCGAGCCCCCCATGCAGAAGGGGGCTAGATTTTTAGGATGTAGACTCAGAGCTAGTCTAGCTTCAACCATCTTGTAATCTCTCTCACGCAAGATACACAATACAAACAGCAGGAGTAGGGTATTACCTCCCGCCCATTGGAGGGCCCGAACCTGGGTAAAGATTCTTGTGTGCACCGCCTGAATCTTCCTAACGTGCTCCCCAAAATCTATTACAAATAGATATTGCCGCGAAATCCCCGCGACAGTTGGCGCGCCAGGTAGGGGAGCGCGTTTTGGAGCCATGATCCAGGCGGGATCCTCTCCCGCAGCTGGCGGCAAGCTCGATCGCCGGCGCTGCGTTGTTCGCCGCGCACCTCTGAAGGCGCGGAGTTCATCTTCGGCAGCCTCTGCATTTTGTGGCCGACGTCTTCGGCCAACTGCGCCTTCAGGATCCGCGTCCCCGCTCCGTGGTGGAAGCGAATCCCGAGCTCCGGCTCGGATCTTCTTCTGCTCCGGACAAGGACGCGAAGCACTCCCAGTTCGTCGCCATGGTGGGCGCCGAATCTCTCCTCCCTTCTTGGATTCCGAATCCGATGGGGGACGAGAGCTCGCACAGCCACACCGCTCGGCAGAAGGTGTACGTGGTGGGCCCGGTGCGACGATGATGCGGGTACGTCTGCTGCAGCAGCCAGGGCGGCGAACGAACACCTGCACACGCCCATCGACGGGCAATCGGAAGCCGAGAGGGCCTTAGAGGCGTCTCGGCGAGCCCTCCTTGCTGAGCGAGAGCGCCTCGATCAAGAGAGGGCAGCTCTCGAGCAGCGGGAACGACGGGAAGAGCCCCACGGTTCACGTGGACGCGCGAATCGGCGTGCTTCTTCATCCGCCCGGAGGAGCCGGGCTGTCCGGGCCCCTCTCTTTGGGCGAGAACAGGATGGTGTCCCGGTTTACCAAACACCGGCCCAGAACCTCTTTGCGGCGGCCGCTCTGGCCGACTCGCTGCCGCCCCCGGTGGACGGTCCCACGGCAGAGATCCATCGCCGAGTCGTCACCCTGATGAGGACGGCGGTGGAACAACAGAACGAGGCCGGGTCGGTCAGCAACCGACTGGCCACTGGAGCCACTCGGAGCCGGCCTTCAGCGGCTCCGAGTCGCCCCATTACGGTGGGTTCATCACAGCCGAGTCGATCTATGAATCGGCCTGATGCTCGCCAAGAGATCAACCGGCTCCAGGCGGAGCGGCGTCAAGCCGGTTCCCTCCGAGCCCGGGCAAACGATGCCCGTGATGCTCGAGATGACATTGAGGGACGACGCGCGGCCCAGTTGCGGGCCGAACGTCGCGGCGACGAAGTCAACCAGCCGGGTGGCTCCGCCTCAACCGGTCCGCTTTGCTTTAGCAGGCGGATTCGGTCTGAGCCGTTTTCCGGACCGGTTCCGGATTGCAAGCGGCGTCGACAAAGTATGATGGCACGGCCAAGCCAGAAACTTGGCTTGCCGACTACTTGGTCGCTTGCAACATTGGAGGAGGCAACGAGCGTGTCGCCCTCCGAAGCCTACCCCTGATGCTGGAAGGGTCGGCTCGGGCATGGCTTAACAGCCTGCCCGAAGATAGCATCTACGACTGGAGGGACCTCCAAGAGGCCTTCGTCAAAAATTTGAGGGCACATATAAGCGCCCTGGGAACGCCCAAGACCTGTGGCTCTGCGTCCAGGAGAAGGGCGAGTCGAGTCCGCGACTACATCCAGCGCTGGACCCGACTGCGCAACTCGATCGAGGACGTCACCGAGACGCAGGCCATTCAGGCCTTTTCCCAGGGAGTTAAATATGAGCTCCTCAAGCACAAGTTGGCCCGGTCTAACATTCAGACCATGGGCCGACTCATGGAAGTCGCCAGCAAGTACGCGACGGGTGAAGAGGCGATGCGGTACGAGGACAAAGGCAAGGCAAAAGCCGAGTCCTCAAGCCGGAAAGTCCCCACCGACTCGGGTCGGAAGCGTGCGGACAGTCGCCCCCCAAAGCGGAAGGCTGGTGGCGGAGATGGAGTCAGCGGAGCTGACCTGGTTGCGGCCGCTGAGCGTGGCCCCCAGCGAGGCGACGCTGGCCAGAAGAAAGAGCGCCCCTGGCAACAGCGCAAGGCGCCGAAGCTCACCTTCGAGGAAATCCTCGACAGGCCCTGCTCCTTCCACAGCACCGCCAATTATCAGGCGGGCACTCGACCCGGGAATGCAGCTTCCTGCAGCGTCTCCGGGAAGAAAAGCAGCCCGAGCCGGATGCCGGCGGAGAAGGAGGCTCCGCTGCAGGCGGCGGCGCTGCGCAGTATCCCCCTCAAAGGGGGGTACTCATGATCTTTCAAGGGATCCGACTCCAAAAGGGGTCGGAAGCTGCGCTGTCGTGAAGTCAACGCGACGGCGCCGGCTGTCCCTCAATGGTTGGACTGGTCCGAGGTGCCAGTCGGTTTCAGCCGACTCGACCACCCGGACCGAGTCCCTCACCCAGGGCAAGCATCCCTTGGTGGTGGATCCGCAAGTCGGCGGGTTCAAACTCCGCAAGGTCCTGATGGATGGTGGCTCCAGCATCAACATAATCTTCATGGACACCCTGAAGAAGATGCAGGTCCCGGAGACCCAGCTTCGCCCCAGCAACACTTCCTTCCACGGAATAGTGCCTGGAAAGTGCGCCAAGCCTCTCGGCCAGGTCTCCCTGGAAGTTGTCTTCGGAGAACCGAACAACTTCCGGGTCGAGACCCTAACCTTTGAGGTAGTCGGCTTCAAGAGCGCGTATCACGCGATCTTTGGCCGTCCGGCTTATGCCAAGTTCATGGCTAGGCCGTGCTACACCTACCTGAAGCTGAAGATGCCGGGTCCAAAGGGCGTCATCACCATCACTGGCGACTTTGAGCGCTCCAACGAGTGCGACCTCGCCAGCGCGGACATAGCCGAGTCCCTGATCGCGGCTCAGGAGCTGGAGAACATCCAGGCGTCTGTCGACCCGGACCAAGCTCCACCCAGCAAGAAGGCGGCAACCGAGTCCACCTTCCAGTCGGCCAAGGACACCAAGCGTGTCCAGGTCCATCCTGAGGATCCGTCTAAGACGGTCCAAATCGGGACCGACCTCGAGGCCAAATAGGAAGGCGCGCTCGTCGACTTCCTTCGTGAGAATTGGAACATCTTTGCATGGAAGCCTTCTGACATGCCGGGTGTTCCAAGGAAGTTCGCCGAGCACTCCCTCAACGTCGCCAAGGACGCGAAGCCAGTGAAGCAGTCTCTCCGCCGCTTCGCTGAAGACCGGCGCAAAGCAATCGGAGAGGAAATCGCCCGACTCCTCGCAGCCGGGTTCATCAAGGAAGTTCTTCACCCGGACTGGTTGGCAAACCCGGTCCTGGTTCTTAAGAAGAAATAAAACTTGGCGCATGTGTGTGGACTACACGTCCTTAAACAAAGCATGCCCCAAGGACCCGTTCGCCTTACCCCGAGTGGATCAAGTTGTCGACTCCACAGCCGGTTGCGAACGCTTTGTGTTTTCTGGATGCCTATTCAGGCTACCACCAGATCAAAATGAAAGAATCAGATCAAATAAAACTTCTTTCATTACCCCGTTTGGGGCTTTTTGTTATATCACCATGCCTTTTGGTTTGAAAAATGCTGGCGCAACTTATCAACGTTGTATGCAAAAGTGTTTGCATGACCAGATAGGCAGAAATGTCCAGGCTTACGTCGATGACATTGTGGTGAAGACAAAGAAGACCGCGGACCTCTTGACCGACTTGGCCGAAACCTTCGCCAATCTCAGGAGGTTCGACATGAAGCTCAACCCGGAGAAGTGCGTCTTCGGAGTTCCGGCTGGCAAGCTACTCGGCTTCATCGTTTCCGAGCGAGGAATCGAAGCGAACCCGGACAAGCTTGATGCCATCATCAAGATGGGAAAGCCGAAGGATCTGAAGTCCGTCCAGCGCCTAACCGGGTGCGTAGCTGCTTTAAGTCGGTTTCATAGCCCGACTCGGTGAGAAGGCCTTGCCTTTTTACCGACTCCTCAAGAAGTCCGACTCCTTCGAGTGGACGAGCGAAGCTCAAAAAGCCTTCGAAGATCTCAAGCGTCTTCTGTCAACACCTCCAATTCTTGCTGCACCAATGGAGGGAGAACCCATGCTGCTGTACATCGCGGCCACGAATCAAGTGGTCAGCGTTGTTCTAGTGGTGGAACATGCAGAAGAAGGCCGAGTCCAGAAGGTACAGCGACCCGTCTACTACATCAGCGAAGTCCTTTCCGAGTCGAAGCAGCGCTACCCGCATTATCAGAAACTCATTTATGGCGTGTTTCTGGCGACTCGGAAGCTGGTGCACTATTTTCAAGCCCTACTCGGTCACCGTGGTTAGTCATGCCCCTTTGTCTGATATCATCAACAATCGGGATGCCACGGGCCGAGTCGCTAAGTGGGCGATAGAGCTCATGCCGCACGACATTAGCTACGAGCCCCGCAAGGCAATCAAGTCACAAGCCCTTGCGGACTTCATCGTCGAGTGGACTGAAAGCCAGTCCCTTCCGACTCAGGTGCACCTTGAGCACTGGGTCATGTACTTCGACGGCTCGAAGATGCTCGCGGGCACGGGGGCTGGAGTCCAACCGCCGGCAGTCGTGCGTCCGACGTGGCGGGAAACTGCCGTGGCAACCGCCGTCCCGCGCGCGCGCGAACCCGCGGGATTCGGGCGCCTTTTTCGCCACGGCGCGGCATTTCAGGCGACGTGACCGGTTGACATTATGTCAGCCTCCGTCCCGCGCGCGCCGCCCGCGTGATTTGGGCGCAGTCATGATGAACCGTCACCTCGGACGCCGCGCAAAATCAGAGCAGCAGCGGTGAATGTCTCGGGCACGCTTCGTGCGGGACTCGAGGCGAAATCATTACACTGCGGGCACTCTGTCCAACCGACTACACGCATTAAATGCTGATACGACATCACAGTCAAAACGGAACCACGACTCCAGTCGGCATCGACCGGGTTCGGTTCAGTCCGAGTCGAATAGCGCTCAGGTGTCGAATCAACAGTCGGCTTGGCCCACTGGGACATGTCATTGGTTATACCGGCTTCATCAAACAATTCCGAGGCGCACAAGCCGCCAAACTCGGAAGCAGACTGGCTCTGCGAAAGGGTGCTGATGACCGACCCAACAGGGTTTGCAAGTCACTCAGCAACACCTAAGCTAAGGATGAACCTGGCATCCACAGCGGAACAGCATGATCCCCGAATCAGAGCCGAATGCCACAGCGGCGCAAAATGGCTCAATGATTCGGGATTCAATGCCGGAGTTCGAGGACTCGGTTTCGAAGCTGAAGAACGAAGGCGTTCCCCCCTGCGGGCACAAGATGGCAATGGTCTACTCGGATATGCCAGACGCTATTTTGTATCCACTCGAAATTCATGATACGCCTCCCGAAAGGCCACAAGCCGATTTCTCCAGCTGGAAAACGCGGGTATCACCGAGTTCCTAATACTTAGCACAAATCTAACCTTTTCAGGTGTTAGGGGAGTCCATCAAGGTCTCTCCACCAGCGACTCGGGCATGCACAACCTGCTCGTCAGTCGGCATCCGTGTCGAGACCTCGAAGCACTCGGGGGCTACTGACGAGGGAAGCCCATCCGGGTAGGCCCAGCACCACGAGTCGGCCCAACAAGCTTGGGTAGGCCCACTCGGATGAAGGCCCAAGAAAGGCCTGCGACAGTACAACGTCCGGGTGCCATCAAGACAGGCGTTACAATTCATCAAGACAAGCGTTTCGGCAACTTGAAGACTGGCGTTACTCGGGCGGTTACGCAGTGTAAATATTTCAATTAATTTAGTCGGTTATTGTAGCTTTGCCGACTGTCCGAGTCGGCTGAGCCATAGGCCTATATAAGGCCGAGCCCCCCATGCAGAAGGGGCTAGATTTTTAGAGATTGTAGACTCAGAGCTCTCTAGCTTCTACCATTTTGTAATCTCTCTCACGCAAGACACCCAATACAAACAGCAGGAGTAGGGTATTACCTCTGTCATTAGAGGGCCCGAACCTGGGTAAAGATTCTTGTGTGCACCATTTAGATCTTCCTAACGTGCTCCCCTAAAACCTAATACAAATAGATATTGCCGCGAATTCCCCGCGACACTCCCGCACGATCTCGTTTTGAATTCTGCGGTTCTGCCTCGTCCACTCACTATCGTTCCGCCCAACCACGTCACGTCCCTTGGGCCTGGATGGTGAGGACGATGTGCGCTTGAATCGGGCTTGCACGGCGTGCCTGACGTGGAGCAGGTCAGTTATGCTACAGCACTGCGTCCTCGACGGCATGGCGGATGCACGCCGTGAGCGGCCTTATCACCTCGTCGCAAACATTCCATCTCCTCCGTGTCTAGCATCAAGGACGAACACGCGCGCCGCCGCTGCCACTCCATGCTGCGGAAGAGTGCACAAGAGCGATTCTTGGGCGAGGCGGTGTGTGAGCAAGCCGTTGAAACACTTCGCCGAAGCCATTTTAGCTTGGATCTAGCTAGATCAGAACCACGGAAGGAAGCGCTGGGTTACTCGCGTAGGCAGGGAATTCATGCAGACAAGCTAGCAGCGGGAGAGAGAACAGCTCGTAAAGGAGTAGAACAGCCACTACATCTCCTCCTCGTCCAGCGACGGCCATGAGTTTAGGAGCGTGCGAGGCCATGGATATAGGTTGCCGTGATGGATATAGACCCAGGTGGATATTCACTAATTCAGGGTGACCAAATTACCCCTCCTTAATGAAAATTGGTGGGTTTAGTTCTTTTAATTACAGCCTTTGGTTTGTTTCAAAATTAGTGCAATTTTTTGCCTCGAGAACATAGAAGCACTTCTCTTTTCTTTTTCTTTTAGGCCTCATCCAGATCTACATGGATCGTAGCTCTTGTGCACTCACGTTGGCGGGTGGCGGGGGATTGTATCTCTGATGGTGCCTGGTTGTAGCAGTGGTCGTCGGTGGCCCCTACGGCTGACAGCATAGCTAGGGCTATAGGTAGCCGAGCTGCCTCTTATCGGTGCTATGGCTCGCGTGGATCTGGAGTGACCGGCTAGCCGGCTCCATATCTGGCTAGGCGGCGAGGCAGCGCATGGTGGCGAGGCATGAGTGAAGTGAGAATTTGCTCCAGATGACGGTCACCTACGCTAATGCTGAAGTGGCCTGGGTCTACTTCTCCCAAAGTTGACCTCTAGCTTCTCGTTTTGAGATTTTCCTCTGCGCTTCCAGCAGGGCATTTTCCATGCTCCTTTGGAACCTGTTGGGGATCTATCCTTCTTGCAGAATGGGTCACACCGGATCTAGCCTATGCATCTTCAGCTCGGGCGAGGACGCTTTCGATGCAGATGTGTGGTGGTGTTCTGCTAGTCCTGCGCTTCATTAGTGTTTTGGCTCAGGTGCTCCTTTTCACCGGCGGTGCCTTCTCTCCTCTTTGCGGTCAAGTTTGGGTTTGTAAAATCTTGCAGTTTTCAGCTAGGGTTTCTGTTGGTTGGTGGTCGAAGTTCTTCATATAGATAGAATAAAAAACATATCTGTACCAGGAAACCGTGCAGACTGATACACGCAGATTAATTCAGGAAAAGAACTGACCCATACCTGCCAATGTAAGCTGCTGCTCATAGAGTTGTTGACTGTCGATCTCATAATTCTAAGTAGCATCCCCAGACTCAGATCTGTCGATCATTAGATTTCAGAAAAGGATATCAAAAATTTCTATGCTCACAAGATATATATGCGTATGTACCTGTTATTCATCTGCGATCAGATCCTGAAGCTCTTGCAATCCTCATGATTTTCTGAGAAAACGCGCAATCCTCATGCCCTTTAGACTTGCATACACATCTTCTGGCTGGTTAACATTGCTCTTGCTTCTCTTACAAACCCAATAATTGCTCCTACCAACCCTTGAGATTTGTTAGTCTGAACTTTGGAAAATATGGCGTGGCTAAAGCACTGTAGTGGGAAGCACCTTTAGTACCAAAAGTTGCCGTCACATATCTTTTCACCCCTGAAACAATTGATAAATAGACAAATTGGAATCATTGTCAAAAATTAATCCTGATAGTTGGTGCTGGCAGCCATGATTGATATGGACAACCTGATGGAGACCTGTTAACAAGTAGAGAGATACAAGATGAGCAGAAAATCACTTGAAATTGGACTGAAAATCCTCTCAGAAAGTGAATAGTAAATACTTAAATGGCAGTTCTCTCTATAAATTTTGCCATGAAATTGTGTGCTTTGTGAAATTTACTCAAAGTATTTGGGTCCAGTACTAAGATAAAGCAGAGATCTTGAGAGTACTTTGGCCATAACTGGCTCATGGGCATACACTTTCATGTATTAGACTTAGGCCCTGTTTGTTTGGGCTTTTTCTGGCTTCTGGACTTTGGCTTCGAAGCCAGAAAAGCACCTATTTACCTGCTTTTGGCTTTTGGCTTCAAAAAGCCTGAAACAACTTTTAAAATTATTCCAGGCTTTTCGAAGCCAAAAGCCAAAAGCACCTAAATAGGTGCTTTTCTGGCTTTGAAGCCAAAGCGCAGAAGCTAGAAAAAGCCCAAACAAACAGGGCCTAGACCTGATGACCAGGTTTCGTTTCTTTGAAATGAAACTGGGGAGAAATCCCTGTGAATCTAAAAAAAACAAAAACAAAGCGGAGACTGAGAGCGCCTTTCGCACCGATATTTGCACCTTTCCTCGACATATCATTCGGTTTGGCACCAAGATAGCCACAGTATACATTTCGTTTTGTCAGTGGAAGCAGCATCAAATAAAATAATTTCCCTTGGCTAACGGTGGGGACCGAACCATCTTTTTATTAGTGTACCAATACCAATACATTTTTATAACCATGAGAGTCTTCAAGGACAAAGTAACTGTGATGAAGCGGAGAAGAACTTTGAATAATCTTTACAAGTTGAGAGGCTTTGTGCTTTTAGGTGGAGTCATTAAAAAGAATCAGGAGTGGCGATCCTAGCTAGCAGTGGTGGATGATGAGTTTGAGACTAAGTTAGACTTGTCGGGTGGCTGTAAGTGAGCTACAAAGGAGAAGATTCAATTCCAAGGTGCACGAAGGTTCGAGCAAGACGGCTCCATTGATGCAGGTCCATATTTGCCAAGGTGGAGTTTGTTGAGTTTGTTTTGAATATGTGTACGAGTAGATTGCGTGTTGGAATTAGAGTCTAATCTAATTGATAGAATTAGTCATATTTAAGTCAAATACCTCTATAAATTGAACCCTATAAAAAGGGAGGCGCCACTAGGATGTAACCAGGTTGTTTTCTAACTTGAGGGAGTCTGCCACAGAAGAGGCAGTCAGACTGGCCCCTACGGACGGTCTAACCGGCCGGCCCCCGGCAGGCAACTTTCTGGTGGAGTTCCGACAATGAAGATGGGGAGGTGCGTTCGATAACGGCTCCTGGGGATGTATGTTTCGGCCAAATCTCGTTAACAAACATTGGTGTCGATTCTCTCTCCTGATTGCTTCTTGATCTAATGCTATGAGACGGACGGTGTTTGTTGTTGAGATCGGTCCACTCACAGGGCTGGTTTTGCAACACTATACTTAAGACAGGCACTGACAAGATCTGAGTGCCATCAACCAAATAAACAGAATGTTTGAACTGGTAGTCTGTAAGATAGTATGATGGTTTTGTTAAAGAAATCCAGGAGCAATCCCCTCTTATCAACAAAAAAAAAGGTAAAAAGAAGGCATGCATCAACCTAAACATACCAACCTTGGCGAAACAAGAACAGTCACAAATTAAACTCTTAGGATTGTCCTTTTTCCTGAGAGAGGTCTGTTTTCCTTTAGATATCCTTATTGTGCTCTCGGTACTGCACGAGTTCACGGTACATTAATTACTCATACAGTATACTATGCTTGAAACCTGAAAAAGATGCAGGGAAAAGAGGTCGATAAATATCGCGTCGTTAAATATGCGACTCGCCTGTCCTTTTTTCAGGAATACATTGAAGGAAACATCATAATATATATAAGCTGGAAAGAAAACTAGGAATAAAAACCAAAGGACGACGCACCTGCCTCGTAATGGCTTAGATCCGATCTTGGTGACCTCCTTGTGCATTTCCGAATCTGATGTTAGAACTAATGGGCTTGGCCCATGTGTAGTTTCTGAAATTCCTAATAAATCTCAAAGGCCCATGAATAAATGACAAGAGGTGGTGCAAGAGTTTAGTCCCATATTGCTAGTGGAGGAGGTGGGAGACTACTTTATATAGTGAGTTCTCCCCACCACACTTAGTGATTGGTATGAGGAGAGAAAAGAAGCACCACACACGCGCGCGCTCGCCTCGCCTCGCCTCGCCGGGCTCGGGGACGGGCCAGGCCGGGCCGAAGGGCGTGGGCGTGCGACATACGCGTGAATGGTCCGCTGAAATCCGGTGCGGGAGCGCGGCTTCCTTTTGCCGTTTTAATTTTTTGGTTTCTTGGCAGGCAAGTTTGTTGTTTGCTTGATCGGTAAGTTTTACATGTTGGAAACCTAAACGGTTTAGATCGTGATTGCGACACGAGACCGCGTGGGCTCTCCTATATATATGACTTACCGGCCGCAGCCAAAGATAGATCGAAAACGAGTTAGGGTTTTGCCTCCTCTTGCTACTTGCGCCGCCACAGTAATCTACTCCATCCCAGACGCCGGCATGCACCGGCGAGAGGGAGAGCAGGTCTCCGGAACCTCTCGTCCTTGTGATCCTGCACCGGGAGAGGACGAATTAGGTTTTTGGGAAGCGCTACGCGCGACTGCTCACATCCGTCACCACGGGTCGTCTTCCATCCAAGTCAGGCGGTGCCGCATACCGTCGTCTCCGCCGCCGTCTGCTTCGACCTGTCTTCACCAACGTCGTCGTCAACAACATCGCTTCTGCAACAGTCATGGCTACTTCATCTACAAACGATCAGTACGTGCGTCGTGATCTGATCCTGTCTTTAAGTATGCTTGCTGTTGCATGTGCGATGCTGCTGTTCTGTTCACCTAGTATGCTAGAGCTATGCATGCTAATATTTGTTTTAGTCATGAATTGTTTACTGGGATTAATCACGAAATTGTCTAATTTTCCAACATCTGAAACCATCAGAAAAGTCTGATGGATCCTCGCAGAAAAAAAAAGAGGTCTCATGGCTTGGCTAGTCTTGTTGCTGTTGAATCTTAATCGTGGAGACCTTGAACTCTCATGAAGTCATCAGAATGACTCAAGAGTGTGCTTGTTTTTTATGGCATTAAATCTTCAACTCGTGTGTGCTCCTTGTTCCTTTGTGAAACCCAAACAGCCTCTTGAGTCTTGTATGCTTGGTGAGGAATGAACTGATGCGGGCTGCTGTGTGTCTGTGGTTGTATGCTTTTTTCTTTGAAAGAGAAGATTTTATTGTATGGTTGTGTGTATGATTGTATGCTAGTAGCCCTATTGCTCTCCAACACAAGTAAGTCGAGTCGATGCAAAGTCTGCAATAGCTGTTTTCAAGTAAAACACGCAGAAAACTGCTTATTTTTGCATCGAGGGTGATAGTTTTAGTACAACCTAAGATAACAAGAAAACTAGGAATAAGACAAGAGGGCAATGCACCTGGCTTGTAATGGCTCAGATCCGACCAGATTGGACCTGTGGTGACCTCCTTGTGCGTCTCTGAATCTGAAACCATCAAAACAATCTCATGGCTTGGTGAGTGGTGAATGCTAGTCTTGTTGTTGGCTAGTCTTATTATCGTTGAAGCTCAATGACTGTCCAACATGCTGCATTATTTGAAATGAGACTGCCTGAATGCGCAACCATTAATCACTTCATTGTTCATGGAACCCATTTGTTCGCACACGAACACGTCACCGTGTAACCCCAGAGCCGAGCGCGATGCGCGGGACACGGAGCCGGGGGAGACTCGCCGGGAGCGCGATACGCAAGACACGCCGGCGAGTGCTTTTGGGAACCCGAAACCCCACACCCCCGGGAGGGACCCCGTCAGGGAGTGCGGCGGCTATGAGCTGCTCTAAGTCGGCCTGACCACCCTTAGAGCTTCGAGGTTTGCTGCCGTTGAACACGAAGAACAGCGAAAAACGAAAAGCATAAACAAGGATGAGAGGAAAATAATAGATGAAAAGATAATAGATTGGTTGTTTCAATTGTGTGTTGTTTTCAATCGGCCATGTACCCTTCATATTTATAGGGTACGCCCGGTCTTAGGGCGGGAATACAACTCGGTATCGTACACGATATGGTTTTCCATACAAATCGAGTTGTTTCCTAAAGCTACGGTTACCCTGATTGATACGATCAGGACTCTGCCTTGTGCACGAGATTCCCTCCAATTAAACTGAGGGTCTTCCATATCTTCTGATTATTTCAACCGCCGTGATCTAGACTCCATCTTGCATACGAGATATCCTTCCATATTATCCGGGAGTCCTTCCAAATCTCGGACTTTCCTTTAAACGCCATGATCCGTCACCGTTCCTTGCGTCCCAAGTTTAAGGCTTCAAACACAAAAGACTTCACCTTGAAACCCGGCGGGAGCGTCACAAATCGCCCACCGACCTGGCGTTGCTGGAACTCGGTCGTGCTGTGTAAAACCCGCCTTGGATCTACTCGGGACCGCGAATGCTCGGGAACATGAGTACTCGGAAACACGAGTATTCAAGAATACGAGTGCTCGAGAACGCAAGTACTCGGGAGTTCGGACACTCGGGGGCGAGTACTCGGGAATATGAATGCTCGGGGACGAGTGCTCGGGGACACAGGGTGCTCGGGGTCCAGCACTCGGATCTCGTCAATGCTTGGTACTCGGGAGCGTTATTCGGGGCCTTCTGCTCGGGGGCGCGAGTACTCGAGGACATGAGTACTCGGGGACACGAGTGTTCGGGGGCGCCAGTATTCGGGACCACGGGTACTCGGGAATCTGGGACGCCGCACCACTCGGCATGGGCCACGATTCGGTAATATTGTAAACCTTGCCCGACGCACTCGGCCCATTTGGGGGTACTGCCAAATTTGGTCGTCAACACATGCCCCCCTGTTTTCGGTATAAAGATATATTTTACTGAAAATAATAAGTCTTGTCCTTAGGGCGATGCGAATCATCTCATCGGCCATTTCTTTTCTTAGGGCGATACGACATATCGGCCACGGCACTTGTTATGCTTCTTGCCACACGCTCGGGTGGAACTTCTTCAGGTACTTGCCATTGAGGGCTCGCGGCAGCAAGGTGCCCTACACGGATTCCACTAAGTATGAATTCCCAGGAACCACTCTTGCAATTCTGAAAGGACCTTCCCAACTCGGTGACCATTTACCAAACTTGTTATCCTTTGAGCCGATTGGCAGGATTACCTTCCATACTAAATCGCCGACTTGAAAGATCTTCGACTTGACTCTTTTGTTGTATGCTCTGGCTACTCATAACTTATCCCTTTCTATGGCCCTTAAAGCAACCAAGTGCTTATCGGCGACTTCATCAAGACCATCCATCATCAAATTATAAAAGTCAACCGCCGATAAGTCATTCTGTTTGGCTAATCTTAAGGCATTCAGATTTACCTCTACGGGTAAAACGGCCTCTTGCCCATACACGAGTTCGTAGGGAGTCACCTTTGTAGCACTGTGTTTTGAAATTCTATGCGCCCACAAAGCCTCCGACAATACTTCATGCCATCTCCTCGGATTATCTTTGATCTTCTTCTTGATAAGCTTGATCAACACCTTATTGCTGGACTCGGCTTGTCCATTGGCTTGGGCATAATATGGAGAAGAGTTGAGCAACTTTATTTTATAAGAGTCGGCAAACTCCTTTACTTGTCCCGCCATAAATGAGGTACCTTGATCCGTAGTCAGAGTTTGAGGGATGCCGAATCTATGTATAATGTGCTCGGTTATAAATCGAATCACCTCCACATGTGTCATGTTCTTGAGAGGTACTGCCTCGGACCACTTGGTGAAATAATCAGTTGCTACCAATACGAACCGATGCCCTTTCGAGGAAGAAGGATAGATCTGTCCAATGAAGTCTAGTCCCCAACCTCTAAACGGCCACGGCTTGACAATAGGATGTAACATGGCAGCAGGAGCGATCTGAATGTCACCAAACTTCTGGCAGGCTTCACACCCCCTGTAATACCTGAAGCAATCATTGATCATAGTCGGCCAATAGAACCCAGCACGTCGCAATAACCATTTCATCTTGTGTGCCGACTGATGAGTCCCACAAATGCCTTCGTGTACTTCTCCCATTGCAACTCTGGCTTGATCCTCATCCAAGCACTTCAGAAGAACTCCATCAACCGTTCGGTGATATAGATCATCATCGATCAGAGCGTATTTGAAAGCCATTCGCCGAACAGTCCGGTCCACCCTCCTACTCGGATCCCGCAAATAGTCGATGATGGACTTCCTCCAGTCTTCCTTGTCATCTGCACTCGGCTTTTCGACGACCGAGTCGGCAAGTTTCAACTCGGTCTTCCCTACCAAGTCGGGCCCAAGCATCGGCTCTTGAGAAATATGAAAGATACCACGACTGACATGGTAGCCGGATGCTTGCTGCGCCAACTTATTTGCTACCCAATTTTCTTGTCTGGGTATATGAGTAATGCTAAAATAATCCAAGGTAGAGATTATATCTAAACACTTATCAAGGTAAAAATTAAGCGATTCGTCAAGACATTGATAAATCTTGGATACTTGTTGGACCACTAATAACGAATCACCGAAGGCCTCAATATATGTAGCACCTATGGCGATTAAGAGTTCTAAGCCGAATAGCAGTGCTTCGTACTCGGCTTGATTGTTCGTGCAAAAATATTCTAGGTGGCATGAGGCTTCGTGAGTAGTACCATATGGAGATATATAAACAACACCGACACCTTGGCCATTGCTACAGACTGAACCATCAAACCATAATCTCCATGGCACTAGAGAGACAAGATCAACGTCAATGCTATGCTCGTCAACCCGATGCTCAACAATAAAATCAGCCACGATTTGGCCCTTCATAGATTTCAAGGGCTCGTAAGCCAAATCGTACTTGATCAATGCGTAAGCCCACTTGCCCATTCGGCCACTAAGAATTGGCCTATGCAACATATACTTGATGACATCAGTTTGACAAGCCACAGTGCAGGTACTAGACAGCAAGTAGTGTCTCGACTTCGTGCAAGCATAGTATAGGCATAAGCATAATTTCTCAACGAAAGAGTACCTTGTCTCGGCGTCGAGTAGCCGCCGACTTAAATAAGTGATAGCATCCTTCGGCTTCTTGGGTCAACACGGCTCCGATGACGCCTTCCTCCGCTGCGATGTAAAGTCGGAAGGGTTCCCCATGTCTAAGGCGCCTTCAATACCGGAGGGGTAGATAGATAGCCTTGATCAACTCGAACGCCTCTTGCTGCTTTGCCCCCCAAGTGAAATCGACGTCATTCTCAACCGAAGGATAGGAGTGAATGCGTTGACCTTTCCCTGACAAGTTGGCTATGAACCTCCTTAGATAATTGATTTTGCCCAGGAGTCGTTGCACGTCCCTTTTGCATGTCGGTAGCTTGTAACTTCTGAATTGCTTCTATCTTTTTAGGGTCAATTTCTATGCCATGCTGATGTATGATGAAGCCTAAGAACTTCCCTAGCCGATACGCCAAAAGCACACTTCAAAGGATTCATCTTCAGGCCATACTCTTCATCCTCTCAAAAGCTAAGCGCAAGTCGGCCAGATGGGATTCAAAGGCGTCCGACTTGACAGACAATGTCATCAATATAGACTTCTAGTATGACGCCGAGTAGATCATGGAAGATTAGATTCATAGCTCTTTGATACGTGGCCCCGGCGTTCTTCAACCCAAAGGTCATCACGGTCCATTCGAATAAGCCAAGGAACCTGGGGCAACGGAAGGCCGTTTTGGACATGTCTTCTTCGGCCATGAAGATCTGATTGTACCCCGCGTTACCTTCGAGGAAGCTGATGACCTCGTGTCCAGAGGCATTGTCAATAAGCATATGGCTATAGGCATAGGGTACTCGTCTTTGGGTGAGGCTCTGTTCAAGTCTCTGAAGTCGATGCACACCCTCAACTTGCCAGACCCTTTCTTTTCCACGGGCACGATGTTAGAGATCCAGTCGGCATACCTGCAAGGTCTAATAAAGTTAGCTTTAAGCAGTTGACCGATCTCTTCCTTGATCCGGTCATACATCTCGGGATTGAACCTCCTGGCTGGTTGTTTGAAAGGTCTGAAACCGGCCTTGATAGGCAACCGATGCTCTACAGCTCTCGGCTCAACCCGGGCATCTCGTGGTATTCCCATGTGAAGCAGCAAATATATTCTTTAGCAAGCCGACTAGCTTAAGTTTGCAGTCGGCTTCAAATTCTGTTTACAAATGTCGGCCTAGAACTCGAACTCGAACCATCCCCTATGTCTACTTCTTCTAATGGATCGGCCGACGTGAAACCTTGCCCTAATTTATCCATGTCGTCTAATTCTTCTATGGACTCGTGCATATCGTTCTTATCTGACCGATACTCCGTGAGTCGTTTTTGCAACCAATCCGAGTTGGGACCCATCTGGTTACTTCGTATTTTGGAGCCGATTGCCATCAACCGGCTTTGAAGGTGCAGGTACTCGGCCGTTTCCTTTGGCACTAGGTAAGTCGGCTCCCGAGGAGTTGCCGAGTTGTTGCCGACTCGCCAGCGCATCGACCAAGGTAATGAAAACCGAGTTGGCCTGAAGTCGGTCGCTGCCGACTGGTTTCAAAGATACGGGTACAAACCCGCTCCTCGTGGCACTAAGGAAGTCGAACTCGGAAAGGTCGCGCCCAGACAGGACACGTCGCATTGGGGTGCTGCCAGTCCACCAATGCATCGGCCAAGGCGAGCAAGCCGAGTTGTCTGCGTGAACGACTTCGACTTCTTCATCAATCCACTGTATCAGGCATTGATGCATCGTGGATGGCACGCATTGGTTGGCGTGAACCCAATCGCGGCCCAGTATGACGTTGTAATTTCCTTGCACCTCAGCGACGAAGAATGCAGTGGCCAAAGTCTTACTTCCGATGGTGAGCTCTACGTACATCACGCCTTTGGCCTCTGTGCTCTTTTGCCTTCAAACCGTTGAGCACCATATTGGTCTTCATCAATTCATCGTCGTGTAGCCCTAACTTCTTGAAGACCGAGTATGGCATAAGGTTTACTACCGCACCGCCATCTACGAGTATTCTTGCCACCGGTGAACCGTTGATATGACCCTTGACGTATAACGGCTTCAAGTGCTTCACCGGTTCTGTCGGCTTCTCGAAGACGGCATTCTTAGGGCCGAAGTGAACTGAGCTACTTCCCCGTTTTCATCTACAGCACGGAACTCGGCAGGTAAGTAATATACCATATTCATGTCCATACCTCCGTGAACTGGCGTAGACTCGTAGTCCACCATTTCTTCTTCGTTGCCTTCTGTGGTGGCTATCGACTTCGGGGAGCTTCCGGGTAGTGGAGATGTGTCTTCGGGGATTGTGGTGTCCTCTACTCGCTTAGGCTTCCACACCTGTTTCACGGGTGCCACGGGCCGAATTTCATTAAAGGATTCATCCCTCAGCCTCTCGGCTTCTTGCTCAGCCTTCTCCTGATTTCTCATACGCTGCAGCCTCCTCTTCTTAGTTTTAGTCAACCCGGGAGGGCACCATGTAGGCTGAGTGTACTTAGGGTCTCTAGGCCTGCCCTTGCTCGTACTGGCTTCATGATCATCGGCCATAGACCCCTGCTGAACAGTGATTATGTTATCATTAGAATTGACCAGATTGCCGATGGTAATCGGTCCTTTGCCGAGTTCGTTGATCTCCATTTTTTGCCTGCCGTCCGTTGGAGCATCAAGACTCGGCGATTTAGCACGCCACACCTTTCTGGCCGATTGCCCCAGAGAAGTCAGCGATGACCGACTCGTATCGCCAACTAGTCGGTCCCGAGCAGGTCGATTGAACTTTTGCACCGGCCGACTAGCGTTGCCATCCAGTCGGCCCCCAAGTAGTATAAGTGAGCCTCTCGTGTACGGGCCTCCTTGATGCCGTCCACCCTGGATGAAAAGCGTAAGGGGCCATTGGGTGCTGCCCCCATCTTCTGTTGAAGTCGTTCATGTAAGGCATAGATGGGGGTGGCATCATCCATGGAGTTGGCATCCATGGCCCATGTGGTCTGACCTGATGCTGGAATCCTGGTCTTGGAGGTGATCTTGGCGCTTTGAGTGTGTGGTCGATTAGGGATGGCGCCGGCCGCTTGATTAGCATATTTGGAAAGCAGCATATGAAAGTCGGCTTACTCGTTTATGCTGTGCTTCGGCTTCGTTCGTCTTCCATTTGCCGACTTCCGGACTCTTGGGTTTGATGAACTTGGTCCGGGTGCCCTCTGGCGTCTGCGGTTGCCCCACGAGTGCGCTGACATGGGTGTCCCCTTGCACTCGGGTTTGCCCCCGAGGACATGATTTCTAATAGTGATCTTCAATATTTCCTTGCCATCGGGTGTTTCTCAAGTATGACCTCTCTTCCCGGGACCTTGTCGGCTTCCTTTTTCCTGGGTTCACCAATAATCACTTTATCTTTGTTAGCTGATTCGGCTATGTCGGGCCGAATTAACACCTTCTTCCCTTCCAAACCCATAACGTTCATTGGGAAGGGCTGCTTGTCAATTTGCATTTCGGCAAAATTCAGTCGTCCATCATTGATAGCCGATTTTATCTGTCGCCGAAAAAACATTACAGTTATTAGTCGCATGAGAGAAAGAGTTGTGATACTTGCAATAAGCTCGCCGTTTCAGTCCTCAAACGGCGGTAAGGAATGAGATATTCTAATGACTCTGTCTTGCAGCAGAGAATCAAAGATTTTATCGCACTTAGCTATGTCAAAGGTAAACTTTACCTCTTCTTCCCGATTCTTGCGAGTCGGCTTGAGAGCATCACAAGTATAAGCTTTGGAGGACCAAACGAACTCGGTGGTATACATATTACCCTCATCGCCCGAGCTATTACTATCATACTCAACCAGTGCATTTTAGGACGATCGGGTTGGATCTGTGGACCTCTTTGAACTCTATACTCCGGTTTTCCTGAGCCAAAGCTTTTTGTAAAACTTGGTTGACACTCAAAAGTTCATAACCTTCTTTTCGCTCTCTAATGTGCGTCTTTAAACCGGCAAGAACCAAGTCGGCTAAGTCTCTTTCGGTTATCACCAAGCTATAACATCGGTTTTTTACGTCTCTAAATCTTTTGACATAATCGGTGACCGATTCGTCATGCTTCTGTCTAACCGATGTAAGATGTGACAACTTGAGCTCATTGTCACCACTATAAAAATGATCATGGAATTTCTGTTCTAACTGCGACCATAGAAGTATAGAGCCGGGTGGTAGAGCCGAAAACCATGAAATGCGGTACCAGTTAAAGACAAAGGAAATAAACGCACCTTCAGTTCGTTTATGGAGCTGGCTTCACCTAACTGTGCTAGATACTGGCTGACATGTTCCCACGTAGTCCTCGTTCCTTCGCCGCTAAACTTAGCGAAGTCGGGGACCTTGTAACCCGGCGGATATATAATTGCATTAAAGTAGTCGGGATATGGCTTTTGGTATAGCCGACTTCTAAACTTCGGCTCGAGTCCGAAGGACTCTGAGAACATCTTCCTCATGTCCTCCTTGAGCTTGGCTAAAATTTCATCCGAGGTGGACGAAGTCGGCACGGGAGCAACAGGGTGGCTGGTCATAGGGGCGACTTGTAGTCTATTCGCCGAGTCAGGACTCGGCATTGACCTGGTTATGCTTGTGCTTGTGTGTGGCGCGATCAGGCTCTGGTTCGGCTCTGTTGCCGAACCGGGTATGCTCATAATCGGATTAGGGCTTGCGGGTAGGGCTACGAGTTGGTTGGTTTGGCTAGGGCGTAGATTCAATGGCACGGGAGGAGCCGATGAATCTACTACCGAAGTCGGATTGGCTTGCCATACTGGCAGCCGCACCAGCATTACCACTAGATGATGGATGCGTGTTCCCCTTAGCATTTTTGTTCTCCATGAACGAGTTGTAAACAAGGATATTGCCTTCCGAAATATAGCTCTGTATTTCGGCTACTTGCTCTGGAGAAAACATGCTACTTACCGGGGTCTGAGCCTTCTTGTCGTGCAGAAGAGGAGCTTGATTTCTCCAACCAGAGTAACGTTTCCTTGACGATCTTTCTTGAAGTTGGCGAGGAACGCCTGCAGATCTTCCTCCTTCCGCTTTTTCTTGTAGGCTTCAAAAGCTTGGCGATGTTCCTCCGATAACTCATCGTAGCCTGGCTGATGATGTTATCGGTGCTGATCTCGCCGAGTTGTGGAATCTGGTTGTTAGACATGATGATTTCTTCCCCAGTGGAGTCGCCAAAAAGTGTGTTCGCACACGAACACATCCGCGTGTACCCCCGACGCCGAGCGTGATGCGCAAGACACGGAGCCGAGGGAGACTCGCCAGGAGCGCGATACGCAAGACACGCCGGCGAGTGTTTTTGGAAACCCGAAACCCACACCCCCGGGAGGGACCCCCGTCAGGGAGTGCGGCGGCTATGGGCTGCCCTAAGTCGGCTTGGCCGCCCTTAGGGCTTCGAGGTTCGCTGCCGTTGAACACGAAGAACAGCGAAGAACGAAAAGCATAAACAAGGATGAGAGGAAAATAGTAGATAAAAGATAATAGATTGATTGTTTCGATGCGTGTGTTTTCAATCGGCCACATACCCTTCATATTTATAGGGTACGCCCGGTCTTAGGGCTGAGATACAACTCCATATCGTACATGATATGGCTTTCCATACAAATCGAGCTGTTTCCTAAAGCTAAGGTTACCCTAATTGATACGATCAGGATTCTGCCTTGTGCACGAGATTTTCTCCAATTAAACCGAGGGACTTCCCATATCTTTGATCATCTTTAACCGCCGTGATCCAGACTCCATCTTGCATACGAGATATATTTCCATATTATCTGAGAATCCTTCCAAATCTCGAACTTTCCTTTAAACGCCATGATCGCCACTATTCCTTGCGTCTCAAGTTAGGGTCCCTGGCGCCAGAAAAGTCTTCACAATAAGCAACTCAGCGCCTTGACCCATCTGTGGGCCGACTCGGGGATATCACAACTCGGACGCGCCGGCACCGCTGGACTCGGTCGTGCTGCATAGAACCCGCCTTAAGTCCACTCGGGATCGCGAACGCTTAGACACGCGAGTACTCAGAGATACGAGTGCTCGGGGCAACAAGTACTCGGGGCACGAGTGCTCGGGAATACCAGTACTCAGAGAACCCGAGTGCTCGAGAACGCCAATACTCGGGGTGCGCGAGCGCTCGGGGACGCCAGCACTCGGGGCACGAGCGCTCGGGGACGCCAACACTGGGGGCACGAGTGCTCGGGCACGCCAGGACTCGGGGCACCAGCGCTCGGGATGCGAGTACTCAGGGATGCGAGTACTCGGAAGCTACTTTGGGGCTGCTGCAAGCCACTCGGTACGGGCCACGAGTTGATTACGTTGTAACCCTTACCCGACGCACTTGGGCCATTTGGGGTACTGCCAAATTTG